>OX403622.1:23444614-24044614 GCA_948107755.1 Campoletis raptor
CAACACAAACCCATTTGAGTTTATCGTCGTAGAAGAGCTTTACTGTCACCATTTCGTATAACGCAGTAAAACCGAGTAACTCTATGTTCCGTAACCCTGTGGACCATTTTCCTCTCTGTTTCTCTCTCTCTTTCTCCTGTCTATTTTTATTAGTGTCTGCTTGTCCATGAGAATGTCTGTATATGTATAGTGTAATAGGCAGCGAGTTCTCTCATTGAGCGCCCAGTTCTATACAAAAAGCATTTTATCGTTGGAATAAAGAGAAATCGAATCAGTTACGGACAATTTAATCCGAGCGTCAGAGTCGCGTGAATAGATGTAACCACTTTGGACAAAACGAGCTCGCGCGAAAGCACGGAAGCTTCCTGCTTCTCCGTTGATCATGCATTTATATATTTACTATATATTCGAAGGTGAATTCTCAAGGTTTTAAGATTGAAAATGGCGACGAGACGGACGATTCAGTTGCTACTTAAAAGTTAAGACTAGCTCAAGTAACAAAACAGGTCAACAAGACGTTAAACTTAGTTTACAGGCACAGAAAATGTGAACCAAGAGTGTGAAGTTTATTATTGTTATTGTGTAAAGCCTTTGTGAGAACAGTCTCTGTACTGAGACACAGGAAAACAGCAAGTGAGAAAGAGAGTCATATAAAGAATGAGAGAGAAAGCGGAAAGAGCAGAATTCTCTTCGGCACCGATTATTCATTGTCCGAGTTGGATGCCTGACAATGAGTCCTTGTTCACCACTGTGAACGAGATTCCGTCTCTCGGCCACTCGACCGTACAAACCATCCAGTGAATAAATCACTGACGGCCGTACGTGGTCAGACCCGAAGGTACGAGCATTTTTCGAGAGCGAAACCCTCTCAAGTTCTACTCGTCGTTCTACGTATGCGATCATAATATAGGGAATTTTAATGCCAACTCGGTCAACACCATTCATACTATCTTCAATCTATTTTTTTATTTTTTTAAACACATCTTCTCCATTTTTGAAATACTTTGAGAATTTTTTCATAGTTTAATAGCGTTCAGCTCATTATCTACGGTATTTTAGGAAGGTTCGCATTTTACATTCTGCCTCGAAGAGTAATGTATCGGTAAGTAGACAATCATAAGAAGTGAATCTTTCCGGTGAGAATCGTGGTTTCAAAAAATAAAAGTAATACGACTTGATCATTTAGAAGAATTTTTAATAACGTACCTTGACGAAGCTTAAAATCTCATTACTATGTTTATATGTTACACAAGTATATAGTGGACGATTTTTTTAAGGAAACATTCATCTGCCAAATAATAAATTGTATAAGTTTGAGGTAAAAAAAATCTTAAAAACATTTTTTGTGACCCATTCTGCCTAGGAATGACTCAAACAAAAAAAAATGATGTGTTGAGAAAATACGTGTACTGCCCTAAAGAGAGAAACTGCGGAGGCATTTGAAAACTATGAATTACGAGTATTGAGATAAGGAAGAAGTACTATCGTAGCCAATGTCGGGCACGAGCCACCTGATTTTTTAGTCGCAATCGAAAGAACAGTTTTTAAAGTGCACGGGTAAAAAATTCTAATGAGTGCGAGTGAGGGATCTAGACTAGTAGAGTGCGTGCAGTAAACCCTCTGGGACGGTGAGCGGTTCTTTCATGCCGGGAAATCAGGCGTCTAAATCTAAACGACCTCGCGACACACGAAGCTTTTGGTATTATACCCAGAAAGAGAGAGAAAGGAGAAAAGTGAAGAGAGAGGGTAGGCTGAAAGTGCAAATATGACTAGAGCAAGAGAAAGACAGAGAAAGAGAAAGAGAGAGAGAGAGAAACGCTCGTGACGTTCTCGCGCCTCTACTCAACGCAACTAGAAGCACGAGGACGAGGGCCTCGCCTAATTACCGTTAACGCGACTTGGTTAATTAACGTCGACGTTAATTTTTCATTCTAACCAAGAGATCGAGAAACGAAAACTAAGAGTAACAACACCCACACATACACACACATAAAAACACAAACACAGCCAAAATAACATATACCCATATATACATTTACGTAATCATATTATTATGTAATCTTATATAACGAGAATGAAAATATACAAAGGCTCTTTTCAAATCTCATCCGTATTCAACAACTTTCCAGAAATGCTCGTGTATCCTAAAGATTTTTTTCGTTAATACTTCTGAACCAAATGTTTCTCGTCCCTGTCGGAATTTGATTATTTAAGTCTAGATATAGAGTTGTGTTTTGTGTTAGAGAGATCATTTCCGTACCAAAGCCCAATACACGCTGATCCCCTCGTCCAGACTTGCCAGACAGGAGTTTCATATCGATTAGTCACAGAAATAATATTCACGACAATATGTAGAAGTTCAATAAGTTTCATCGAATCGCCGCGACATTGTCGAGTCGACTTTGAAGAGAAATTAATATATAATTATGATTAATGGAAAATTCTTGTTGAATAAAGAAAACCGTCTGTAACACTCGGTGAGTATCGCAAGTTTCAAGAGAGTTTTTCATTCGTGTTGCAAAATGAGTTTAGCTCTATATTCAAATATGCATACATAGTATATACATATGAATGTATTCAGGTACGTCCTTTATGGCTCGGCAATGTTTCGAAAGAAATAAAAAAATAATTAATTGTTCAAACATTACAGCAGAGGGAGAAAAAAGAAAGTATAATTTCTCAGCAATCCAAACGAAGTGAAATATTGTTGAGTTTTACCTTCAACATGACCGAGGTCTTGAGATTCGTTGGAGTTTTTGCGTAAGCGCGAGAAAAGGGGAAGTTTTCCTAAAGCAGGAAAATAACGACGCGAGTGTCGAGCGCTCGACGCTCTCACAAAACAACTTTTCCACTTCTATTTTCCATCGTAAATTACTAAGAACCCTATGTATTTTAGACTGTTCGCCAAGCCCGTACCTTGGACGCGAGAGACGTCGCTTGCCTATGTGCGGTTTCGAACGTTTATAGGAAAAAAATACTCTATACCCTCCAATCTCCGTTGTCGTCGACAGGCATGTCAGCCTCAACGATCGTGCTACAGAAAACTCCCAACTGGTTTTTTTCATCATGCGTATACTGTCGTATGGGGTTTTTTATACAGACGAGCTACATACTGTCATAGTTGTTCGGTGAATTGATCTTGTGAACCTATTTTGCATTATCCCAGGGGTTGCATCCATCCCAAAAGATATCACAATTGTCTTCACGGTTTTGTTAACATAAAAAAATCAAATTTGTTCGAAAAATCAAACTTTAGATGCAAATGTTCTTTCGGCTCGTTATATGAAAACTAATTCAACAAAGCTTGTTATTTATAAAAGCGTCAATTTATTTGTTTGTGGTAACTTTAGAAAGTATTTGCATCGCTGCGAAGCTTCATCCAACACAGAAAATCCTTTATTTATGTATAAAAGTATGTGTGTCCATAGTTATGTTTAAGTACATCGCAGCTACTACACAGCAATTACAACTTTTTCCAGCTCCCCCACTTTCGAGTCCTCCCCCCCTCCCCCACTGTTCCGTTTCCGCATTCATTTTAGCGACGAGTAATTAATGAAGGTCGGGTAAACGTAAAACTAGCCAAGAGCTGTTCGTGGAACTCTCTCGCCACCTGATTTTCTGTTCCCTATGTCCCGCCTCCTTTCACCACTACTTTTTTGTTGCCTGCCTCCGAGCTAAAATTTGCTTGCCCACAATCTGTGGCTTCAACTACCCTCGACTGAGTGACTCCAACAATTAAATCAGCTTGTATAATAGAATTTTTATTGAAACTTCATTTTCATTGCTTTAAACCACGTGTTACATATGGTGAAGTAAACCAAAATGGTGTATTCATAATTCATCGTAAGGAAAACTACGGATGAAAGAATAATGGCCTGTATATGCAGTTATGCATATGCAGACAACAACTCTATGAAATACGATCGAAGAAAGAATCAATTAATGACGATAAATGCACATTGTTTCCACCGAATATTGAAATAACATCTTTTTCACAATCAATTGAAGATAGGTACGTAAATATGTACGAATATTCATTATAATTTACTAAGAAACTGAATAAATTAAGTCACATATCTGTCTCTATCTAAACTCATTTATGATCTCGAATTTGCACCTGTTTCGACTTTTCGTTTTTTTTCAAGACGTGCGTGCAGGCAAATGTGTATGGGAATTGATGGATACTTATAGCACAAAACCGTTCAGCGTCCTCGCGAAAGCGAATTTTTTCACACGCCTCACAGTCTTTTTCTTTCTCTCCCTTTTTCTTTCACTCTCTGTCCCTCTTTTATGCACTCGCTTCTGAATCCAGTAAATAAAATTTCAGTGGAGAGAGTAGAGGCCAATCTCCTCATCCAGGTTTCTGTATTATTAGAAGGCACGTCTTAAGCGCGTAGGTAGAAAACGTGCTTGGTACAAGGTATCATCGTACATAAGTACACAAAGCCAGGATTTTCGCACGGTAAAATTGATCGCCTTAAGCTAAATAACAATTAAGTTCTATTCAATATTACCGTAAAAATCTATGGAATTAAAACTCATTTTTTTCCTTCAGATTGCACGGTTTTCTCTATTAATTCAAATTGGACGCCATTCTTGAGTCGTTATTCAATTAATTTATATCTCGCGCAACACAAACCGTTTATTAAAATTTAGACATAATAAAGAATTCTCAGTAAAAATCTTATAAAATCATAAATGTTATTATGTTTATTTTTATAACAATAAAAAAAATTCCCTTGTTCCCAATTAAAATTCGTTTTCAGCACAATTAATGCTTCAATTTCTGCACAGTTAATATAAAAAAAGTTGTTACACCATTGCGTCATGATCTGTGGGTCGAAAAACAAAGTGATGTTTCAATTATATACCGATTTGACTGATTATTGGTATGTCAGAGTTTTCGAGGTGCTGAAAATGGCGGATTTAACATAGTGAATGGGAATTTGAAAAATAGATAAAATTTTATGGAAATCCGCATTCTATGGTTTTTGAGGTCGCCAAAAGTTTCACTTTAATTTAATGCAAGTCTTGTATGGTTTTCGAGATAAAAAAGACAAAACCAAGTATAATTTTTAGAAATTCCTGAATTCAATTCTAACATCAGATGTTTTCATTCAAAATGGAGGTTATAATATTTCAAATGCAAATTAAAAATAAAGTTTGATTTCAACGAGAGTGTGTATCTAGAGATCGTGAAATTCATAACTGGAATTGTATTTGATTTTGGAGAACTTGCATTTTAAAGAAAAAATATTTGAATTTTTTGGTTCATCATATTGGATTATCGATTTTTAACTGCAAAAGTTTTCCATCCAGATGTGAATTTAGTGACCCTAGAAACAGCGATATAGAAGTTTTGGTATACTTTCGAAACCATTGTTTTTTCTACCCTCTTTAGTCACGAAAAATTATTTTTCACCTCTATACTGTAAAAGGGTTAATTTTGTGAGCAGAAACTCAGCGCTGTAAGATCTTGGTGTATCCTTATTATTACGACTCCTTAGTATATCTGATCGAATCGATTTTATGCTTCTCGTGAATTTTCAGTTACCTTTATCAAGTGTCTCTCGAGTCTATCCTATTTGCTATATAGGGGAGAGAAGCATATGTAGACAATGCAGTTCATGCGCAAATAACACTATAACCGCTGCCACGAGAAGACCGTTATGAGGCGTACGCGTCGACGCTCACGAGGGGACCCTCTGGGAGGTGCATCGAGTTGTGAGCTCCCACTTCTCGTGCATGTAGGGTGGGTACCCACCTAACACCCGCCAAAATTGCAGGTGCCAACTCGGCCTCGTTTTTGAGATATTGCCTTTCAAAGTTGGGCAACAGCTTAAGTATAGAAAAGTTTCAACTCATAGCGAGTGAGCGAGTAGCCGAGCGGCAAGCGAGCAGGGCTCCCACCCGGGCGGCTCTGGATCGAGGTCCGTCTATGACACTTTTTTTTTTCTTTTTTTTCCATTTTTTTTTTTTTAATAATTATTTAAATTGATCATTCATTAGCAAAAGACGCAAATAATTGAAAAAAAAAAATTTACTAGCTCCTATTACAGAAAATAATCGACGAAATATCAAACTTTTTTTTCAATTTCTTGTGTTTTTTTTTTTTTTTTTAATTTAACAAATAATTGTCCATAATTTTTTTTTAAATATATTTTCTTATCGGTGAATATATTTTTTCTTTGTATATTTTTTTTTTCGGTGAGGTAAGTTGTGTTTAAAAAAATTATTAAAAAATTATTCGTTACAGTTTAATCAGCATCCTCTATATTTTCACGCTTTCAAAATAGGGTATTTCAATTCGTGGATCGGTATATGGAGGGGACAATGAATAGAAAGACACCAACGGTCGCAAACCGTCTACAGGATTAGACGCGTCGCCGACCAGTCGGCCCGACAGGTATAAAATTTTAGGGTCCTGCCGCGACGTCTGTCTGGCTTCTAACCATTTTCTAGAAAGTGTTTCGTCAGATTTTTCAATTTTTCAGTCAACAAGTATATTCTGTACGTCAAAGTTTTAATTATGGACAATTATTTGTTAAATTAAAAAAAAAAAAAAACGCAAGAAATTGAAAAAAAAAAGTTTGATATTTCGTCGATTATTTTCTGTAATAGGAGCTAGTAAATTTTTTTTTTTCAATTATTTGCGTCTTTTGATAATCAATGATCAATTTAAATAATTATTAAAAAAAAAAAATTGAAAAAAAAAAAGAAAAAAAAAAGTGTCATAGACGGGCCTCGATCCAGAGCCGCCCGGGTGGGAGCCCTGCTCGCTTGCCGCTCGGCTACCCGCTCGCTCGCTATGAGATGAAACTTTTCTATACTTAAGCTGTTGCCCAACTTTGAAAGGCAATATCTCAAAAACGAGGCCGAGTTGGCACCTGCAATTTTGGCGGGTGGTAGGTGGGTACCCACCCTACATGCACGAGAAGTGGGAGCTCACAACTCGATGCACCTCCCAGAGGGTCCCCTCGTCAGTTGCATTGTACCAAGTACCGAATACAATTTGCCCACGTACTAAGCGTGTCGTACCCTCCGCGTACCCTATGTTATACCGGAGAATTCACGTAGGTCGACAACGTATACAATACATACTTCCAGTACCGCCAAATACAAGGGCGTAACTTGAAAGCTTTCGGCAGCTTAACCGATGCAAGATAAGCCTTTTTCCTTTCTAATAATTGACTCAACATCCATAGACATATGCACAAACATAAGCATAACATAGGTATATATGCAAATTAGACATTTTGTAAATATACAGGTTCATTCAGAGAAACACACGCCATACCTTCTAAACGTTTATCCAAATTGTTGGATAATTAATGAAACAATTACAATACTTTTCTTTCGATAAGAAAAAAGCTTTCGTATTTCACAAGCAGTACTCTTAGAAATATTTTCAATAATAATTGCAAAAATGCTCGCAATGGTTCTTCTCGAAAACAGCAGCTCAACGATCATTTATAGGAATAGATGCAATGCATAAGTATCTAATTACGCAACGACAGAAAAGATTATGAAGAAAGTCATGTAATTGATTCATCATTAGTTTTTTATCATCAGTTTTTAATGAATACAACAGACTACTGAGAATTGAAAGAAATAAGTTGAAAGGAACTATGGTCTCATAATGTTAGTTAGTCGAGTATTAAAAAATATTGTGTTCAGTACGAACTGTAACGTGTGGCCTAAATCATCCTGTAGATACTTCATGTAAAGGTAAATGTCACGTGTAGCATATAGTCGTTGTGTAAACGTAGGTATATTCGCATAACGTGCAATACGATTATGAGCATGTGTACGTTTATATTGCTATGTGCAAGGAACGTGTACTTTGGTGCTCTCCTCGCATAAGCTGCTGGTCCATGTTGCTTCAAGCTGGCAGTGCAAAAGCACGTTATAAGCAATGGATCATCGATTTATGACCAAGCAACAAGACACGTGGGTCTATTAATCCGCGAACCATATATTATGTTGTGCGTGCATATATGTCCTTCGCAAATCCCAGCCCTGCGCCACTCTCTCGGTAAATGTCGTTAAAATAATTACCATGATTAATGCACGCGAGAGAAATATAATTATTACTACGAGGGGACAAACATTTTTCAACCCTTTCATATAAATACATGTGATTAACAGTATTGTCCTCAAAATTTATAATGATTTTTGCGTATATAAAATAATCCATCAAATGAACATATTTTTTAAATGAGAAATATTGAAGAATGACAGTGACTTTTTATATATGAATGAGAAAACGGCAACGGGAAAGATTGATACAGTTTAAAATTATGATTTTATCGAGCAAACAGCAAAACTCATATTATCGTTATGACTTGTTCTTTGATGTTATAACATAAAGGAAAATTAATTTTTCGAAATCTAAACATAATGAAATGTTTACTGAACAAACGTTGAGAACATTTAATTTAAAACATAAATCCATGTGTGTGTGTGTGTGTGTGTGTGTATGGACGTCATACATGTTGTACGCGTGAAGTTTATGACAGAGAGGAAAGAGAAAATGGATGTTATGAGATAGGAGCTAGGAAGGGTTCGACTGATACGGCATGGCTATACAGTAAGGATACAGGCAGATGTAATCAAAGTTTGCAGACAACCCCACTCAGCCTCTTTTGCCTTGAGGAGGTCACGTCAAAACCACCCGGATATTCATTTCCACCCTCGTCAGCGTTTACGACGCCGACGAAGACTATGATGATAAAGACGACAACGAGTTTCGTATTAGATTACTTAAACTTTTGGAAACCACGTGCTGCTGTCGTCTAACAAAACCGTAACATATGCTTCCACAGAACTTTTTCAAATACGTATACGTAAACCCCATATGCAGTGTAAGCTAATCACGTTCTCTTTAGCAAAGGCTGGCTACAGTATACCTGACGTCACCGCTAGGTGGCAGCTGCTTAAGGATGCCTTAGCCAAAAGTAAGTCTTCACTTCAGGGCGAGCATGAAAGATTGAAACGCGATGACAAAAAAGTGACCGACTAAAATCTACACAAAAAAGAAATCTATTTGGTTTAGAACTAGCTATCTCAAGAACGTTATGAAATTGTTCGTAATTAAATTTAGAAAAAAGCAAATCATGAGTAGCAACGATTTGTAACCAAATTCTCAATCTTTTGATATTAAAGAATCACATTGAGTGGAAAAATGCATGAAAAATAAGAAAGATAGAATTTTAATAATTGGGGACAGTACGTTGTGCTGCATATTAAAAAAATCTTGTTAGGGATTATTACGGGGGTGATTTTTTATATTTTTAATCGCGTTGCCTCCCAAAGTAGCGCCTGAATACGTAACCCGATACCGTACTTTTTTTTCCCCCTCGACCTCTTTCGGACGACGCTCATGGACTCTGTCAAGTATTTGTGTGTGCGTGTACAACTTTTTTTTGCGTCGTCAAGCACATCTCTCTGGCGCTTTACGCGCCACCTGCGCTTCGGGAAAAGCTGGTTATCACCGCGAAGCTTCTCCATTCCGAGAAGCTCTGGCTCGAGTTATTTTAATTGAGCATGCTATGAAAGTCGCGTTTAAAGGCTTGGTAGAAACGAGAAACGTCAGGGAGGAAAGTCGAAACGGCGAAAACGCGCTGGGCGAAAATCCTCTCGGTCTCTGACGCCGTGAAGACGTTCTTAGAAGCACAAATCCGTCCTGGAATGAGAAGGCTTGCTTTTTCCATGTGGCTCTTGAGTGTTTCCGCACGAAACCGTATCGCAAGTAGACATAGACATAGAACTCATGTGAGAGAAAATTTCAGTCGGACGCGTCGGGCGCCGTGGCGCTCTCCTTCAACGTGTATGCATTTTTTTTCTCCTCTTTACTTTTAATTTGTCGAATTTACTTGCTACTTGGAGAATATTCTACAAGACTCCGCGATCATGCTATCTAGATCGTGAAATATATGACAGAATTGTTTGTGATGCCGTATTGAGATCAAAAATTACTTCTACGTAATGAAATGTCTTCGTTTTATGCCATTTCAGTCCTCAAAGAGTTTCATTTTAACATAAAATCAATTTTATTCGTGTTTCTACTTTTTATATTATTATCATTATTTCAATACTGAATAACTATTAAATTATACTGACATTGTATAAATTTGAACTCGTCATCGACATCTTTCGATCGTTGTGTAAGTGTAAAAAATTGTATTACACCGAAACGAGCGAGTGTATTAGGGACATGAAGGGAGGGCCTCGGGTCTTACCAGGGTGAGACTGGCGATGACGGGAAAATGACAGACGAGCAGTTCGCGCTTTTCTGTCATCGACGTGGCTCACGCGAGAGAGACCCGTCAGAGACGGTCCCGAAGTAATTTTCTCCTGCCCCGTGATACTTTTTTTCTCTTCTCTTTTCTTCGCTCTTTTACTCTTCATCCCTGGTTCTCGAATGTGACTAACGGATTCCACTGGGAAGTCGAATCTCGTTAATCTCTTGCTTCTCATCACTACTTTCTTTCTGTTATACACGAATGTACATATATATCGTTTCTCTATCTCTCTTTTCTCCAGTCCACCCTCACCTCCCATTCCACTCCTAGAGCTTTTCATGTCCGCGAAGGGGTAGAAAAAGTGAGGTAAGAATCTGTTTAATAAGACCTTAATAACTTCTTCCCCATCGGGAATAAAGTGGACCGAGAGACTGACTCGTTGAGTTCTTTTTCCTTCGTTCTCTTTTCTTGAATTTGACGAAGACGACGACGATGACTCGTTTTCCTTTCGCAATTCTTTCCCCGTATCTGATTTTTTTTCTTTCTCTCCATTTTCCCATCGTTGCTTTTATATTTATAGTATTTTTTTTTTTTTTTTCATCTCACTCTATTTTCATTTCCAGACTGTTCCACCTCGCAGCTTTTTTTATATTTTCTTCCGGTTTTATTTAGTACCTTTTCTTCTTTACATTTTCGAAGAAAGTAGTAAATTCTTGCCGAGGGGTTAACGAAGTCTTCCGTTTGCAGGTTCGTTAATATCTGTATGTATATAACTTGTCCGGCAGATCCCAGAGGATCGTGAATATCTTGCGAAACGTAATATTCCTCGTGGCTGTCACGAAGAGAATTTCGTCGTTTTTTTAATTTTTTTTTTTTCCTTTCTTCATACAACACTGAAACTTTTTTCGAGCTTCGAAGAATATGTCGAAGCGTTTGAAACCTTTGTCAAATACATTTTTCAATTTATATATAAAATTTAACCTCAATTCAAAACATTTATTAACTGTCTTTTTTTCGCTTTTATGCTTTCAGTGATCTACAAGGCAACAATATATCCGTTATCTTCAAAACTGACTTTGAGGACATGGCAGCTCTACACGTACTGTGAGTATCATCAAAAAAATCTAGTTCATAAAAAAATACATGCAAGAAGATATTTCGTACAGTAATTTTTTGGTATACGAAATATCGTGACTTAAAAAGGATTCCGTTCTTTTATTCACGATTTTTTTGCATTAATTATATTAAATTTCATTCCGTTATTAGGAAAAATCATATTCATATCATAGGCAACTAAAAAGTTCTTTTTTTTGACATTACAAAGTGAGCACCAGAATTCCACTTCGATAATACAGAGAGAAATAATATTCATATAATATTCAACTACAAAATTCCTTTTCTGCAACTCAAAGTGAGCACCACATATAGCTCAACCGTTTTTTCCTGATCTACCGAACGTTTGATATAAATAAGCTTTCAAGTCTCGCTTTGACCATCTGGCAATGACGATTGCGAAAGAGCTCCCTGAATCAGAATTTTTCATTCGCTATATTGAACCCGCGATACCGTAAAAATTTAGTGCAGAGCAACAATTTTCACTGATGTCTGTGTAGAATCTAAGGAATCCCAAAGTACTCGAGTCTACTTATAAGGAACATGATCAAACATTGATTTACCTTTGATATCAGTATCTCAATCAATGTATGATTCATAAATGTTTCAATGGATATTGTTTGATGAATTGAATTTAATTTCGATTTGTAATTCTTTTCTTTTTTCGTTCAAGTCAACTGTCCTACAATCAGATTCACACAATTGAGCGCGGTGCGTTTAAGGACCTCGTAGACGTGGAGAAGCTTCGCCTGAACAACAATCAAATTCGTTATTTGCCGGATACTCTTTTCAGCAACATGATGAACCTCAAGAGACTGTAAGTACTCTTTAATTTAAAAAAAAATATCCTCCTTTACGCAATAAACCTTTGAGAAAAATCATCGTGATAAAAAAATTCCGTGAATTAAATAATTGTTACGAAGACAAACAAGAATGCGGAAGATCTTGTGAAAGCAAAAGTATAGGAGTTCTTTATGCATTTCTGCGACTAAGAGACATGACTTTTGCTTACATTTCTGACTTTGTCGTTATTTTAAAAAGATCCGTCGAGTACGGAGAAAAATTGAAAATTAACCAAGGCGAAATAAAAAAGAAATTAAACAAACGGAAAACAACGCACAAAAGAATTTTCTCGTTCGCTACTCTCACAGTCCGAATCATATTTCAGTTTGGGGATGAAAAGCCAGAAGACGAGAAAGTGGGTTGGGGGTGGGAAAGAGGGTGGAATAAAATGTTATTAAACTCAAAAAGTCCGCAATGAAGGTTGCGTTTGGCAGAAGAGCGTTGAAGAGAGAAAAAGAAAAGAGAACACACAAAAAGAGAATATTTCCTCTCGGAAGTAGAAGCGGACAGTAAACCGTTGAAAAGAGTACTCACGTTGGAAGAGGATGACACAAAAAGAAAGAGAGAGAGAGAAAGAGAAAGAGAGATAGAGATCCTTTGTCGACGATCTACATTCTGTGGGCATCCTGCAAAAACCTCACTCGGCTAAATTCCACGGTAGTGGTGGTGGCGCTTTCGAAAAACGCCTAGCAACTCGAGATACAAGAGCAAAACCGCTCGGTAGCAGCAACCTCGAAAGGATCTCAAATGCACGTAGCATGCATGCTCTATACTAAACATCCACGTGAATGTATATGCGTTGTACATATACAGAACCAAAAAAAATTGGAACAAATATTATAAATTTGTCACTACTCCAGCATACTTGACGTGAAAATGTTCTATTTCTTCGCGTTCTTCAACCTCAATGATTAAAGTTAGAACAAAAAAAATAAAAAACTGTCTCTCTGTAAACTGGAATTCTTATCAAGCGTCTACCATAGAAAAGATAATTAACTTTTTCTGTACCACGCTAGGTTTTTCATTGACAAAATAATAAAATTCTATTTTTCGTTATTTTATAATTTACAATCGTCGTTTCTACTATGGAAAAGTATTACGAAAAAGTATGAGCTTTCATTACATTTAATAACGAGATGATCACTCGTATAATACGATATTGAGAACGTCTTATTGTTTACACAGAGATCGATATGGTGCAAGAATCGTGTAGTTGTTCCATTAAATATTAGGTTCTGTCATAATGAGTCTGATCGTGAGCGAATATGAGATTATTCAGCATCCGATTAGGCGAGTTGATCGTTTGAATCTCTTTATCTCTCTCGGTTGAACGGGCGAACTTTCGAGTCCCGTCTATCCACTTTACCGGATAATGGATGGATTTCTGAGAAACGCGCACGCCGAGACAAGTCTCGAAGACAAACAGGCATAAAGAGAGAAAGAGGGTAAAATGTACAGCCCAGCATCCGAGACTCCGAGAGTCCTTTCTCCCAAGCTCGGAGCGGCCCAACTTCTTAAAGACAGCCTGCAAAAGCATTCAGAACGAGCGAGATTCGTAGTTCTCCTTCTCGACTTGATGAAGAAAAAAAAAACGAAGAGAAGGGATGTGAATGAGCGAGATAGAGAAAAAGAGAGAAGTCTCGTTCATTTCACGCCGCGGATGCCGGTGAACTGAGCATCGCACAGCACTTTTTGACTCGTAACACTCGAGTGGCAGCTGCCTGTAACATAGCTGGGCCTAGAAGATGCCAGACTCCTGTTCTCTTTCTCAGATCCTGATAAGCGCCCTCCCGATAAAACTTTTTTTCCCTTTGGCCTCTAGTTTTAAGCCCGAGGCCGAACAACTTTGCCGGAAGTAACTGTATTACGGTAGCTAACGATATAATGCGCGTAATGCTAGTATACAGCAATAAATCGAGACATAGAAATGATTGTAACGGCTTTGAGATAACCCATTTTTCTCTTCGACGTCTGAAATCATCACGCCAGCTATATTCCAGTATTCCGAAGAATTTCTTTCATCAAAATAAAAGTAATTAAATCATCTTTCTGTCAGGCCAAGTATGCAACGATCTTGTATAATTGAATTATTCTTTTTGGGAATATGATCGAATATTTAAAATGACAAAACTTTAATAGCTTTTATAAAACTTTGCGTTATTAGGCGAAACAACCCAAAGATTTTCATTGAAAGATTAATATGCAATCGCCTATATATACAGTTGGCTTCGATAATTTCAAATACTAATACCGATTCAATCACTCTATAATTTGGGAAATCAATATCATCAGATTCCCCATTCAATTGAAGCTATATGATTCCAAATCCATAAATAACTCGTTTGTATGACGACGATTTCTCAATCTCAACCCTGTCACAGAAAATGATTGCGAATTGTGATGAATAATAATATGGCGTTGTGAATCTCAATAATTTCGAAGGTTCCTTAAGAATAAAAGGAATTTTGAGAAATGTAAGACGATATGATTTCTATGCGCATTAAACCCTCCGAATTTGCTCATGCGGGTCCACGAAGATCGAGAAATGCGTGCAGATTTTCAAGAACCTTTATGAAGCACCAATATCCTTCAGGGCACATTTCACATCGTGGTGAATGCAGAAAATGCATTGTCATTATAGAAACCATGGTTCTGGCTCTCTGGCATTACGAAATTCAGTAATTGCTTTCTAGATTGACTGAAGCACTCTGTACAAGAACACATCTGTATTTATTTGTATGTATATGATGTTTGTCTGTGTCTGAGCAATAGGTTAGTTTAGGTTCACCACCATTTCCAGCAGAATTTTACTCCCACTGTGTACTTAAATACAACAGAATGTTGTACTCTCCTTCTGTCCCAATCCGTAACCGACAAAGACTGAACATAAATATAGATGATTGAAAGGTTCGGTTAAGCTTGAATCGCTGCTGGCAAATTCTACGACGGTCAAGAACAAAGCTTCCAACATTTTATAGTTTACTATCGCAGACATTGTCTCTTCTTGATTTTCTTCCTGCACAGTTTATACCAAGAAAGCTAAAAAGCAATTATTATGAAAATGGCCCATCAGAATTTCCGGAGAAATACCGAATTCGTACAGAAACCCCTTTGTACTCTAAATCTGCATAAAAATGAAACAAATAATTACCCCGAAAAGAAAATTGTTGATTTAGAGCAGTGCAAAATTTCCCTATTATTACTATGGCGTAACACGGCTTCGCACAGTTTTTATCGCAACTCCCAATTCTCTCACGTACTTGTGACTAGTTCATGCAACGAATTACGATCGTTACCATGAGCATAATTGATTGAACTTGCAAAAGAAGGGCGGGGCGAAGACGAAACCTGCGACACCAACACGGTTACCCGTAACGTAATATCGAGGCTTGATTCACGTGGGAAATGGCACGCTTGACCGTTGCGACAAGTTGCACAGAATAATAAATGAAAACATTCAACGAACTAGATCACCAAGGTGAGATTGGAGACTATAGAATACTGCCCTGAAAAGTCTTTCCCATAATTCTATAGCTTCGCAAGAGGGTCTTTGATACGTTCCACTTCTTATTGCCCTTTAACCCTGCTCTTTCACATTTTTTCATTGTTCTACATGCAATTCTAGGGACATGTTGAACCGTAGTCCATTTATTATGTAATCCAAATTATTAGCATTCTGAGTTGGTTGAACTGCGGATGAATCTTTTTCGTACGAATTAATGTTGAAATAACGAAACAACAATTAGTGGGTCATCTAACGAGTGAAATGTAGAGCTACTCAGGTTCATATCCAGAGTGCCATTCAATGATCGAGCTCTATGCAACGTTATTTCATTTTCCAATCAACAAAGTCAAACTTTTCAAGCACGATAAAGAATCTTTCAAAAAATAAAAAGCTTTTAACGACACAATTCGCTAGCCATTTAAATTTCTGCTGCTTCTTTATTTCACTGACGGTAAAAAGAAGAAAAAATAAATAAATAAAAAATACAGCGTGTTTCCCATCAGGGTTTTCGTACCGATTCCACGAGGCGGCTCGGGATATTCAGGCAGCATGTTGTTTCGCTTGAATCGAGTACGAAGTTCTCGTCCACTGCTTGTCTCAGCTCGCTATAGCTTTTACCCTATTATTTTTTCGCTCGAATTACGCTATTCTTCTCGACGATGGGCGGGAAAAAAGCAATAACCTACCACATGACGTCGCAAAAAAAAGCTCCGAAATTGCAGGCTGTGCGAACGAATATGTTGTTTAACGGATTGCGGAGAAGGGACTATTCGCTTGCTGTTAAGTGGCGGTCTAATGTCGAGCATACAGACTTCTTCGGATAAAGGGTCACTCGTTATCGGTATAACAACCTCTTAGAGTCTTGACGGTACGAGGCCATTTCACTCGCTATTGGTTTCTCGGGAACGAGAAAAAATCATTTCATATTTGAGAGCCTCCTTACTTTGCTTTTTTATGGGCACCATGTGAGACGAATATATACAAATCTCGTTACTTTGAAGTACTTTTTCATCGCCCTGTCAATTATTTAATGGTCAAGGCTAAGATTCGAAAGTTTCAATGTACGGCCAATTATTTCGAAACTATCTCGTACTAAAGTTAACTTTTCAAATAAACGGCTATTTTCTATTTTTATTTTTGACGCAGAACATTATAATTTTGAACAGTTAGAATTATTATCCTACAAAAATCGATAGATCGACTTCTATTTTACTTATCATTCATTCATAACGTTGAAAATATTTTCAAAATCTATAGAAACAATTTCATATGAACTTGGAAGCAATGGAGTATGTACATAAATTGTCTTCCACGACCTATTGTAAAAAATCGATGCAAAATAAGTATTAATTTGTAAACTTGACGTGACGAAAAATTGTATTTCGTATTTTGTAAAGTTCTACGTGCAGTAGAGCTCTGAAAGGGAAAATACACGTGTAGGGAATTCGCTTATACGCCTGACCTGACCACTATGAGACCAGCTGCATGCAATCCATAGGTCGTGGACACTCAATTCGATGAATAATTTATCGAAAATGTAGAACAAACTGGTGACTACCCCGACATCGTCGATAACTCCGAGAGGGAGTACGAAGTTTTCATGTTTTCCGGTAATTTATTATTCGAGTATCGCACGATCGAGTGCGACGAAAAAATCGTTTTAGAAATTCGACATATGTAGTCAATTATTATTTCAGATTACAACGAAAGTTATCACTATTTTTGTTTTCCTTCTATTACAGAGATCTTAGTCACAACCAAATTGCAATGATCGGGCCTAAAACATTACGAGGAGTATCTTCTCTCAGACAATTGTAAGTCAAATAATCACAATCATTATTTTTATCCGGCTCATTAAGAAGAATTTTTTTTTCTCTTTCTTACGTGCTAACAATTTGAAATGAAAATCAATATTTCAGACTTCTCGACAATAACGTACTGACCTGCATCGACGAGAGCGCAACGAGAGAATTGAAAGATTTGGAAATACTGTGAGTACGATTTTATTTCTTGTTCCCTTTTTTGCCCCACCTGTTTTCAGATTTTTGTGTATCGAATCAGTTTACCGGATTTTTCGGTAACCAGTAATTATTTGCTAATTGCACTAATATTTCGTATCAACGAATAGACGAAAGTCGTAAAATTTCTTGTAAAAAATGATTTTCTCTAAAACTACTACGAATATCGTAATGGCGATTTTTTCACGTACCTGATACACTCCAAAGAACTTAACAGAATTTACGTACGTTGGTTTTTGTTTGAAAAAATTGAAAATAAAAAATTCATTTTTCATTTTATCATTTCAAGTTCAGATTCGTAATTAGAAGTCCTAAAAGAAGAGTTTATGAACATTTATTGCAACCTAAGATATTTGAACATCGATTTCCCTTCACCTGAGAATTTTGAACAGCAATTTTCGATTTACTTTGACAGAACCCTTAACAACAATAAACTAACGACACTGGGCAAGGAAACATTGCACAGTCTCACGAGATTACGAACGCTCAAACTCGCGGACAATTTGCTCGCTTGCGATTGTCATCTGTCCTGGCTGTCACGACACCTGAAAAGCTTTTCCCGACTCGGACAGCATACAAGATGTGCATCACCGGCTGATCTTAAGGGCCAAAATCTCGCAGATTTGCAGGTAAGATTACGACAAAAAAATCGGTATCACCAATCATAACGAACGAAATAAAATCGCGAAAATAATTTATTTATCATCAAACCATAAATACCTTAAATGAAATCCACAGAATATATCTTATTTCTGTAACGAAAAGAGTTTTTACTGTTTATGGCGAATTCGTTATTTGTTTATTCACGTTTTTTCCATTTCTCAAAACTTCTCATTATATATTAACTTCGTTTAAAGCCATTGAAACAATAAATGAACGTCAGCTTTTTTTCAACTGCGGAATTATTGTCGCTCGACACAAAACGATCATACACGAAAAACCTGTTTCCAAATGATTTGGTACTCGGATCGGCAATCATATTTCCTATGGTTCGCTGCGTGTGACATTGCGAGGGACGTGAAGTCGTTTGACAAAGCGGGATCCTTGTAAAATCAAGTTTCGTTGATGACTTTTTGCCGCGTCTGGGAAGGTCTGGTCCATATGGAACAGAACGACGTCCCACTCGATAGTTTAAACGTCAATGCTGTGTGTGGGCGGTCATTAAATGAAATTTGTACGAATCCCTTTACCGTAAATCATTTTCATTATTGCTACCCAAACAGTAGATAGAAGAAGCTTGATCAAAACAAAATGCAAAGCTCAAAATGCATTCAAAGAATAAAAACATTTGCATACGAAACGAAACAAGTTTTAAACGTTGCTTGTAATTTCTCTACAATTATCAATTTTCTCCTTATCCCGGAAAGATTTTTCAAAATGTTGTGAGTCAGCAAAAATAAAATCGTTTGAAATAAACAATATTCTACCTGAATTTTTTCTTTTTTCGTTACTTTTTTCAATTTCAACGCTTTGTCTCTATTTTGAAAGTATAAAAACTATATAATGAATCAGGAGAACGAGGTTCAGTTCCGACAAATTAAAAAATATGAACTACGAAAAATCAAACAACGAAAATGTGTTTAACTTTTTGCAGGAACACGATTTCAAGTGTTCGGGTTTAGTCGAGCGAACGGGCTCAGAATGCAGTGCTGAGCCTCAATGTCCTCATCCTTGCATTTGTGCAAATGGCATCGTGGACTGCCGCGAAAATTCATTGGAAAAAGTTCCAACGCATCTTCCCGAAGACACTACTGAATTGTAAGAATTCATAATTTTATTTAAAAATGCATTAAAATTTATTTATCAATTCGTAATTGCATAAAAAATAATGCGACACATTTTCCATCTACAATAAACTTTCATTTCATTTTTTCTTTGTTTTTTTTTTTTCAGACGCCTCGAAAAAAATAATATACGTGAAATACCACCGAAAGCGTTTTCGCCCTACAGGAAGTTAACGAGAATGTAAGTCTAACGATCGTTGATTCGATCAACCTGTAAAATCGATTTTTTTTATAATTTATGTTTCTTTCAGCGATCTGAGCAACAACAAGATAAAGAAAATCGCAGCCGATTCATTTCACGGCCTCAAGTCACTGGAATCTCTGTGAGTATAATTATTTTTCATTAAAAGCCCAACTTGGTTCATTCGTAAAATTTTTAAGAACCAAAAATTACCATTTGCTAATAAAAAAACGTATATTCAACGATTTTTATTATTTTTTGCAGAGTTCTTTATGGAAACAAAATCACCGAATTACCCGGAGGTGTATTTCAAGGACTTGGAAGCTTAAAATTACTGTAAGATTCGATTGTCACTGTTGATATTTTTTTTTTAAATGTAGAGTTTCGTAATCACACTTAATTGAATGGTTATTATTGTTAATTTTCAGTCTTTTGAACGCAAATGAAATATCCTGCATCAGAACCGATTTATTTCACGATTTGAGCAGCCTAACGTTGCTCTCACTCTACGACAATAAAATCAAATCTCTGGCGAACGGAACATTCGCGAATCTCAGCAAAATCAAAGTCCTTCATCTTGCGAAGAATCCATTCATTTGCGACTGTAATTTGCGTTGGCTGAACCTTTATCTACATGCAAATCCGATCGAGACGTCAGGCGCAAAGTGTGATTCACCGAAACGCGCTGCCAAGAGGAAGATTGACGCCATGCGGGACGAAAAGTTCAAATGTAAGGGTAAGCACGATTCGAATTCCGGTATCTCTTCTTAACTTTGACAGGTTGGTTCAGATCGTTTAGACTACTTCTCATATCCGAACATTTTATTTCTACGTCATCATACACCATACGTTGTCATCATAGTCTTTTTCTATGTTTTTTTTCGTCTCTCTTTTCCAATCCCATGTTTATGTCCTGTAATTTGCTTCTCTATTGAATAAAAATTAATACTAATTACGAAAAAATTCATTCGTCGTAGAAATCTATTGTAAAATATTCTTTTGATAGTTTATTGAATTTGGTACGAATTTGTTTGTGTAACAACGACAATACAACTGAAGAAAATTAAAAAGAAGAAGAATAACAGAACAAAATCTCGTTACATTCAAAATTGAAATTTCATATCGTGAAATTGAATGGTTTTATAACAGAAGAAACGAATTGAAACTACTCCTTCGATTCATAGCTTACTAAAATTTCTCTGCCAAGTCTGTTTCATTGACCAACTTTAAGATTTTTTAACCCCCCGAGTCCCCGATCCTTGCAAATGTGTGTGTGCGCAAGCACGAGTAGTAGAATATCCCGTTTGTTTTCGTTGTTCTTTTTGTTAAAATGATTCCACTAATCAAATGCATTAAATTGCGATGAGCAAAGGCAACGAAAAACGTTTCTTGTCACGCAACGATGTTATTCAAAAGACATTCCACAAATACTACAATTAATGGGTACGTATGGGATCATGAACAACTGCATGATTAACGATAATGCTCAGAAGAGTATCAAAGGCAAAAAAAAACTCATATCAAGGAAAATTGATTTAATCAACATTATTGGAGCCAAAGGACAAGAAACAACATTACAATACTGGTCAATCGCGTTATAACAAACAATTGTCGATATTTATTTCAAATATTTTCTTGAAATTATGTTATCGAAACTTTGAAGCTATCAGCTGTCTCTAATTGTCATTTGAAATCTAAATGTCATTGAAATTCAATTAAATATGCCATTGAAAACGTTACGAGTATAGCAGAAATTACATTTTTCTCGATATAATACAATTTTGAAAATAACTCCAAGACAGGCCAACAGAAATTAAGGTGAAGTCGCATGTCAGTCGTAATCAACAATCAGCATGCTTATAATACAACCCATATGAAAAAAAAAAACAAACAACAACAAAAAACCAACTTTTTTTTACAGAGTAAAAGAAAAAAATGTCGTCATTTCATTCGCATATATATATTCATTCCGTTCTCACAGCAGCAAGTAGTACTTTTAACGCCTCGAGCAAATATTAGCGTCGAGTTGATTTGAATGAGAAAGAGCATAGAACAGGCATATCTCGTTTTCACTCGGTCTATATCCAGGATAAAAAATTTTGTCCCCAGGCGACGAAAAACTGCTGACTAAAAGAGCAGGCGAGTGCATTTTGCCAGGAGGTTGCCCTTCACCCTGTACATGCAACGGAGCTACTGTCGACTGTTCCGACAAGAAACTCACAGCTATACCAAAAGATTTGCCTATCTACACGTCTGTGCTGTACGTACTATTTTAATTACATTTTTTTTTTTCGATAAACAAACATGGAAGAAAAAATGTTTTAGTAAGCGCCAACCCGTAATTATTTTCATGTATTTGCGTACCTTGAAGTCGTATGTGAAAGTATTTAATTAAAACTCATAAAACACGTTGGGAAAAATTAGAAACGCTGAGTAAAATTTTCTACGACTAAATTATACCGCGAATTTCGATGAAACTATCAAATTCATTTTTCTTCCAAGTCAACACTCATTTTTACTAATTTTATCCATTTTTATTTTATATTTTTCAAAATATATGAAACTATTTCAATATTTTTTATAGGTTGCTCGGTAATAACGAGCTGGATAAAATCGAGGCTCACGGCCTCTTTGAGAAACTTCCAGAATTACAACATTTGGATCTTAGAAGAAACAGAATAACCCGCATCGAAGCTGCAGCATTTAAGGGAGCTCACAAATTAACAGAATTGTAAGAACCTATCAACTTTTCAACATTCATTTTCACGATAGAAAAAACAAACCACTTATAATAAATTTCACCCATTTTTTTTCCTTGCAGACTCTTGTCGGATAACAAATTGCGAGAAGTTCATAATAAAATGTTCACTGGTCTTACAAATTTGAAGACTCTGTGAGTATAGATAAATAAATGAAAAAAAACTCATTTTTTTTTCTCAAAAAACTGCAAGATTGAAATTTTGTCTAAAAATCTTTTTGCCCTTCTAGTAATCTTACTGGAAACGCGATCACATGTGTGATGCAAGGAGCATTCGATGGAATGCATCACATACAGACAATGTAAGTCGAAAGACATTGAATTTTTGTTGTTTTTTCTAATTCTGTTTAAAGCTGGATCGAAAATCGTTTATTTTATTTAACAAATAAATAAATAAACAATTGTTTCCTTCCCAGTAACATGCAATCAAATCCTTTGTCCTGCAACTGTCATTTGGAATGGTTCGCTGAATGGTTAAGAACTAAAGATGTGCCAGGGATAATTGGTCGTTGCCACGACCCACCGAGATTGAAGGATGCTCATGTCAAGGACATTCCTAGCCACGAGTTCAAGTGCAACAGTAAGTTTATTCTCCGAGGAATAAATTAAATATCATCAATATACCATGAAAAATATTTTTTTCAATTGTAAATGACAAATTTCCAATAATTGATCATTATTTTGAAAGTTTTAATCAGCGCCTATAATATTTTCATTCGGATTAAAATAAATATATTCAACAATGTTATTCAATATTTGTATTATTTTTTGTTCAATAGAAGACAGTTTCGGTTGCTTGGGCGATGATTATTGTCCCCCACGTTGCAACTGTGCAGGCTCTGTTGTAAGATGTTCGAGATCACATTTGACCGAAATACCACGTGGCATACCACCGGAAACGACAGAATTATTGCTTGACGAAAATGACATAAAAACGATACAACCGGAAAGGCTAAGCCATTTGCGAATGTTGACGCGATTGTAAGTAATGAAAAAATGTCCTTAATCCAAGAAGAATAAAAATGCAGATATTTTTCCTAATTTCGATTAAATTATTCCACTTTTTTCAGAGACCTGAGCAACAATCAGATTGGAATGTTATCAAACGATACGTTTAGAAATCTCACGAAACTGTCACATTTGTAAGTACCTCAGAATGCTGTGTAAAATGAAACACACTTGATTATTTAATTTTGTTGGTAATATTGAAAAACTTTTGCTTGCCAGGATCATAAGCTACAACAAATTGCAGTGTGTCCAAAGAAATGCTCTTGCGGGACTCAAATCCTTGAGGCTAATGTGAGTGATTGCGAGATAAATTAATTATACGATAATTCGTAACATTAAATTAACTTGTCGCATAATTTATTACAGTTCTCTACATGGTAATGATATTTCAACGATTCCCGAAGGTGCTTTCGATGATTTAGATTCTATCAGACATCTGTAAGTTTTGATTTAAAACGATTAGACGTCGATTTATTTCCAAATCGATTTTTGGCTGACCTATTTTATCTTTTTCCTATTACAACAGCGCTCTTGGTGCCAATCCGCTATACTGCGATTGCAGTTTGCGTTGGTTGGTCGAATGGGTGAAAAAGGATTTAGACGTTGAGCCAGGAATTGCAAAGTGCAAGGAGCCACCTTCGATGAAGGAAAAACTTCTTCTCACTGCGCCCACCAATTTGTTCCAATGCAAAAGTAAGTATTAAATCAACGTGACTGATCCGAAAAAACAAACGGCCGTTAATTAAATGGCAAAGCAATTCGGAAAAACGATGTAAAGAAAATACGAGTCGGGATCACTGGAGGTAAATTAATATTTCTTAACGATTTACCAATTATTCGACCAAAAACGGATGATGTACAAGAAGAAATGTATTTATCACCGAAAAAACAATTCTATTTTCTTGTTACTATTAATAATGAACTACGTTTTTATTTTTTATAACTTTCCAAAGGAATGTGAAAGATGCAAGATTAAAATCTCGTACTGACTACTGACAGTCGAGCACTTTTTAAATAAAAAATCGATAATTCACGGTAATTAAATTCTTCAAAAGTGTCGAAAGAAATTTAGATCTAAAAAGGCTACAGTTTTGTTCAATTTATAGTATTAAAATTTGGATTAAAAAATATATTTTTGACTTCATCAATAAATTTCAATCGTAAAAATGAATATATAGCTTTGAAACAAAAAAATGCAATTACCTCCAGTGTTGCCTTCTATGCCAAAAGCAAAAAAAAATTCTCGGGATAACTATTATTTTTTCACATTATCAAAACCGTCTATTTAGTTTGATTTTTTTTGGTCCGAGTTCTCAGAAGTATACTAAAATTGCTCATTAATCGTAGACCTTTCTTCCGTTCAGCCAAACAACAGCCTGCCGATGTATTGGCAAAGTGTGACGTGTGTTACACCGTTCCTTGCGAAAACGGGGGATTTTGCGAGACGTTACCGGACCGAAAATTCCATTGCAAGTGCTCGCCAGGATATCACGGGGACAGGTGTCAACATAAAATTGACGCGTGCTATGGAAATCCTTGCAGGAACTCCGGAACTTGTAAAGTACTGGAGGAAGGAAGATTCAGGTAAACAAATAAATCTCGTCGTAGATTCTTGTCTCTGTTGAACCCTTTTTTTTCTTCTTCTATCGACATTTTTATATGAGAATGTCTCGTAAAAGGGATGAGCATTGTTTGGGATAGAAAAATCAAAGTGAACGAGTATTTTGAGGAATTAAACCATTCTTATAAACATTGCCAACCAAACAATGAAGAAAACGAAATATATATATTTTCAACATTGAGATAAAAAGTATTATTATTGGCACGATCGTTCCGAGATTTTCCATGGATGCAATGCTCATCCCTCGTAATTAGATCGGCTCCCCAACTTGGTAGATAAAACCTGTCAAGCACGCAATACGTACTCCAAAATTTAGTTTGTCCCTAACGACGTTATTTGACACGCACGTTGTAATGCAATGGAAAAAACCGAAAAAAATTGTCATTTCGATTGGCTTGCAAAAAGAAAAAAAGGAACGAAAAAAAAACAAGAGTGAAATCCTTGCCATAGTGGCGAAGATGAAAGAAAATGGGAAGAAAGTCCTTTTTTTCGAAACATAGTGTTTGTCTGTTGGTGGATCGATCGCGATCCAATAACGGGCTAAATATCTCAATTGACGTCAAGTCGGTGTGTGACAGTTGCGACTGTAGCCCCGGTTACGAAGGCATCAGATGCGAAAGCAACGTCGACGATTGCGCCAACAACAGGTGCTCGAACAACGCGACCTGCGTGGATCTCGTACAGGCCTACAGATGCGACTGTACACCGGGATTCATGGGAGAATACTGCGAGGCGAAAATACCCTTTTGCACAAAAGGACACGACCCATGCGAGAACGGAGGACGTTGCGTCGACCACAGGACCCACTACAGCTGCGAGTGCCCGGTCGGCTTCGCCGGCCTCAATTGCTCCACAAACTTGGATGATTGTGCTAATCATTTATGCCAGGTATTTATCCCTCCTATCTTTCTCTCACTCACTCTACAAAACTCATCTTCTTCTTCTTATTCATGTTTCTAATTATCTTCCTAAATATTTATTTCCAATTAAGAATCTAAAAACTATTAAAACTCTCAGAAACACAATAATTGTTAGACCCTCAAATAAAAAATTAAAAATCTCTGTTTATATGATTTTCATGATGGAATAAAAAATATAATTTTCTCCATACAAGAGTTTCAAAGCTCCATTAATTCTTTCATCCTCGAAAAATTAATGGAAATGGTAAAAAAATGTTGAATTTATAAATTTTTCAGAACGGTGCTACTTGCATCGACGGCATAAATGATTACGAGTGTAAATGCGCGGCGGATTACACGGGTAGGTATTGTGAGGCAGCACCATCAACAGCAATGCTATATCCACAGACAAGTCCGTGTGCCCATCACGATTGTCAGCACGGCGCTTGTTTCCAACCATCCCCTGGATCCACCGCGGATTATCTTTGCCAGTGCCATCCCGGTTACACTGGTACGTCGACAACGATCAACTATTCACGACCGAATGAACCAAAATCTCCTTCCAATTATTTTTTACCCTGTTCTTTTTCTCGACATCACTTTTCTCGATGTCATTGTTTTTTTTTTTTTTTTTTTTTTTTTTAACTCCGAAATTTCGCACCAAATCATTATTCATTCTGTTGTGTTATATACCAATTTTTTATTTCAACATTAAATTTCATCAACAATACCAGAAAACTGCATAAAAATCGTTCGAAATATCGTAGTAATCAAAAACTAATTGAATCTGCCGTTCGAAAAGATGCCTATATTATTCAATATCAAAGGAGTTTTTGAAAATTTTCGAAATCATTTATATTAATCGTTTGACTCCATCCGTCGATTTGTCATTATTGAAAAATGGCAAAATTAAATCACTTTGTTAAATCCATTCATCAATAAATGGTATTACCGATAATTTTCAATATACGAGAGAAAGAATACCCATTCATCCGGATATTAAAAAGGCACTGAAAGAATATAGAATTGAATACGAAAATTTCTACGCATGATTTTGTATTAATTTCCATAAACTCAATGGAAAAAAAAGAGAAATAATGAAGTATTGAATTTGAAAAAAAAAAATAGGAAAACGATGCGAGTACCTGACGAGCCTGAGCTTCGTGGACAACAGCTCGCTGGTCGAGCTGGAGCCGTTACGCACGAGGCCCGAGGCTAATGTGACCATCGTATTCACGACGACCCAAGAGAACGGGGTTTTACTTTACGACGGAACTGATCAGAACGGGGAGCACATTGCCGTCGAGTTATTCAACGGACGGGTGCGTGTTTCTTACGACGTTGGCAATTATCCAACATCGACGATGTACAGCTACGAAATGGTTTCGGACGGTAAACCTCACATGGCCGAATTAATCGCAATTAAGAAAAATTTTACGATGAGAGTCGATCGTGGCACAGCACGGAGTATAATCAATGAGGGACCACGCGAATATCTTAAATTGACGACGCGTATGTACGTCGGTGGTTTGGCACCCGAATTGGCTGGCATTGCTTTCGAACAATTTCATCTAAGAAACGTCACGAGCTTTCAAGGTAATTTTTCATTCCTCTTTTAATTTCAAACAACCGTTTAAAAATTACTGCAAATTAAAAAAAAAAAAAGATTGAATTAATTACACTGACAGTATTGAAACGTATAAATCATAATCATTATTATTGTTATTACTATCATTATTATTTTCGGCAATTTCTAACAGGTCCGAAACTCGAGTTTATCCCCTATTTTGTTTCTCTCTCTGAAATAGGTTTTATAATACATTTTTCAATTGATTTAAGAACCGGGCTTATTGAATTTGATGAAAATTGAAACGTGAATCCAGTTCCTTAAATTTATTATTGAAATTAATAGCCTCGTGAAAGTCTTTGGTATTATAATTTATTTGAATTTAGTGAATTGTGAATTAGCATCTAATCTAATTATATTTAATCAATCGATCAGGTTGCATATCGGAAATGTGGATAAATCACAAGCTGGTAGACTTCAGCAATGCTGCGAAAATGCATCGCGTTACACCCGGCTGTTCTTCCGGTGAGGAAGAGGCCGAAGACGAGGCACGAAGAGACGCTATTGAGCCTGGAGTCGTGAGCGCCGCTAGTAGCATGGAAGAAGCTTCGATGCAACAAGAACACGTTGCTCACGATCCATCCGGTAAACTTTCAACATCAAGCTCACATAATGAAACTTTAATAAACCTCCACAAATTGCAATGATTATCCCATCAAATTCAGCACCAAAATCCTCTTTCGTAACGTTGAAAAGTTTAAACGACGTTCGCATGTTTTTTGTTTCTCAATAATTTTTTTTTAATTTCTCTAAATTAAAATTTTCAAGATTTTCAAATATTTTTTTCCATCATTGAATTTTTAACGTCTTTTCCAAAACGTTCTTTTTTCCAAAATGAATGAGAAAAATTACGTAAAACAGTTTCTGAATAAAATTATTGTAAATACAAATTTCTTATTCTGCAAGAGGAAAAAACCTAATGGAACCCGACACTAATAAACTAAAATGAAATTGTCATGTTGCTATTTCAATTATTTAAAAAATGTAAACTAAAAAATAAAACAATTATTGATTTTTTCAATAATTCATAGATATCGTTGTTTCGTCACCGGGAGTCAACGATCCTTGTGTCGGTAACGAGTGCAGAAAGGGCTCACAGTGCGTAGCGTCACCATTTGGTAACGGCTATTCATGTCGTTGTCAGACCGGTTGGCAGGGACGTTATTGTGAAAAAGCACCGACCTGTCGCAAAGAACATACTCGCGAATATTACAGCGAAAACAGTTGTCGTAGCCGACGACCGGTAAAACTTGCCAAATGTTGGGGAAGTTGCGGCAACTCATGTTGCCTACCGAGGAAAACTAAAAGACGCAAGGTAACTTGTCATTTGTTGGCAACCTCTTTCAATTTTCAACTTTTTTCTCATTACAAACCTTCTCGGTATAAAATTTTACAAATCTAAACTCTCATCGACATCCTGTTAAATTTTGGTCTCGAAATTCGAATTATTTGGGTCACTAGAGCGTTTCTTGCAAAAAAGGATTCGACAGGCTATACGACGCTTAAAACTTCCAACGCGTTTTTCGCGAAGCCTCGCTTTCCAAAACGATGGACCATTTTTTTCGAATATTCGAGAATTTATCCTAGTCAAATTTTGCCACGCTATTCGTTTACATAATGCTATGGAGGCTATGTATACATTTTTAAAATGTCATATTTTTTTGAACGAAAACTCTTGAAATAAAAGTTCAATTTGATATTTCATCTTGAACAGGCTGCTATTTTATCAATTTTAATCGAAAAAAAAATTCCACTGTCATCCACTGTCAGGCATTTTTTTTCGACATCATTTTGGCCAAAAATTTTATATAGAAAATAAAAACAAAGCATTTAAACATTCTTCATATGCTACATGATTCATTTCAATCCGCAAGAAAAAGATCAGACTGATCATCGAAATTTATTAATTGAGAACCAAAGTCAAGAAAACTAGCAATTTTCATGCCCATAGACCTGAGAAGTCCCCTAAATGTAATTCTAAAAAAAAATCGAAACAATGATTTTTTTTCTCACTGTATCAATTCCATTGACTGATAGAGCACTATATTGAACTCTATTTCCGAACGAATTAACTGCAACAACTAATTTGAAACATTTATACATCAACTTCCCACTGTATAGTTTTAAATGTATTCTTATTTAAAAAGTTTGAAAAAAAAAAAAAAAAACACATTTTCTAACGTTGTATCAATTTTGCGCAGGTTCGCTTGATTTGTACCGACGGAAGACGTTATACGAAGGACGTTGATCTAGTGCGTAAATGTACGTGCACCCGCAAGTGTTACTAAGGAACGCTGAACGATTTTAAAAATTCCAATGTACCAATATAACTGATAATAACGATAATAATAATAACATTAATATTAATAACGTTAATAATAATGATAACAATAACCGCAACCCGTTCGTCGTGAAGCGTCACGCGAGTTCCAAAATGAAATCTCAACGAAAAACCCCGTTCGAATTAAAAACAAGAACAACAACAACAACAACAACAACAACAAAAAGCAACAACAAGAAAAGCACGTAAAACAAAACAAAAAATCGGTGTCGCGCCTAAAACTTGAACCACTCTATGATTTACGAAAGGAAAGAAAACCAAAAAAAAAAAAAAAAAGAAACGAAAAAAAACGTAACATGACTCATAGTGAGTGACGAAGTGCGGGCTAAATGAACAAACGAACAAAAAAAAACTAGATGGACACACACAGCCGGCTCAGTGTGATATTGTATTATTAAGCGAGATATATTAATTACATAGGATATAGAATAAGTAATTAATATTGACTGTGTTGAATCAGCAATGCATATTTGGTATTTGTATAAGACTATAATACGATAATCAACGTTGGAGGTTTAGAATCGGGATTGCAATTAATCCAGCGAACTGAACTTCTCATCCACGAACGAATAAACAGCATGTGAAATTATGCGCTAGATCGACGTGTCTATTATTATCAGAAATATGTATTTTTTCTTCCAATACATCCTGAGACAGCACGAATGAAATGGCCTAAGGCAATTTTTCGACTTCTTTGGAATCCCCATTGCATTCATTTGTAGAATATTGAATATTATATTGATAGAAAAAGTCTATCCAATTCATCGAAATTGCTATATTTTTGTAACCAATTTATTTGATGTAAAAAAAAAAATTGTAACGTTTATTTATGTTTTCCTTTTAAACAAAAAAAATTGTTAATATCAATGCGAGATTTTGATATTTATAATATGGGACCTGCTTCTTAGGGAAATTATTGAAAGAGAAGAAAAATATAAAAGCGTGAAACTTATAGACAAGACGATTTAGCGCAAAATAGCTCATAAACAATTATATAAATAAATAAATATATATATATATATATATATAACAAACAAAAACCCCAACGCATTTTTGCGTTCAATACACGAATTACATGGTCATGATTAAAAACTGAAAAAAAAACAACATCGTATATTCCACGTTTATACTCAAGTTAAGAAAATTGGGTAAAGCTGTAAAAGAGGACGCACGCAAAAACGCATACAATTAATTTGATCGACAAAAAAGCAATCACCGATAATTGAAGATGACAATTTTTTTCAAAATTTCATTTCAATCTTTCACGTTTTAAATACGTTTGATTTTTATGTCTCAATGAGATTATCTGTACACAGGCCGCGTGTCGTTACGACCTACATAACAATTATATTGCTCGTAATCTCTCAAAAAAAAAAAAAAAAAAAAAAAAAACAACCGATGAACTATGAATAAGAAAAATTGGAGTACGAATTCCTTTTATAAGATAAAAATATTCGACGAATTATTTCTTCAGGAATTTTTTTTTTTCATATTTGTATTTTTTTTTTTTTTTTTTTTTTTTTTTTTGAAGAAACATTTCTATATAAATTCCATTCATTCATCGTCTTAAGATTAATGTTTCACTGCAAGTTAAAGCATTTTTGACGGAATGAAACTCTCGTTTAACGTTATCGGAACATACATCCTGAAACTCTATGATTACACCCTACTGCCAATATTTAACTATTATTTATTTAATTCTTTTGACAATTTTGTATTGACAATTTATTTGCAAATACGTATTAAATAATGGTATTTTATTATTAAGTATACTCCGTTCACCAATTTATTTTAAAATACTACGACTGTTTATAATTTTTTGTTCGGCGAAATAAACCTGTATTCAAATTTTTCTACTAGTGCCAATTTTTCATTCATTTTGGCACAAAATAATTAAGTTAGAAACATTTTACAATTCAGAGCTAATGTCTCGAACAACTATTGCGTGTGTATACGATACACAACGAACACACGGACAAAAACTAATTTATTTAATCCGAAATAAATGTTACATACCGCAAATTATTTTTAATAAATATAATAATCATTCATGAAAAAAAATGTATTTGTACTACATTGAATCGAATTGATTACAATGTAACGAAATTTAATTAAATTAATTTTTTTTTTAAACCTAACCGGCTGAATTGATTTTTGTTGAAATAAACATTTTAACGCAAGCACATTTGGACTATTTGAATATTTCGTGACTGTATACCACCCAAGTTAATTGATAAATTCGTTTTTCTTGTAAGCCTCCTGGTATTTTACTCATTTCTTTGTTGTCGTCCGAAATCATCGATGTATTACGAAGCTCATAACAATCCAAGGTTATTTCTAGTACCATATTAATAGTTCAATAAGATAAGTACATTTACGTTCCTTCAAAACTCAACGAAACATAATAAAATTTTCCTACATTTTTAATACATTTTGTGTTCGCAAAAAATGGTTTTGGAGAGACTATAAAAACAATGAAACACACAGAGGCAAATACTCGAAAGAAAAAATATGGAAATTTCACAAATTTACAAATAATTTTTTTCCTCTAATTTTATAATAAAATATCAGTCGCTGCAGCTGAAGTATCAGATTTTGTGCTTTCAATATCTTAATAGTACATATAAATTTGTTTTATTTAAAAAAATTCAACGAGATGTGATTAAGAATAACAAAAAAAAATAGAAAACATCCAAAAATAAATAAGAAACCCTCAAAAAGTAACTCCGACCAATCGTACGTATGTGGTAAAAGCGTGTGGAATAATTAAACTAAAAAACAAAACCTGAAGGATACTGACGAAATCGGAAGAGTCTCCGTGGACAATAATGAAAAATAAATTTAAAAAAAAAAAAGCTAAACGAGAAAAAAACGTGTGAACTTTGTGTCACGAGGATTAAATTCGGACACCGGGTGATATTGTGCTTCCTTTCAATTCCCGCGTATTTAGTGTTACGGTAATTAATTTCAAACGATTGCCAGAAACGAATAAACAACACTAATCGAATTTCGCGATTTACGCCGAACTCTCGATGTGCACGTTCCTTGCTATGCGATTTTACCAAGAAACTTTGAACTCCGATAAAAAAATCGTCGAGATGTCAAGCGAGTGAACTTGTCCTAATAAATTTTTCAACTACTTATCTTTTGCTCGTGTTTTTTTTTTGACAGACTGTGTAAAGTAAAGTAACTCGTCAATGTTTTTCGATGTCACATAAAACTAAAAGAAACGAAAAAACCTCCACAAACCTCATCGTCGTTAAGAAAAAACATTTTTAATATACAAAATACACTTGTAACCAACATTTTTGTTTTGTCTTTTGCAATGTGAGAAAAAAATTGGATGAAATTGTAGTGAACGAACGGAAGAGGAAGTTGAAATGTTTTTTTTTTGTTTAGGCGAGCCCGGACTAGCATGAATGTGAGAGCGAATATATAATAATGTAATAATGAAAAACTTGGAAACAACAAGTAAAAAACTATACGAACGAAAATCATTGAGATTAAAGAGACGAGAATATTAAAAGTGTGTTCAAGTTCGAATTACACGTGTTTCTCAGCCAATAATTTTATTATATCAAAGATTTCAAACTTCACAATAAAAAAGAAACTTTTTAACCGGCCATCTTTCAAATCTTAGAAACATTTCATTTAAAAGTAATAATTGTAAAAAGTTGATGATAATGTAATCTTCTTTTTCCCTAACTCGAAATAAATTCCTTGATTTATTGACCGTGACCAATGGCCGAGAAGACGAATTGAAAAAAAGAGAATAATTTTCGAGAAAAGTCAAAAGTATTGTAGAAAATCAACGTATTCATTGCAAACGAGATACAAAAAAATCTCTGAGACAGTTTATTAAACAATTTTTATTTTTGGCAATTCGTAAATAATTTTTTCATGGCTTTATATTAGAACATTAATTAATCAGAGCTAATTTTGGAAAAAGGCTATTGTTTCTCAGATAGTTTGTAAACCGCTAAGTACTAAACTTTTTATGGAATAAAATTATCGGCATGAATATATGTGTAATTCATCCTCAACACGACGCACGTTTTACCAAATAAACGATGGAATACTTGCATGCTTAGAAATTACGATATAGCTATTACGAAGTAAGTAGCTCATAAATTCTAGAATTTTAGAGTTACGAAATGGAAAAAATGTCTATGTTTATATATAATGTAACAAATTCTGGAAATAAGAACGCTATTAAATAAATGTATGTAAAGTTCTAAAAAAAAAAAACATATTGTCAACTGTGTTGAATTTTTATTTTTAGAAAGTATTCCAAAATAAACAAAAATTATTTCGTTGCATAAATAATTTCATTAATAAAACAAAAACTGTATGTCGGGCATCAATCTGATTTCAAAAATCGCATAAACATTCATATTTGTTATTTTCGATTTATCATGATTTTTCCAATAAAAAACAAAAAGAATAATCTATAGAAAAAAATTGATTCTCGTTCCTGATCATGCGATGATCCGATATTAGCAAAATAAACCGACGGTAAAGCACAAGTACCGGAGATATTACAAAAGAGTCGTTCGCTCGTGAATCCTTCTGCACATTCACATCCGAGCTTCCAAGTTGAGTTAGAAAAAAAAAATAGAGGAACATTTCCTTTGTCTTTCATGAAAAAAGTTGTGACTTATCGTCTTCTCGACATGTCATGCGTTTCCGAGAAACATATTAATCTGTTTTTCAGCCATTTGCTATGCACCCAACAATAAATGTTACCATGAAAACGAAGGCAATTATTTGGATATTCGGAATCTCAATACAAAAAAGTAATGCAATTAAAGTGGTTGATTTACTCACTTTTCGATGTCCTGTTGCACCTCTCATCGACTCATTATTCAGTCGTCACGTGTGGCAAAACCCCTCGAGAATAATATAGTTGAGTTGAGATCCATCTCTAGCACAAAATCCTCACTAAATTATTTTACACTCGTTTTCTTCCGTTCAACGAAGCTGCATCGCACAAAAAAAATAAACACGATAGTCCAATATTTGACAATGTCAATCCCGCATATATGATTGAGTTCACTCCACGCATTTGTTTGTGGTTTATTCGTATGATTAACACTCAAATTTATCACAATCCGCACCGTCAAAAGCCGAGCCGCGTATCTGTTCTCGCTTCACCTCGATGCTGCACGAATCTCGAAGTTGTGTTATGATTCGAATCAAACTATCATATTAATTTACATAGAATAAAATAAACCTGTATAAATCTCAGCTGTAAAATGACAAATAATTTTTTATTTCAAAATATATTTTCCTTAATCCAACGTTCCAGCTAGGATCAGGGTAGAAGTGAATACGACTTTTGGTAGTACCTAAAAAAACCATACAATTGAATTTACTTACACGGGGGGTTATATCAATATTTGTATTCATATAAATTCAAGAGCCTTAAAAATCACGATTAATGCATGTACTACGATTGGATCGCTACAACAGCCGAAAGATGTTTTTTTTCTTATATTTCTACAAGCTTTAATATCACTTTGAAATATTATTCAATTTTTGCTGACTTCTAGAATGAAAAATGAATTGTTGGTGGTCAAACTCTAAATTAACGTTGCGTTGAAAGTGAAAAATAAATCTGCACATTTCAATTAATCAATTCAAAAATAAGTTTCTTATTAAACCTCTCATCATTTAAGCGTTAAATAATCGAATCGGTATGAATATAACAACAAGATTGAGATTTACGAATAAATAATCATTTCAAATTATGTTCCGTTTTTTGCTCTAATGAACTTTAATACTTATGTGGCGGTCTCGCCACCTACCTCGCACAAAAACGCGCCTTCGCGCGACGACAGCGACAAGCGGCAACGACGGAAGCAGGAGCTGCAACCGCGAAAAATATTCTCGATTGTTCGAGCGAAGAGAGAAATATAGCCCGAGAGCTGTAGCGACGACTGACCGTTTCTCCCATACTTAAGAATAACTATTCTGTGATTTTGATAACTAAAAATAAAGTTTATTAGTTGATAACGTCTATTATAAAAGTACGGTGTTGGTGACGAGTTATTATATCCCGAACCCAATAAACCCGCACACTTAACAAATTACTATTTGAAAAACTTCAATAATGGCGTCATTATCGTTCATGAATAATTCCCAGGCTAGGTAGCAGCAATGAAAATAAGAATTGTTATATTCATCTGCTAACCATACAAAACTCACTCAGTGATTATTGCATGGTAAAATTACCAACTGAATTATTTTTCCACGGTCATGTTACAGAGACCATTTACACGATATTGCTTTGAAAGTTTTAGAAAATTATAATCAAGAAATCGTCCGCATGATATAAAATAATTTATCAAACAACCGATTGAAGATTCGAAAAATCGATTAGAATAACGTCGTTTTTTGTAGTGTTTTTTTTTTTCAAAAAATATTATGATTCAAACATTCTAATTTATCAAAACAAATAAGAACAAACGACGATAAAATAAAAATATTATTTTTATTTTGTTATCTACCACGTCACAACTAGTCTGCCATGATAACAGCGAACACATGCGTACCGATAAAGTGGAATCGCCCTGTGAATCCGCACTGCGACTAATTTCATACAGCAGTATAGCAGAAAGCCGCCGCATTGTAGTGATTCCTCTGTCAGACGCAAATGCGTCGTCCGACGAGTAACATTGATCTTCTCTGAGGTGTAACCGATAAAAAATTTACTCTTCGTTATTCCAAGCATAACTTCTCAACGGTTTTCTCGTGCATTCAACGCTTTATCAACAATCAATAATATGGATAACATAGCGGATAAAAACGATATTCCATACTCGGCAAACGGAGAAAAAAAACATGACGAGGTTAGTTGAGAAGTTATGTATATATAGAATAAAGATAGACGCCGAAAGAATATATAAATTATTGATCAGAATAATTTTTATATTACCCATACTTTGATGCCCCCATTTTTTAAAACTCACTGTTTGTATAGCTGACAGGTTATGTTCGTTCTAACTGTCAAACATTTTTTTGCAAATTAATCTAACAATTGGATCACTTTTTTGACTGCATAATTTATAATACCATATAAATATGACCGTACTTAACAGAACTATCTGTTTGCAATTTTGTTGTTTTCATATTTAGCACTTGATTAACGTTATTTTTCCGCTTCTGTCAATTTTGCCACTCGCTTTGTCGTCTGCTACAATCAGTTTGAACGAAAGTTGGCGCGATCAACAAAATGCTTATTTCCTCAATTGTATTGTTCCTTTGTACTTTGAAAACAATCAATCTGAATTTTTTGTTGCTTTCGAAATAGTTTAGATTCGGCATCAAAGATTTTTCGAAATATCTTTATAAATATTTTTGTCCAATCATATTGTATGATTTTATCTCATTTTATTTTTACCTTTGCCTTTGCCTTTTATCTAATATTTTTCGAGCTTTTGAGAAATAATAACAGAACCCATAACTGTTAAGAATATTATAAATTCGATAAAACAGTCAATCAATGGGAATTATAAAATGTCAATGATATGACAAAATTGTAAATACGATACTTTCCATTTTTTGAATAATTTCAGCTTTTTGTACAAATGAAAAAAATGTGCCCAATTTTTGTTGAAATCAATATCACTGGGTAAAATCTTGCTTCAATAAAAGTGAAAGGTTTTTTCTATTCTCTGTATTGCGGTCTCTTTCCGAATAAAAATGAAACCTCAAAATTTTTAAAACATCAAGAATAGCACAAAATATTTCACTTGCAGAAATTACTCCAGCCTTTTATGTACATTCAACAAGTTCCTGGAAAACAAATACGTGCTAAACTTGCACACGCCATGAACCATTGGCTAAAAATACCAATGGAAAAATTGCAAGCGATCGACGATATAACCCAGATGCTCCACAACTCTAGTTTGCTGTGAGTTTTCAACACTCATTCCTATTACGCATTCAGTTATTATAAGACGTTGAATATTGATTTCCTGCAGTATTACAAAATTTCTTCCTTTTTCCATAAAAACTCCAAATGTATGTTGTCAATCAATGTTCATTTTTTACAATTCGTTGAAATTTTGGCGGAATCCAAAAATTTAGTTTGTATGTACAATATTTTGAATGAACAAAATGATTAATCACAATGATATTTATGATTGTAGTACATCACAAACTGTACTATCGTATTATTATCTGATTATTCAAAAATGTGTATTTCTAGTTTATCTGTAATTCAATTAATATTGAACCGCTTCTGAAGTTCATACGATTGAAATGCAACAAAGTTGCTTATTTGTATATTAATTTTTTTGTTTGAAAACTTATCCAAGTTTTCATCAGAGATTATGAGTGCAAAGCTTTAACTCACTAAAACTTTGATTTTTCCTAAGTGAGTTAGGCAAACAAATTTTGGAACAGACGAAGAAACATATTCTTTGCGGTCCAATCGTCCAGTCTTTAACATAATTTTATCTGCTATTTTGAATTTCTAAGATTTAAATATGAATAAATACAGATAGTTAAGATACATGGGAATGCACATAAATTTTCACAGCATAGACGATATCCAGGACAACTCAATTCTTCGTCGGGGAATTCCAGTAGCTCATGCTATTTATGGAGTCGCTCGAACCATCTCTGCTGCAAATTATGTTATGTTTATCGCACTGGAACGAGTTATAGCTCTGAATCATCCACAGGTAAATAATCACAACGTTCAACGATAAGAATAACTTCCGAAATATTCATTTGAATTCATCCAGCTAGATACGTATGTATTATATCAAGCAGAGACAGAAGCAAAATAAATGGTTTACAAAAATAATCATCCGTTGCGTTAAATATAGAATTTTATTGTTATATTGGGCAGGCAACGCAAGTATACACCGAACAACTTCTGGAACTTCACAGAGGACAGGGAATTGAAATTTACTGGCGAGACAATTATGTCTGTCCAACAGAACCCGAATACAGATTCATGACAATGAAAAGTATGATCGAATTGAACAATCATTATATTTCATCATCAGAGCTTGTATCGTGAAAATATAACGATAATTTTTTTCATTTGACATTTTTTTACTTTTCTATACTAAGTAAAAAGTAATGACATCAAAACTTCGATTAAATCGTTATATTCCTGCGATGCAAACTTAAGTGTGATATTTTTTTTACATCAAGTTCTTCTTACTTTCATAACTGGTTCTTATTTCAGCTTATTCCACAATTTGTTTCTCGCTTCATGCGTTAGTATTTTTTTATTTTATTAAATTTACATCACTCATTTTTAGAAACCGGTGGACTGTTCAATTTGGCCGTAAGGCTAATGCAACTGTTTTCCGACTGCAAACAAGAGTTCACCAACTTAGCTGGCATTCTTGGACTGTATTTTCAAATCAGAGACGATTATTGCAATCTCTGTTTGCAAGAGGTATATTAAAATAGAAATCCAATACCCTCATAAGCTTGCACAAGATTTTATTGAAATTTTTATTTGTGTATATTACAGTACTCCGATAACAAGAGTTATTGCGAGGATCTCTCTGAGGGTAAATTTAGTTTTCCAATAATTCATGCAATTCAAAGTCACCCGGAGGACAAGCAGGTTGTGAGTAAGTACAAACTTGAATCACTTTCATACGATTATTTGAATTTAGAAGATTTTTAAATAAATTTGAAGTAAATATTATTGTTTGAGCATGATCATTAAAGATGGTTATTATCTTGATATATTTTTAATGACAGACTTTGACCCGAATTTGATTAACTTTTAATTTCTACAATCTTTAAGTACTTTGAGTAGTTCTTTTTTACATACGAAATTGAATGGTATTAAATGGGGAGTAAACAATTGTTAATATTACTAATAACTTTATTCACATAATCATACCATTCGTTTTTTCTTCTACTGACATATTTTACATTAATTGACCTTTTGGTTTGAGTTTGCTATCAAGTATTCTCTGTCTTTCTGCAGCCTTTTCCTTTTCCATGAGTTCATATCTTTCAACAGTCTCATCCATGTCCTGGGTAAATTCCTTGATTTTGGTCTATAACATCGTATTCAAATATCAATATTTTCTACTTGAAAAATCTCTCGTTGACCATCCTACTGGTCAGGTACAAAGAAAAAACTCCAACATCGGAAATACATACGAAAAACTCTCGTTGTTTGTTTGTTCGAATCATTTGTTTCACTCCGAATGGCGCTGGCCTTCCATCCTTGAAAGAATAATCTGCCATATTGGTTAACGGCCCAAACGCATTTGGGTTTTTGGTCAAGCGTTTGCTGTGTTTAAAGAAATATTCAAAATTTTGTAAATCAACTTTATTGCACTTTGCGAATGTTGAGAATTATACGAGCGAGAATTTCTTACTTGGCTCTCCATCTGTCATCGAGAAATACTGTTGCAGATTTGTGGAAACTTTTAGCTTGAAGAGACGCAACTAAAAATATTACAACGAGCCTTTATATTTGATCTGGAAAATTGTCTCTAATCCTAAAATGATACTCGAAAAACGTATACATCGATTTTTATTCAATCCTACAGTAGTTTTTTTTTAAAACGGAACTCGTCTCTATATGAGCGTATTCTATTTGCGATTTTTTGAGGTTAAGTACGAAACTGACATAACCTTAAAGAGTTTCTATGTGAAATTTTCTCCAAAAACACTGATAATTTGAGAAAAGAAGAAGAACGTAAAGAAAGTGATATTGGTGCTCATTTCCATTGAACACTTACTTTTATGTGACAATTGATTTATTTATACAAATAATTCATCCCGGAACTCTAGTTTTTTTCTGATACTTATGACTTTTTTTCGTATGATTATTCAAAGATGACATTGACGAGCTTACCGGCAATCCGAGATTGTACGGGAACCAACGCTTGTTTTAACAACATTTTCGGTCAAATTGAGAGTTTTCAACTTTAAGAGTCTTTAAAAGAAGCTTGGTTTTTTCAATTTATCGATGTATTGTACTCAGAGACTGCGAGCACCGTCGCAATCCAATTATCCAATCCCCGGTCTTCTCGAATATATTATCTCTTTCTCTCTCATGATCCTCGCGACTGCGCATCTATTCCGACTACCCTACTAGCGTGAGAAGTCGAAACAAAGATAGACATAGTACACGCGACAATTGTTGATCACGTGAAACCGATGCCCTTAATCCTTATTTGTGTGTTCAATTAGTACATTAAACCAGAGTTGAACTGAGCATTGAACCATTGTGAAAAATTGCATTCTGTAGAATGCGTTTGTGATAAACAACATATATGTATTTGAAAAATTGTGTAAATTTAGATATTCTGCGACAAAGAACGACCGACGTCAACGTTAAGAAGTACTGCGTAACGTTATTGGAAAAATTTGGTTCATTCGCTTACACGAGATCGGTATTAAAAGAGCTCGATCAATCGGCACGTGAGGAGATTGAACGATTAGGTGGAAATCCGAAATTGACAGCGTTGTTGGACGAGTTGCTAAATTGGTCGCGGGACGAGCAGAGAAAATCGACAACTTCCAGTTCAAAAAAGGACAACATGAACATGGACATTTAAAGTAAACAAAATACGTACGTACGTCAAGGTCATTCCACATACGAGTTATAAAAATTCTTCGTAATGGTAGAAAATAAGAGAATCGTCAACGATTACTTAATTGTTGCTTTTTTTACGAATATTTTGCATTGTAGGGATTTAAAAACTCAACGAAAAAAATAAAATAAAAGAAAATCCCGTTACTTGCTAGGCGAGAAACCGTACGAATGCTTTGTCTCAGGTTCTAAGAAAATTCAACAAAATAATCAGTAGAATTGATTCGAAAAATAATCAGTTCTCGCGCGTGGCCAAACATACATATATCTTGTAATTGTAATAATTTAGGATATAACAAAAAAACAGAAAAAAAAAAATTGTTCAGTCCAAAGTCAATGAGGCTTATAAAGGTGAATTTATATGAATATCAATTTACTTATCACGAGAAATTACGAATGCCAGAACTTTGCAATTTATATTGAATGGATGGCAAAAAAAAATTATTGTAATTCGTTGCCTACTTATTATTCATTGAAGGCATTAACGTTAGATACATTTTAACAGTAGAGATATTGAAATTTGTGCTTAATATATTTTAGTATTCCTAGCTTAAAAATATTGAATATCGGAGGAAAGGGTCAGGGAAAAAAATATCAAAAGTTCTGCAAACATTTGAGAGTTTTCTCTAACTGCACAATTACTTGAAAAAAAAAAAGTGAATATCCTATATTATAATATAGTTACAGACATATTCGAGTTCATTTTCTGCTTCTAAAGTTTTTCAATCATTCCTCGTTCCAAATTTCTTTCCTCAAGATCCTTTTTTTGAGATCCATTTAGAAGATGTTTTATGCTATGACATTAGTGCGATGAGAAATTTTCTTACATATTTAGCGCCAAGTGCTTAATTCAACAAAAAGGAACTTGAAAATCATTTTCCAACAATAATTATGGCTCTTTTGAACGTTTTTAATTCTCAAAAACCATAAATACGACAATATGTGAAAAACCATGAAAAATTCGTTTCAAAAAATTGCAAAAAACAATGTGACTCTCTTATCAAACAGAAGAATTAATTTTCGAGTGATCATAGTTTTAATAGAAGTGTGAGGAAAAATCTTAAACCACAAACCACAACAGTTGACGGGTCGAACAAGCCCATTTTGCAGAGGACTATCGAAAGCCATCGATAATTTTTCCATTCGCAGTATTTTCGTGTTTCATCAACCCTCAAAATATACTCAGGGTCTAAAATACCCTAAGCAAATAGTGGGCCCAACAGTGACACCTAGTATTTTGAAAATTCATCATTTTTCCCAAGAACAAACTGTCCAGTCCTTTCAAAAATCACTTGAGAATCGTGCGAACATATTCTTAAGTCGCAATACTCATTACTTCTGACTTGGGACCAGGTGTAAAATTTCAGCGTAGTCCGGGCCCCACGTAGTCTTGGAGTCTCTGTAACGAAGTGTATACTTCGCCGATTCAATAAGGAAATCTATTGAATAATTTTCACGCAACTAGTTAGCAAAAGCAATTGATTTGTTCTGGAAAATAATGAGAAGAAAATTAAGAAAGCAAAGATATCAGTAAAAATTATTGAAACATGAACAATACTACACATTTTATCAGAGTTTTATTATCAACTGCAATATGTGTACAACAACATGATAATAATTTATTTATAACTTTAGCGTGATAGATCTTTGATAGCGGGTTTTACCATTTTACAATCTCAATATACTATATTTAATTTCGGTACAGTACATATACAAACCTATATACATACAAATATATATACATACAAATGTATGCATATATATATATATATATAGCGACAATGTTACGTATAAAATTGTAATTCGTTATTAATAAATATAATCTTCGATTCGACGAACTCGGAGTACAACGACAATACATCAAAGTTCGAACGAATATTTCATTTGATTTTCATTCATACAATTAAGATAATATAACTACTTCACATGCAGTCAAACGAGTGTTCAATTTTTACAATAGTTTTATGAAAAGTTTAATACAATAATGAAATCAATTAAATGTTGAATTCATATTACAGAATGTCTTAGTAACTTAGAAAAATGTGAGTAACTATTAATTTGTAGAACTATTAACTGATAAATACAAAATACAACGATGCTATATTTTCATTAACAGAAAATAGAAAAATAATCCCCATATTTTAAGCGGTTTTTATGTATCGCTGCTTATTTTGTTCCTCAAGCGATTCTTTATAAATTCACTCCGTCGATTTTTTTCTGAGTTTCGTCCTTTTTATGTTGAAGCTGTGTGTTTTATTGACGTTAATATATTTCGTAAACATATTGCTGTTGCTTTTTGAAAATGAACAAGCTCGGAGAAAAATTGATGCGACGGAATTGTTGAGAATCTCTTCTAAATATTCTTATCATTACAATAGATTCTGATTATTCTTCTAAATATATTGATAAAAATACGACATCGTGGAATTTTCTATCTATCGGTTGATGGTTTTGCAAATATTGTGAAAATTTAACACTCATTCCACTAATGGGAAGCAACTCTGTATGACCTTCAGATGGAATGACGAACGAGCAGTCGGTAAAAAATCTTGATCAAGTTTTTTCCTAGATGTCAGAATAGACTTTAGAAAAATAAAAAAATGTATACTGTCACCTTGGGCTAGAACACACGGTGTGTATATCTATATATATATTCTTTATTTTTTTTTTTTTTCAAAAAATCAATTATTCACAAGAAAACTTGTAACCGCAAAAGGACTCAGAACGTGTATCATTCCACCTTAAGTTTCAACTCTCGGTCCTCTGTCCTCTCTCTCTCTCTCCTCTTCTGATTTCGACGCACGCGAAATGATTATCGCAACAAATTGACTTTCATGAAAATGGGAAAAACGCCTTCAGATGAAAAAAATTGAATTTTTAGAGGTCAGATTCCGAAAAACGTATCGACCAAACATGCCGATTTTTTTACCCGTGAAAAACATTCGATTCCGAACATAAAAATCATAGTTTTCGAAAAAAATTGAAGAAATTTCTATCAATTAAATAAGTAGAAATGAAAATAATTCATTTGATTCTTTAATTCAAGGATTTTGCTCGGAATTTTTCGATTTTAAGAAACAGAATTGGAAAACATTATTCAACAACTTTTGTTGCGTTTCAATGATCTTTTTTTTTTTTTTTTGATTCGTTAGAGCACAAATTTTATACTCGAGTCATCTCGAGTGCAGGTCTGAAGACGGCTGAAATTTTGACGAATCATCAACAAGATCAGCATCACAAAATGTCTTTTGTTTGAATCAAAGATTCCTCTCCGTTTATTTTCGTATGAAACCTTCATTTAAATCAATGCCTGAGAAAATCTTGCTCCTGACAATTTTCTGGTTGCACGAAGGTCATCGGCTGCAGCAACGTATCGTTAGTGATATCGTCGCTGCTTAGAAAAGGCTAGGATAATGTTGCTATCTGACACGTCCTTTGCTCAGGCTCGCTGTCTTCGTCGGTCTCACTTGCCCACGAGGGCTGACGCTCTTGTCACATTTCTACGTCACTATCGCCCATACGTCCTGCTGGTCCGGATAATCCATCGTCCATGACTTCTGTCACCTGATAAAAATGGTTTAAAAATTGTTCCCAAAATCAGTTGAAGAAAACAAATGTTTTTATTGCGTGTTTAATTAATTTTATTTTTTATTCTGAGAGAGAAAGATTCTCAAGATTTTGTAGCTTTTTGAATTATTCTTATGGACGAAAATGTTTTATACGGACGTACATAAAATCTTAATGTTCGTCACTTTTCTGGGTGCCAAGAACATTGTATATTTCACTGTTCAAGAAAATAACCCACCAAGTCCTTTTAGTAGTGGAAAACCAATAAAATTCTTACCAAAACTTCTTCAAAACGGTCGTAACTTTCTGGCCTGGAGTTCAGTAAGCTCTCTCCTACTGAATCCACCGTAACACCACTGCAAGAACCTCTTTTACCGAGAGCACTCGAAGCAATGTGTAATAGTGACAATACTGCCAAAAGTCCAGCTAAGAAAAACAAGTATGTGAGTTCAGAAAAAAAAAAACGTAAATCATCAAGAGAACCAAAACATTTTTTTGTTTCGTCAATCAATATACTTTTCTGAAGTTCTGTTATATTCTCGAACCTTAACCATATTCATCAATGAAAAAAAAAGTGGCTTTTACGAAAAAAAATAACAGCACAATGGCCAAGTTCAATAAAAGATCAAGAATGATGAAATTTCAAAATGTATTTTTACACACGAACTGAAATTTTAAGCTTTTTCGACGAGTTGAACTTTTGAACAATTTGAGAAGAGTTTTTCGCTTACCAGCCACAAAGCATAACCACAGCTTGTGCGGTTTCCATGCCAAAATACAAGAGAGTGGAAGGTAAAACAATGCTCTTCTCCAACCTCTTGTTATCATCAGGACGCCCAACCAACACCGTGAACAATAGGACTCGTCGTTTCTGTAACAAAGAGACCACACATGTACGAATACATATTGTTATATATATTTGTATTAATGCTAGATAAAGATCCTTTGAAACCCTTGCGAGTTTTTGGAAGCTGAAGCGAAAAATTTCTTCTGGAAAAACCGGTTTACGAATTATTCGAATAACTGATTTCATGCTGATGAGCGCCGAAAGCATTTCTCAAGTTTTTTCAATTCCAGAATTGTGTGAAAACAATATTTATATTCTCTTTTCCAAAAGAAACGTTGTTAAAAATAATTTTCTGTTTTGTTAGTATGAATTATTCAAGAATAACTTAAACACAAGATTTTTTCATGAACGTCATAAAAACTATTTATTTTCTCTTCAACATTTTTCCATCTCGGTGTAAAAAGTTGAGCAAGTTTTTAACCCAGACATAACGGTTTTCTCCTAATTTCTTTTTATTCGTTCTTCACACATCCCTTATTTTCTTTCACTGCGCAATGAATCTGCGATAAATTTTCTCCGCTAAAGTTGTCTCTATTTTTGGGTCATGAAAACTTTTGGTTAATTCCTCTATTAAAAAAACAGTCGAATAATTAGAGATTCTGATAAATCTTGAATAACAAAGTGATCAATTTTTTCATTAGTACACTTTTTCATCGATATGTATTTTTGGGAAAATCAATTAAGCGGGAAAACGAAAATTTCTTGATACAGGAAGTACGTACGAAATTCTCCTGTGGATTTGAACGTGAAAAAAAAGTCAACCAAAAACCTTTTCACTCAAATAATATATAAAATTTCATATAAATTTGTACAAAACGTAACAATGGAGTAGTAATTGCTCCAATCTCGTCCATGCTTGCATGAATAACGGAAATAAAGTATGCAATTAACCACCGTTTGATCAATTCAGCAATCTTCGGGTTTCCGCGTCTATCCGAAAGTCTAATGAATCGGAGAGACGACAAACCTTGACTGCCGCGATCCGGAAATTAATGGAAATTACCTCGAGCTGCTCCAGCGATAGAAACGTCTCTCTGACGGAATTTACCTACAGAAAACTTTGCAAAAAAAACCTATAGGCCTTCACTGAATGAAGGAAATTGGGTTTAAGAAAATAAAAGAAAATCAAGTTGGATACGCGTTTCTCCTTCTCGACGTTAGGGAAATTGGATCACGAAACCAAAATAATCAGAATTTGATAGAATTTGGTGATAACATTCTTTGGCATCAAGTATAGAAACACAAATTTTTTCCAAATTTTGTACCTCATCATTATCGAATAATTGAGAGTCAAATAGGAATTCATATGCATGTATACCTGTATATATGTAAACTATTATATGCTTACACACGTGAACTTTAGTGTTCGATTACTCGAGTACTACATGGTCGAAAAATCTAAAAAAAGTTGTATTGTCATATAGGTTATTAAAGAATATATTTACCAAATTTTATTAAATTCTGATCGTTCTGAAATTTTTTATATTTTCAAGATGGTTTAGCATGGCAGCATTGTATCGTCGTGATTCAATCTCCTTAATATCTTATGTTATCAAAGACGTTGCTGCTTTATTTTGCTTTTGAGGACTTTGTGAGATTTTTAAAGGTTGTCATGATCGACGTTGCGGAAGTATTTAATGAGTTGGTACTATATTCAACTCATTAATTTCCCTCAGTTTGAGATTCTTTTTTTTTTTTTTTTTTTGTAGAATGAACTATTTCGAAAAGAGGTCAATGAGTTGTTATCATCTTTGGTATTTTAAAATCAATGTCGTTCGATGTTTACTATTTTCAATTAATTGCCGACGAAACTAACAAAAACGATCATGTTTTAGCACTAAAATTAGTCTCATGTTTCAAACTTTTTTCACCTTCTTACGTCGAAACAAAATGTACCTTAGTATTTCCACAGGTATCGTTGATCTTCTCTCTGTCCATTTTCAAAACTCATGAAATTTAAAACTCATGGAGAAACACTTTTGTTATTTACGATAAGTACAATTTTAGTTCCTCAGAGAAGACGATTTTTTTAATTTCTTTTAAAAAGGATGAAATATTTCAAAAACATATTATGTGCCGCAACTCGTTCGTTCATTCTGATCTCGTATCATAAAAGGAGCAAATAAAACGGACTACGAGTAATTTACTTTCTTTTACGATTATGTGCACTTATATAGACGATATCGAGCGACAACTCGTGCAGTAACACTGTTTTATGTCCATAAAAAATGCATCTCACGTACCTCAGACAAATCTGTACGAAGAGCGTGATGACCCACGTGATCTCAAGAAAGAATATAAGTCCTGATGCAGCTCTGAAATATGACCAATAAAATAAAAATGAATTGGTATTAACCACCAATAAACAATAAATGATTAATAATAGATATCGAACAGTTAATAGAAACATTCAATTCTAGATTTTCAAATTTCAGGTTCCATTTCGTAAGGAAAAATGTATGACTTAAAGAGTTGAACTGTAAGCAATGATGAATTATTATATAAAAAATCAACAACATAATCAACATAGCAACAAATATCTTTGTATCGATGTTTTTTTTTCTCAATTTAAATCATACCTTAAGAAAATAATTGAAAAAAAGTACCAAATATTTTGAGTAATTTTGAATCATTTTCAAAAATTTTACTATCAAAAAGGAAAAAAAGAATCATAACATGTCTTTGAGAACCCTTTTGGTGAATTTCGTGCACTTTGATTTCTGTTAGGACAGAAAAGAATTCTCAGTGTGAAGTTTCTCTCTTCGGTATAGAATTGGGTAATACGATGTTTTGTGCTTCCAACTCTAGAGTAAACCAGGACATAATATGAGAAAATGGCGGAATATATATTAGAAATTTAGAAATGGTTTCTGAGTCTACTTTTTTTTTTGGTAATGATTAGTTCTTCTGAAAGTAGGAGCCAATGCTACTAAAGCTCAAACTTTCTTGAACGTTTCTGAACACTTAAAAAAATCATAAATCATTATCACTGAGGTTTTGTAATGAAAAATGAAAAAATTGATCTCGGTCGAAAGAATGCATCATCTTTCTCTGAAGAATACGATCGAAAGATTGTAAAATAGTATCCATCCATGATTTCTCACGTTACTAAGTTACTGATATTTAAACAAAACGTGTATTATCGCAAGAGCTTCGATTTATTACATAAATCGATTTACAAGTACATGCTGTGAATTTTCCTCACGTCACGTAAAGCCCGATGACATGTCCATGGAATGCCACATCAGCACCGACTCCGCACACAACTGAAATCAAAAAAGGGAGTGCAATTAATACTACAAATGGTTTAAAATGAATAAGTTTATGTGCATTGTCACATATGAATCACTACAATGTTACAAAGCAATCTTACGAAGCCCTTTAAAAGTCACTTTGGAACGTAATTAAACCGTAAAACAACCACAAACGAAATGCACTTTAATCTTATGATAGTTGTTGCAAAGCAATCGAGACGAAAAAACGATTATATGGCAATGCAAGATGTTTGGAAGCAACGCTGCTGCGTTGTTGTTACTTTTTCGTTTCAAGTTAACTTTTGCAACACCTACAGCCGATTGTTTTTTGATTTTCCAGAAGTTACGCGAGATAATCGGAACCTAGGAGCAAACAAATGGTTGTTTTTTTTAAATTCCAACCAACAATCATGTTGGAGTTTTTTTATGGTCGTATTGCAGTTTTTAATGGTCGAAAAAATTGAAATTGATTCAAGGGTTGATGTGTTGCAACAAATAGCTGAATTCGCACATGGCTTTTGAACACCGCTGCGAACATTTGTGATCGAAACTAAATTAATTACAAAGTTAAGAATCCCTCAGTTAGCTCTCAAGGAGATACCGTTTTTCTTTAATAAAATTATGACCCACACTATTTCCGATCAAAGAAAATTGAATCGAAATTCGTAAATATTATCGAATATGAGCAACGATCATGAAAACGTAGATTTATACGAGCGATAGTACTGTTTACCACACCACGGACCACGGACCACGAATTAGTGGACTATTTTATTTCTATTATATAAAAGTTATCGGTAGATTTCGTGAATAATGCAATCCCTGTTGTGTATACTTTTGAACATCTCGCTCGTGACCCATTTCTGTTCGACATTCTTACCACAATTTTTCTTCGAGATGCTAACCCCTCGCGTCACGTGCAAAGGGAATTCAAAGGGCACGAGTGAAAATGCATAGATGTACCTGTGTATGTACGCGAGTATATAATACCGGAATGTATTGGAAGGCGGAGATTGCTGCATTCCGAATTCTGTTCCCACATTGCACCCTCCTTGTGTATTAAGACGATACTCATATATACTCATGCCCTTCAGCACATTTGTTTTTGAATTGAACTACGTGAGAATTTCTTTTTATTTTGACCCCGCGAACTTATTTAATGTTGTACGTGGTTCTCGTTACTGAACAAAATAAACCACTGGTTTTACAGAACTGTATATCTCTCCACCATGCGTTATTGTTATTTATTCGTTTCACGAAGTCGTAAATCAAGAAAACGTTCCTTCGAAGAGATCCAACAAATATTATTACAAGTATATTACGAAATATGTTTCTACACCAAAGTATTTGATTTCAATATCAAAAAAATAAAAAACTACAAGAACAAGTGTAAGGATTTTTTTTCTACATACACCCTTGCAAGTTTTTAAGTACCAATCAATGCAACTGGCGCGAAGATTTTATTCCCTTTTCACAGCTCGAACAACATAAAGTACGTTCTGAACTGCTCCATGCAAAACTGTCATTCTAATCGAACATTGTAGCATTTTTCTCGTATTTTCTCTGACCAGTTCTTCCTAAATCATCCTCTCCCTTGCCTCCTGGCTCCTCGCACTGTTCCTCCACACCACAATTGTCTCACAGAGTTTAATTTGAACAGTGGTCCTTTTCTAATAGTGAACTTCATAGCACGACTCTAACAACTCTAACTTTACCGATAATATCTTGGGAACCATATAACGGCTTTATTCTAACAGTATTTTTAATCTCCTCAATATTGTGCACAGCTTCTTTTTTTTAACAAAACTCTCCGGTTAAACAAAACACCCGTGTGTGATTTTTGTCATCTCGGCTCGACCGGAACCACCTTCTCTTTCAACGCATCACGCAGAACCAAATTCGTCATCTCCGAACATATTCCATATTTTCTTTGTCATTACCTCCTGCTTTCAATTTATATTTTCCCGCAGCATTACACTCATATCCTCTTACATATTTCCACAATTTCTTGACAGGTAGTCCTCTTAATATTCTATCCATTGTGACCTCACGCTCTTTTCCTTCATTCTCTTCAAGCCATTTTTCCCGACCACCTACCACCTCACGTGCCATAGTCTTTTCATTTTCCTAAACTCACACATAAGCTTCAAGTTTTCTTTTCTTTCACACATCCTACATTTATTCTCTTTCCACTCTTTGTTTTTTTTCTCTTATTCCTACTATATTTTTACATCTCGTCCTTCTCCATGTTAATTGTGTTTAACCTCTTTCTTCTCCCAACGCTCTTGCATTCCTATTATTTCTTTCATATTCTTATATTACTGCAATTCCACGACTCCTCAATCGTTCTCTCATTTTATCGAATTCCAGTGTTTATATATACGTGTGTTACTGTGTTCATTGAAACAGAGAGTACTCCTGTACTGCCGGCTCTGTATCCTTGCGTCTATTTTTTTCTGCTATCATTAATTCTGTTCTCCATTGTTGCCTTCATCTCCATCCCTCAGTTTTTTTAATTTCCGTTGAAAATCCTCCTAACTCCCTTCCTTGGAAGAGTTTTCGGTCAGCGGTACATTCCTGTTTGCACAATTTCACTTCAAAATATCAGGTCAAAAAAGAGAGACAGTTGTCAAAAAGGAATCTGAGGGAAGAATTTAGAAGAAAGAGGCAGAAATGTACGAGAAGGCGGCAACGTTTTGCTATATATTGCATAGCCTTCATGTTACACGTATATTCACACGTACATTGCTTGTAGTTTTTCTATCTATTCTTTTTCCCTCCACCCCCATCTTTCTGCACGGAGAGAATCTAATGTCAAAAATTGCTATGGCATCATTGCTCCGTGGTACGGTAACGTCTCTCTGTGGCTTTCTACCAAAAACATCGTAATTTTTCATACATATTCTATTGAAATTGACGAAAAGATTGAAGTTTTTGCTTAAAACAAGCAATTTCCAAGCAGTCCATTTCGCTATCGGAAATTAATAACGGAATAATAGCGGAAAATAATAACAACTGTAAACTTTTTAACTCAAAAGTTCTACATTTATCGATACGAATGTTGCAGTCGATTTTTTTTTCATATTTCTATTTCAGATTGGTTTTTTTTTTTTTTTTATATACGCCATGGTTTGCTTACGAATGGTTTATTGTTTTTTGATTGAAGGATCCAAAAAAGAAAAACATCTTTTTTTAACTGCTTAGTGGACATGACCCTCAAACAATGATCGTAATGGCAACATTGTCGGATTTGAAACTCCTCGCTTATTGCATAAACGGATGCAGGAATGTAATTTTTGATACTTTCTTGTCGCTTGAAGGTTTCTCCAGGAAACCAGTAAGGTACTTCTGTTTAATTGGCACAAAATCGAAATTTCAACGTTGCTATTTCAGCCATTGAGACGAGCTAGCTTCTCCAGAAAATGAGGGAAGGGGCGCAAATGCAATTAGCCCAGGCGACTTGTCACTCGAGGCGTTCTAAGTGTGACGCAAAGGGAAATAGACACGGATATGGGGGTCGACGAAAGGGGTTAATTAAGACAGACGACTTCAAAAAATAACAAACCAAGACGATTGCATCCAAATTTCAAAATGAAATTAAATGATAACATTTTCGTCGGTAGTTCAAATTACGATTTGATTAATGAAAGCTTCGAATAAATGATAAACTAACATTTATTCACTTGATTGAACACGTGAAGCCTGTATGTCAATTTTAAGAAAATATTGATTTCTGTATGCTTGAGAAATAATTCATACTGGACCAAACGAGCTTATGGAATGCGAATTTTTATATGAAAAAAAAAATTGATTAAAAAACTATATCACCATTCAAAAGATCGAACCTGTCTCTTGATAAATCTTCCGTGAAGACATTAGTTTTCTGAATTGATAAATGTGCACGATTTGATGTCACTGTGATCGATCAATAAGTACTCTCTCAATTAAAACAAACATATTTTATAAAATAATCGTTTTTGAGTCGTGGTACGTTTATTAATTAGTTTTCATCCACCGTACGAAATAGAAAATAATAGTGAAAAGCCGCCAATGTAACGAAGCAGGTCTCTGAACGCTCATATTTTGATTTTCATGTCGCCCAACGACATAAAAAAAGGAACAAAAAAAAATTGGATTCTTTGGCTCATATCACGCAATAGTCATGACTGCAATATATTCTAGTACCTTCTTCAAATACACTAGGTACATGGAAACTGAAGTAGATTTTTTTTTTACAGAGTATTGTTCGTATTTTTTTCCATTTTTGTTATTTTGTGCCAGGAAAATATTTACCTATTGAGTCTGCGACTTGGATGAACAGTAAGAACGTTGAAAGCTTGAAAAAGCCGAAGAATAAAGAAGAAAGAAAGCGTCGTACCCAGAGGAGCTCGAGGGTGCACGCGACAAAAGCTTTAAGAGGCATGTCGGAGCCCTCTGTTTACTCTCAATGCATAATATCCAAATGTTTCGTAACTGTATAGCAAAGAAAAACTTGGGATGTCACTGTTATTCAAAAAATTTGTTCACCAACACTATATAAGGATTGCATTACAAATGAAATGAAATATAATAACAATCACAATTCTAAAATTTCCGCGAATAAAGTTAAATAAATTGATGCGATCGCCTGGATTTTTTTTTATTTTTAAGTTTTTATTTTTAATAACGCAAAGGCATAAATAACGGAGTAGTCGTAGAAAAAAGATTATATAAAGTATGATTTTAATTATCGTTTTTATCATTACCTTCCAAGTTGTTTTTCCATATGGAAATGTTGATATTTTTTTTTTCGGTCGAGATGCGAAAGTTAGCAGTTCTATTGCCAATTAAAAATTAATAGTAATTGAATATTCGGAACTCTGACTGCCGTGTAACCTGGCAACCATAATCGATTGACCGATGAAAAAAAAGTAGAGAAAGTTTCATTCGGTGTGTAGCCATAAATGTAATACGTTGCAGAGCAGAACAAATAACATCGAGAGATTTGAAAGAGTTGCAGATAAAAACAATTCCTTCGATCCATTTCGATAGAGCACTTTACTTACAACAATTTATACCCAATTTGTGAATGAGATAATCGAAAAACAGCATCCATTTTCTTCCATCAACGTCAAAGAACAAGATTGTCTAAGAGAAAATATACTCACTGTGAAAAATTTGTCGTTGATATAGGACGTACAATCTTTTTTTTTTTGACTTGAGGCAAAACTAGTCTTTATATACATTCTATCAAGCAAATATACAAAACATACAAAAAGGGGGTGTGGAGAGGAAAAAATTCATTTCGGCTTTTTTTCTCTGTATTATTTTACACTCTGCGCGTCAATAAATATTCCTCCACGCTGGTCCATTTTAATTCTCAAGAGTCACCTAATTTATCTCTCTCTCTCTCTTTCCCTCTCTGTCTTTTCTTCCGTCGACCATGCATATTTGCACTCCACCTCCCGATCTCGCTGTCACGTTATATTTTTAGTGTTATTAAATTCCATCGCATGATGAACTGTCAAAGAAGTACACGGTTCGTGGTTTATATAGAAGCCCACGAGTTTGAGTTGCGAGAGATGACAAGTAAAAAATTTCTTAATTTGGGTTAATTGTCTACATCATCGTTTTTTCTCTACCGCGATATAATTTTCAAATAATTATTTTAAATTTACCGCAGCACCTTTAATCAACGTGTTATTCTGATAATTTTTAATTCAATTTGTTGTATGTGCAGCTCAAGGTAATTACAGAAAGTCATTATTAAAACGATGGAAATAGTTTTGCCTTATTGCGAACTCACGCCAGAAATATGAAATGATCTCCAATATTTAATGAAGCTATAAATATGAGAGAAACGTTTTTTTCTCGTACGAGATATGGCTTATCTCATTATGGGCCAATTACGATATTGTTAATCGATCGATTTACGATTTACTATCATTGTTTATGGGAATCACCTACGACTACAACGTGGACCAACGTAAATCATCGGCGAATGTACGAATTCATGTAAATTATAACGATCAATCGAAATTTACTGGATAACGCACTGCTATACATAATTCTCCCGTTTCTATGGCTGCAAGCTCAAGCAAATACAATTGGTACGACGTCGACATTAACGTGTGTCAGACGAAACGAGGGAAATGAGGAAGAGTACAATTCAAGTACAATTTTGATCACTGGAGGATGATGTCCACTAGATGATTTCCCTACGGCTCGAAATTCGAACCAAATCATCAATGCAAATTGCCCATTATACATTTATATTTGTCAAAATATCGATCGATTATCGTCCATTTCAAATTATAATGATAAACTACGTGTGTGCAATACAAGAACAATTATGAATCATATTAACGCGAATTGAAAATTCGACACGATATACAACGTTCAATCGATGTATGAAAGGAAATATCCTGATTGAGTATATAATTAATAAAATTGTCCAAAATCATTAGCAATCTCTTATTTAAAACCAAATCCTTTGAATGTTTTATTTTATGAATTTACATTCACGAATATGAAGAAATTGAAAAGAAAAAGAAAACACGTTTTGATCTCTTTTTTGCCACATACCTCACTATACGTTATGTACGGAAAATTCAAAACGAAATATATATTGCATATATGTGTATGTATACGTATTGCGAACGTACGTCGGAGCAAATGGAGTTACGTTAAATTTTCTCGACGAGACGAGGTTTTCCCGATCGTCAGGTACGGTTGATTAAATTTTCCCGAGGAAAGCTCCCAGACAAGGCAGACTCAAAGAGTTTGCAACGACATGCTGGAAGTTACAGTTGCAAAAAAAAAGAACGATTTTTTTCGGAAATACAGCCGTTTTCATGAAATTCTAAAAGAGTAAATAGGAATGATTTCCTACAAAATTATTATAACATTATTGAAAACAATTATTATTATCATTTTATATTACAAAAATAAAAAATCACACGATAACACGAAGTCTTTACTTGGCATATTTTAAATGCAATTCATTCGTTCAACCCCGTATTTTATGGATGGAATGTAGACAGCTGTATAAAATTTTGACATATATATCTCTTATCTCGAAATCTTGCGGCTTCCTTTAAGCCTCTTTTTCGCCATCCTTATTTCTTCGGGAAAAGCATACATCTTTCACTGTCTCGACATGAATCCATCTGTGAATATATGTTCAGTGCACCGGCGTGGTATGTTCTATTTTTATTCTTTCAAAGCGTTAACATTTTATAGTCGATGTTATAAAAATGAAACGAGCGTAGATGGATGCAAAAGCGATTGAAGTATCTTCCGAGACTTTAGCGTATACACGTGTATTGCTCAAATATTCTTGAATGTCTGATCGCTTAATATATTTATGTTTCTTTTAATATTAAATTGCAAGTTTCCTTACGTTTTATTAAAAACATTTATAGTGTTATTTTTTTTTTTTTTCATTACTGTATGTCCATAGTTTTGGTACAGCGAGTTTAAAAATCTTACAGGATTCTTTTTTTCAATTGTACCACATGACATTGTCCCCTCTGTCTACGCGGCTGCACTCAACTTATCCCTAAATGTTTTCGTATATGCCATGGGCGCAGGAAAACTACAAAAAATCTTGCCGATAAAACCGGTACCTGCCTAATCTCTCGGACGCAGAAAGCACCTCCTCCAGCTGTAATGCAATGAGCCAGCCATCAGTGAACGTCAAGAGGTCACCATCCCATGATGAGAACCGTCCATGAGTGGCACCTCGAGTCGAAAAGCAACCGCTCAGGGATTACAGAGAGTCATAGACATCGATATGGATTAATTATGAAGACAGCGTTGAACTCATTCGGGATTGCAGGAATAACACTGTAAAAAAATTTCATTGATGTTCTGACAGGATTCGAACCGGGGACCTGCGCCGAGGGGACCGAGCCCTTATTCACAAAACCATCGGCTCTCCCTTGATTTTTAAATATTTTTATTATGAAATTTCCAACCCATCTTTTCATAGAAGAAAAGATCTTTGGTGAACAACAACAATACAATACTTCGCTGAAAAAATTTCTGTGAAATCATTAATGTATCGAATAGTAACAATAGTAACAATATAGTAAAAAATTTATTGAATGTATTGTATTCACTATTGTAATTAATACAATAAGTCACGAATTTTAAAACATTTTAGTTGATAGACGGGTGAAATGGATTAACTTTGCAAATTTAATGAAATTAACGATTTTCCGGATTCACTCTCCATGCTCATGTGATTGTATTCTGGCAACTGCATATATTCCGAGTTTCCATATTGATAGCTATGAAAGATATTGATGGACACGGAAAGCTCTAACAATATCGTATTTTTTCTACAAAATGAATGTTATATTAAACCAAATGTTTTTTTATATCAAATCATACAAATGTATGTTCGTAAGGTAATTCGTAGCTTTATAATGCTCCAATTATTTTCGAATAAAACAAATTGTCGAGAGTTGCTATCGCATGAATCGCAACAATTGTAACAATCGTAATACCGCTATAGTTGCACTGTGTTGCACTTAGTGACGACTGTGAGTACGGGCCTGAGGATTATCAATCACCGATGGGTACAATAACAACGTAGCCACGTTGGATAGAGTGTTACGTATTTGTGCCGGATGTATGTCAGTCCTATTCTCTCCTTTAAATATAAACTCGAATAGGTTTCGAGGACGATTTAAACTGATTATGTGGAACTCGTCTTTCGCACGATCTTTTTTCTCTAGAGTACGCTCGAATAATTACTTTAGTAAATATAACTTAAGAAAATTCTATAATACATTCATGCCAAATAATACATTTATGTATAGTATTACATGACGCGCCTTATATATAGAAGGAATTAATAGTGAAAAAACACTTTTACTCGCGTGCCTGGCATTATTTTCTACCGTCAAGTTCGATAAAGCTCCACACGGTACTTTGTGATCGTCCAGCCCGATAACATAATTTAAGGGTGCGCGCGTGTCTGTGAGTGACGTAGCAGCTCGAAAGCTGGCGCGTCGTGTAAACTCTACGACGTTGTTACATCGCACAACACATTTCAGCATACACGTATACAAGTTTTTATGTATATGCGATTATACATGTGAGTATATCTATGCATAAACCAAGCTTGAAAAGCTAGTTTTAACTAGCAATAAAATTGCTTATCTGATGAGATAAATCTCAAGAGAGTAAAATCTCGACCTCTTGTTTACAGACCGGAAATGTCATCCACCTGTGTAAGTGTAAATCCACGAAATTGATTTGCAAAAGTTATCAAAAATTACCTTTTGAACCAATCTTTTGTTTGTCTGTATGTGTAAAAATCATTTGTTTCGGCTGATTTTTTTGTAGATCGTGAAAAACATCATTTAAATCTTGTGATTGATTTTTGATGTCTTGAAGTAGTCATGATTTGATAGATTTTTAAATCAAAGGTATTGCTTTTGAGCTAGAATTTATGGAGAGATATATCAAACGTATATGCATTGATGTTCGTGTCTGTGTGTGAGTGTGTCTGTGGGGAAAGGGACGGAAATCCATTTTAACCAAGGGAGTAAAGACTGTTCTGTCCAACTTCAACGGATATTACTGTGTGCAAATGCACTGCTGGGTCATCAAGTTTCATTAATAGCACGGCGTATACGATTTCAAGTAGTAATCATAAACTTGAAGCACCGTGGATTCTGTTCTCTAAAGCATTCATATTACAAATGCAATATTGTTTTATCAAACGAAGGTTTTTCGAAATTAATTAAACGTTGATCAAAAGATAGGGTTGAAAGTAAAAATATTCTTTAAGCCATAAAGCCATGTTTTTCTACATGATTCATGTAACTTCATAAATCTGACTACGGAGACGATATCCTATCAGCAATTTATCGCAAAAGGAATCGTATTTCTTTTTTCTGCGTTCCATGAAATGAACGAAATCAAATTTCAGCTCTTTCTGAACCCATACCATTTGTTATTTCTGACGAAGTGAACTTTTTTTTCTATTTTTACTGATATTTCAAATGGCATGAATAAGTCCGATAAAAAAATCGCATTGAAATGAATCCTAGGAAATGGAGTATGGTCGCTCACCGGGGTTTTCTTTTTTTTTTAATACTTTGATAAGATTGAGTCTTACAAACAAAATGTCTCGTGGGATTCGTGAGAGTTTCGATTGCCTCGAACCGGAAATAGACATCCCTCGACTCGACGATGTCATCGTTCGTTTCCGATTGATGTTTCACGTGTTTGCCTTTGATATTGCTTTCCACAATATTTCTAGCGAAATTAATGGCATAGTTAATATTTATTAAATAAGAAAAATCAAATTAATCACTCAATTGTATTGGCATGGAACTATCAAATATAACTTATTAGTTGTTCAAACAAGCGCGTGAAGATGGAAAAAAAAACACTTCAGTGATTAACCTAACAACATTTTTTTAACAAAATGCTTGTACGAACGTAGACATTGTTTGTAAAGGGAAATCGTTAGGACGTTGAACTTTTCAAGAATACTGCATGAAAAAGGGTCTTCTTGCTTTGATACGTGAAAATTTTCATAAGGTCGCTAAAAGCTTTTTTACCCAACCTTTATTGCGATTCTTATTCATGAGTGAAGAAAAAACTTCAGTGTCTCGTGGACACACGAATGCATGTAAGGGTGAAAGGAGGCCTTCATTCCCTGAGGCCATCCTTTTTGTCTGCCATCACCAAAAGGGAATAAATAACAATTAGCCTTAGAACCAAAGTGAGGAGGGACGAAAATTAATGTATAAAATAGTGCCATGGCTGCGGTTGAGACTATACGAAATGTACTTCAGCACTGTGAGAAATTTAGGACATTGAATCAACCGGCAGGGTCGGAAAAACGCACTTCGTGAAGCTCTCATTTATATGCCTATACGTGGACAAGCTTTGATTTATTTTCGCTTCCTACCGCTTTATACGCACCGTATTGCAAATAAGAAAAGTTCGAAAAATCTTTTCTTTGAAAAATGTTTTCACCTTTTTTATTACGTTCGAAAAAATAACTCCGGTCCTCGTCAAATGAATATCTTTGAATTTACCGGAAATTTCATCGTCGGACTTAGATTATTGAAATTATTAATTTATAACGAATAAAGTCGAGTTATCATATGATTTGCTTATTGAGATAAAAAAAAGTCCTGGGTGTAGGAGGTGATTTATTGCAAACTTTCTTATATACAAATATATATAAAAGTGCCAGAATATTTGAATACTCGACCACTTGAAAACAGAAAATGCCAGAGAAAAGAGAATGTGTTTGTTCCTCGTACTTAATCTAAAGTTTACATATGAAATTAAAGAAAAAAATCGATGTTTCTCAGGGGAGACAGGAGTTTTTAACATGGTGGAGAAAGAAATGAAAATGTAGCTTGGGAGAACTTGAGAAAAGTGAATGTTGCTGGAGCATGACTGAGTGGATGAAGCACCGGGATAAAGAGATGGCACTTATTAGACGTTTCGTTGCAGCAAATGCAAATTAGGTATAACATTTTTTTTTCCCAGTTCTCACCAGTCCGCTCTCTCCTTCATTCTCATCTCTCTACCCCCTTTAGATTAAAATATGAATACATCAGACATACACGAATATTTATAATTTTCTACCCCTTTTCGAGACTTTTTTTCACGTCTCTCTTGATTTATTCATACATCTCTTAACCGGTTCAAGACGAACAAGTAAACACGTAAGGTTGTATTTCCACTGAATTGTTACAAATTATATTCAAAAAAATTAATCGTACATTTTTTTTACAACAAAGTTCAAAGTTATCACGAAAATACGCGATATTGGAGTTAGGAATACGAATGAGCTCAATAAGTTTTTTTCTATATTATATTTTGCGATTTCTTTTAAAATCCTCCTAATATTCGGCATTGAGACACTGCTGCGTCTGGTGATACAATGTCGTAGAATATCAGCTTTAATATAACCGATCCATATCTCATACTCCCAAAAAGAACCATTGAACCAATCACAATAGAATTCGAGTAAAGTTTGAGGTTTTTTTCTTATTTACAGAGTCACGACAAAGTCCAGCATTTTTCATTGCATTTTTGCTATTTTTTTATTGTCACTTAACCACGAATATTTTTGGAATTTGTATTCACCGCTCGCATCGATCCGGTGCACCAGGGGACGTCGAAGACATTTCGCATGAGGGAGAAAACTAGCTGAATTGCATGCTCCAATCCGGAGCGAGAAACAGAGAAAATGAGAAAGAAAAGCACGATCGTGTTGAATATATCGTTGCGGAATGAGAAAGTGAGGAAAAGGGAAGAGATGGAACTTTCTTCCACTGTGACAAATCGGAATTAAATTTTCGATAAGAAAACGAAGTTCTCCAGTAGCGTTTGCCCACCTCACTCCGTCAGATTTGGCTGCAACTTTTTTCTTCGTCTCTATAACTCATTTTGCATAATTATGTGAGCTCCCTCTTCAACCCCTAAACCATACTGCTGGTTACTTCTCTCTCGAGTTAAAAGTAATTCTATCGGAAGTAGACGTCCTACGCTTGGCATATCACGTTAAGTAGAAAAAGCTCTAAGCCCAGCCTGCCGATCGACTATTCAACGATGTATATTGAATTTGCGCCATTTTTTTTCCGTGACAAGCATTGCGAGAAACGTCTTTTCTGTTATTATTAGAAAAAACAGTCACTATGGAATAATGACAAAAATGGAAATAATGTTTTTATATATTTTATAAAACAAAAAATCTTAACATAAATAGATTGTTGAAAAAAATTCACTTTTTAATATTGTAGCTATTTTGTAGCACCATCGCGATTCCCGAATGCAGCATAAAAAAGGAAACAAAACACTCTCTCGATATGGAAACTAGTTACAGAAAGTCGCTATCCGTCATCGGAATCGCTGGAGGACATTTCAATATTGTATAGGTGTTCGTCTGTGTGAATTGTATAATATTACCTAAAACATACATGTATGCTTTCCCATTTTTGGTGGCCCACTTGGGTTTCAGCCAAACGAGTCTTTTGAGCGAGGAATTCAACGACAGGAAAGTCCACCCCCATCAAGATAGGTTGGCGTAACGGAGACTGTGTCCCACATAATGCCTATAGATATACATGTACAATTGTTATATCGTAAATGTTAACGTAGGTATAGAAGGAGAGAAGTGGATAACTCAGTCCACCGCGAGTACAAAGGCTTTGTACGTTCTCACTATAATGAACGCTTTTCATTCGATTTTCAACGGCACTGCGCTTCAATTTAACAGTTAACTCCCTACGCGGTGAATTACACTTACCTTCGTCCATGGTATACAATATATTTTCTTCCCAAAACGGGGCGAGCAACCTTTCGATACATTCCCCTTCTAAAAACTCTAGACGATCTCAAATGACAAGTTTTTATTTTTACATCCACGATATGATATTTTTCTTTCTAAAAACTCGATCTTGCTCCATGAAAAGAACCACGAAAGTAGAATAAAACTTATTCAGCAAGAATAAATTTAGAACGAGCTGAACGAAACTTATTTCACTCAGTTCAATACGCCTTGAACTGTGTTCTATATGCATGACCTATGTACTGTCGATCAAATGCCAACAAGGTTGTAAAATCAATAAAAATGATGAACGTCGAATAATACTAACATTCCATGATTACCTGTGACACCATAAAGGATCTTGTCGGTAATAACTCGTAAGGCTCTCGTGTCAATACATGGAGCTGTGACGCGTGAATTAGCTGGTAATTCTCATCGCTTTCCACTAGTCGGGAGTCACAAACAAGTAAAAATCGTTCGGAAATGATTTTTAATCCATCAGAATAAAGTTAGATAGAACATTTTATTTGTAAAAATAACTTCAACCATCAAATTGACGCATTAAAATTGTCTGATATCTTTTGAAAATGGAGAATATCCTAAAATTTAATTCCTTCTGTGCTGTCGGCTTCGGACGGCAAATTTTGATCAAACTTCTCTATTATTCATTTCCAAGATTTCAAATTTAATTCAGAAATTATTCACCCGGAAACTATGTAACTTTTGAAAATCGAAAATATCCAACCATTCCAGGGAACTCCATCCCTTCTCATAAAGTCGAGCTGTAACGCGTGAATTAGCTAATGTTCATTGTCATTGGTTTTTCACGATTTCAATTCGTTCGCAATAACGTGTTACACGTTGAGCGCATCTCATGTCCGTGTCCTTCAATTCAAATTACATCTTGAAATTATTTCTGTCCACCCTGAAATGTCGAATAGTGAACAGGAAAAAATTGGTGTAGGAGAGTTATTGTTGAATTGAGTACAAAAAAAGGCAGATTCAAAATTTCATTTGTGAGAATAACGTTAGCCAAGAAATTAACGTCTAACTCGCCAGGACTACCATTAAAAACGATTTGCCATGGGGAATAATATACATTTTTTTTTGTATTTTCTCGGTTTTCTTGAAAGGCAACGGGATGTACAAGCGGCATAACTTTTATTGCAATGGTTTTTGCTCCACTTTTTTCCGAAAGTGATAAAGTACGTTTCTCTCAATCTACTCTAACATTTTGATGTCATTCATGTTTTAGACACGTGTACACTTTGACCGAATAAAGTGCACGCTAGAGGAACATCAACGTCAGACACTTTTCTTTCACGCTGATGGGACCTGGTGTATGAAAGACGAAGAATGGGAGCGACACTAGTGCTACATTGGTAACACGTTGAATAGATATGTATATTCATTCATATCGAGAAATAAGTTTATACATTATTCGGAATCGCCGTAAGAAAATATGGCTCGTGACAGGGTACCAGCATATCCCTCACTCTTTCGTTTCCCAAGGCGCTTCAAAAGTCATATTCCTATACAAACTCCCATGTGAGATATTCTTTTCAAATTTATGCACCAGAGGTACACGTTCGAAAAAGCTTTTCAATCGATATTCGAACCTTTATCAATCGACTCCAATACCATAAATAATGCAATCATGTCATGTAGATTTTACACGTCTAGCGTTTCCTATGATATCATAATTTGGTTGCTGAATTGTTCGAGCCGGTAAAAACTTAATCGCCAATGGTAGATTTATCATAATTTTTCTCATCTTATATCTGTACGTTTATACTAATTTCCGAAGTCGTAAAAATTGTAAGAATATTATCAACTTTTCCTTTTATAATTAAAAACATGTTTCAGGGCACATGAAAGTCCTGAAACACTCCCGCGGACTCAAAATAGTACCTTCAATGAATCATGACAATTTTTCATAGAACCTGCCCGGCATGTTACAGCGATTAAACTGTATGAGCTCGGAAATTACCCTCATGAGAAGGTGAGAATGATTTTTATCCGGAGATACGGGCTTCGAGAGAACTGTGTGCATGGTTGGATACATCCGTTTGTTTTGTAGGCAAGTGTGAAACAGGGGGAACGGAGGTGCGAGAGAGAGAGAGACAGAGAGAGGAGTTATGTGTTACGGGATTAGGTATACGAACCTCCTGCTCTTCGACCAGTGTACCAGAGCACGACGTTTATGTTTCGAGAACAAGAGAAGCATTACTCAAATACCGCAGAGACTATAGAGCTTAAAAGCGAAAGAGACAGACACATAGAGCAGAAAGAGAAAGAGGAGATGAATACACATAGTATAGCTATAAAATCTATATTTGTGTGTAAATGATTGAACCTTCATGACCGTGTGAAATTTCTCTGAATAAGGCTATTTGAAACTGGTATGAAACGTAACTTGAATTCCAAGGTTATAAAGCGCACGTTCAAATATCTAATCTTCGCGTTGCTAGGAACTCGGAGGTTCGTTCGCGAGTATTAAAGATGTGATAGAGCAAGATATAACGTGGTATTAAAGTTATATATGTCGTGGCACGATTTTCCGACGAGTCTGAATCCTCCCGAGAATTGAGAAAGCACCGTGCAGCTATCGCATCTGATCTTTAAAGACCATTTCCACTTGGAACAATTCGAATGGGTTATGGCGAAACTATCTCTATTTTCCGGTATGAATCGTGAATGTTTCGTTTTTGTACGATCTTCATCAACAAGACCTACCGAATCGAGAATTATCATTAATACTAGTCATATCATTATGACAAATTGTTTTTCAAAATAAACATGGAAAAAAAGAACAAATAGCGGAAAACGAAAAACTTGACGGCATCTTTATATGTTCATGTAAAACACAATGACAATTAATCCTTTTACTCTTTTCTGACTCCTCAATCATACAAACGAATAAGCTACCTTTTGGGTTTTTCCATTTCGTCCTCAATTTCCTCCCATGCTTCATCGTGCTTTGTCTATCTGTTGCTTTTTCACGTTTCAACTCTGTACCAAGTCATTCGAACAAAGTATCAGCTTCTTTCAACGCGCTTACATTCCGTCCGTTACTTTTCTGTCCCTTTTCTCCATCTGTGCTCTCGTGATTGCCTCACAGAGACATTGCTTTCAAAGGGGATGAAAGTACTCTTATGAATGCGTATCATTGGCTTCTTTTTCTTCTTTCCATTTCTTTTCTATTCATCATTTCTTTTTCTATCCCGGTGCGATGCCATCGCACTCTCAAACCGTCAAAACGAATGAGACACTTGTCAACTGGTGAAAAATGTGCAGCCATTTTAACGTCGACGACCTAAATTTAAAGCTCTGCACGCTCACACCTCCGTAGATAGTTTTCCTCCCGGCATGGCTTGTCATATTTTCTTGACATTTCATGATAATAACGTGTCGTTGCAACGGCAAAAGTCCCTTCCAGCATCACGCGTCACATGTATGTATAAAATATGTATATTATGGTTGAACTTATGAAGCGTCCACGTTAATATAACTGGACAGAGGAACACCGAAGTATTTTCCTTTTCCTTTAGGATAGCAAATTCTCAACCTTACAATGCAAAATTCCAGTCACACAAAACTTAGAGGGTGAAAGCATTATACTGACTATTAAACGTCTTTCTCCGAAACTATGTAGCAACAGCGATCAACACCATCTAACTATCTGCCCCTCTAATCCAATAATAATCATTAATCTAACCTTGCAGCTTGATTACAGACTGAAGATAATTGAACTTAAGTCTAGGAATCAACCTGTCGATCATTTTGTCTTTATGTGACGAACAAGTTAATCACACGACAATTGCTGTCTAACCTTGTAAATTATTCGCCTTGAATGTCCAATGTCGTGCAAAAAAGAACTGATATTAACCTTACAGCTGAAAGACTTTTTTCGATCGTGTCATGAGATGCGTTCGGGGAGTCACTATCTGCGATATAGACGCTAACGTTACCATTCAATGGTATTACTATAGTTCGCATTTTTAGTACAAATAACAAATCCTCCAACGCGCCTATGGTAATAAGAAAATAAGTCTTTGGCGCCTTTCCCTTAATCAATCAATCAATGCCTTTCCCGTATAATTCGAGACTGATTTTCATGAATCCGTACATAGTCAATCAACGAATTCATATTGATGACATTTCTGATGGAATGTCACGTGGTAATTATAAACCTACATGTCAATTCATTCCGTCCCATCCTTTGGGACATCTCAAGCGCCTCCTAACCACGTTCTTGAGCTCAATATTGACGGAGCAGTTGTTCGTCGCGACAGACGGTATCTTCGGCGTCTCAGTGGCGGCGACATCATGACGTGGAATGAAGCTTAGCTATTTCGACGGCCATTCTGCCAACGCGGGAGCAGCCCTTGGGAGGATGAATCGCTCAAACGTAAAAGGGAATAGTATCATCTCTGATCCGTCTTGTATGTCACGGCTCGCCCTTTTTTTTCACTTTCCGTTATAGGTTCCCTAGGATATTATATTCAATACAAGCTGCGCTTCTAAATGCTATTTGCTGGAGTGGATATTAAGCCACCACGAAGCCATCAGTAGAGGATCTTTTGTCCTAATTAACCTTGTGTTGATCTTTATACAGCTTGGCGAATTCGATAATGGCCATTAGCCATTCTTGAGGAAACCTGAGACACCAGTGGGAAGAAAATGCAGATCTTGATCTACCATAACAATTGGGTCAGGTTTCTTATCACTTGCTAACTACATCATCATTAACTTTATTTTCTGTGGCGTTCGTAATATTTTCTAGCATACATTCGGCAGTACTCATAATTCATTAAGTCAGCAATTTTCTCAGCTGTCTCGTTACTATATTGGACAAAAGTACTGATTGAAATCCCTATTTTCCGGAGCGTTTTTCCGAGGTACTTGACTTGAGGGCCGGTTCTTCTTTGGCACTCAAGATTCATCATGTGACCCTAATTCTCCACGTGTGCGTGATACAAATAGCAATCGTCAAACAAGTCCAACCGGTATCATCAGTATAAGTGGCATTTCCAATGATCATCTGAACTATAAATGCGGACAATTTTTTATCGTGTCTTGTGGGATATAGAAAAAGTTGTTATCACTGCACCGCGCGGTTCGGCAGAGTCCAAAAGTAGAAGCTGAGTCGAAATTTGATCACTGTTCGTACAAACGAAAAAGTGCTTCCTCTAGCAGAAAAAAAAATCCCCAATTGCAGGTCCCAATGAAACATACAGGAATACCTTTTTCTGTGGGATAATAGCAATGGCATATAAAATACATCCGTCCCCATAGAAGCAACAATTAATTCAATTGGGACAGTTCTTTGTGCTCTCTGTTTTGTCAAAATAACACCCGTGGTTTACCTACAACTGATGCATGCGTGCTATTCAATATACAGTGAATTCAGCTCGGCAGTTCGTCTGACAATCGTTTTACGGGTGCACAAAACTCTATGTAATTCCTGGCTTTGAACCAACCTTTACTCGTGGCAATCACAATTAACGAGGCTCGATCTCTACACTCGTAGGAGAACAAATTGCCATGCTCCAACGACGCACCGCGGGGGCAACCTCAAGCGTTTCACAAAATGTTATAATCTCCTTATATTTTCTGTCTCAACACTTTGTAATGTCCGCCTGTACAAAATCCCTTTTCAAATATTGATAAGTTAGGTTTTAAACGTTTGTCGGCCAATAAAAGCATCTTCTTAGATTCTCTCAAAGGTTTCAATGCACTCTCTCGCACTCACTGTTTCGAGATACCGATTGAACAACAAGCATGTTGTATTCAGTCGTTTTATCGCTTCTTATGGTCGGAAAAATGATGAAATAAAAAAAAATATCAACACCAATTTGCAACGGATTTGTAACTGGAAAAAGATTATTGATAACTGCGTATTTTTTTGCCAAGCCTACTTTACCGGTAACTCGACATAAAGATATATTAAATAATTTCACATATATAATATTCGCATAACACATAATCATGTTCACGAACATCATCCCCTTTAGTAAAATAGTAGAGAATGCATTCTGGAGTCGATAAATGTAGCATCCTTACAATAGGGCATTGCAGTATTCTCGGAACGATGTATAAGTATCCTATACACTTTGCCGTCAGGCTTGGCTGTTGCGTCTCGACAAGAGTGCATTTATTACAGTCGGTTACATCGGCAAAGTGGAAGAGTAAAAGCTATATTTCCGCTGAAAGTGCCTGAGAATTTTCGCATTTCCTGCTCTCTTCCTCCCATACTCTTTCGGTCCTCTCCATTCACCGCAAACTCTTTCATTAGAATTCGACCAGTCGCCCTTTCGTGTATACACGACGATTTTTGGTCGGGTGTCCACGGAAGAATTAACGCTGAAACGAATGGATGAAAAAACAAGAATTATCCCGAAATAAAAAGAAAACCAATGCCACTAGATATCGTAGTTGGATGATTGAAAAATATCGAGTTTCCCAAAGAGATTGTGAAAAATCTAATTGCACCGAAGCTTTCCCGACGTTTCGGAATGTCATTCATCAAGTTTCGTTCTACGGCTCATCGTCTACAACACTCGATAGAAACCTGACATTGATGGCTATGACAATTTGTTCCCAAGCAACGAGCTACGTGCTCTCAGAATGCCATCTGAATAGATTTTCGATATGTTAGTCGTTTATATATATATATATATATTCAGATCATCGCATATATAGAATATATATATATTCATATAAGTCTCGGACTCAATTATCGATTCACCGAAGTGGACCAGTTTCCTATTCCATTCAAAATGAATGGAGGACTCCTTCGCAATTCTGTTCAACAGTGTCCATTATAGCCCTACAATCAAGATGGATACTGTATTGATAAAATTACAAATTGCTTCACAGACATATACTCAGTTGTCATACTGTAAATACTGTGATTGTTAATGGACTTCGTAAGAGAATAACTGTTTCCTGCGTTCACCATTTTAACTTTACTTTGTAGTTTTTTTCATTTTTTTCATCTGCGAACCAAAAAACATTTTTTCTATAGCTTTTAAATGGCGAAACGTCCCAAATGCACGAGAGCATATATGCATGAATGTGTGTATATAGCCAAAACAAGCATGTTATCACAAAACTTTATGTAAAAACCGATTTCGGTGCAGGACAACTAAAGAATTCAGAGGCAACCCATTATCATATAAACGACCTCTCGAGAATTTCCTTCGCTAAGATATATGTATATATATTAACACGTTATATGTAAAATTACGAAGACTTTGATGATCGCTTCAATAGTATACGCCTTTGAACAATGAAGGAATGGACGGTGGGCGGAAAGCATTTTGCAATTCCAAGCTATACTCGTCAACCAACGAACAAATTTTTCGGCCCGCTAGAAAATTTGTATGTTATTTATAACGCGCCTCATACCAGAAAGGCGTTTCTTTGACGTAATTACGTTTATCGTGTTAAGGTGAAAAATAATGAGGAACGAAAATGTTTGATTCATCCAAATCGCAGCTTTTGTACGTCGTGATTATTATTCAAGGCCGAATGTAACAATTATATCGACGCATTGAAACAGGGAGGTAAATAAGCGAAAAAAGTTGCTAGTGTGCCAAAGGATAAGCGGGCATTTCGTTTTTCCAGGCGGATTGAAAGAAATTAAACTATCCGTGCTCATCTCGCACAAATTAGCCATTCGTATTCGTTTCCGTGACATTTTTTTTCAAATTCTTTATGCGGCACATAGCTGGCAAAATGCCGGATGAGTAATGAAAAGAGACAGAAAAATGGGTATTCCTGGGTGCCAGGAAAAAAAAGTGGAAAAAGCGAAGGGCAAAAACGAGGCGATACGCAAGAGACGGGATTTAAAAAAAATTAAATAAGAGAAAGAAGAAAAAAAGCAACAGCGACTGAGGCTTTGCGAATGACGGGAGCCAGGAAGAGCAAAGAGTCAAGGAATAACGAACTCATTGTTCGTGAAGGTTTTAACGCGGTAGCCGACTACCTGCAAATATTTCTGAAATCCACGAAAAAAATCGCACTCCAGACTTTTTGTTTCTATTATATTCTCTTTTATTTGTTCTATCAAGCTTTGTTACATATAATACAGCATTGGAGCAGATGCCAGTAATAACATCTTTTCATTTTTTGTTCACTATCGCGAACCCATTTAATTCATTTTTTTTTTTTTTTTGGTAGCTTCTTTAAACGATTTTTTGAACCTAATATAACGAAAATACTCCGAAGAAATATTAGTGTTCTTTCGTAATTTTCTAAATATGCAGCTTCGATGTAGGAAAATCGATTCATAAAACAATCTCTCACTCAATAAATGAAGACAGACTAAATTTAGTACAATAATATTGATGTTTTAATTTGAGTCACGCATTGTAGAAATGTGGCAACATGGACAATAGTTTCTATATATACAGAGTCAAAGAAAATTTTGCAGTTGTTGTCGAATTCCGTAAAAAAAAAATTCCTCCTGCAGTCAATGCGATATAACGTACAATGGTGTCATGTTTGGAACTACGTTTAATTTGCTCACAATCATTAATGAAATACTTCATTATCACAGACTTCAAAGATATATAATCAATTTATTATTATTCCTTATTATTAATATTCTTGCCGATTACGGAATAAATGGTATTTATAATTCTGATAAATTTTGTAGGGTTTTTTTTTCTTACCTTTATTTTTTTATTATTTATTCGTGGTTCGGCGGGCTCTGTGCACTCGCTGTGATTGCCGTGGTAGTCTGGGCCGACCGCCTCACACGAGAATAGGTTTTCCCTATGTGAAAATACTTTCGTCTCGACGTTTATGGAATAAATAATATTTATAATCGTCATTAATTTTGTTGTGTCCTCCTCATTAATATTGTCTATATTAATAAGAAGCAATGTAAGATTATTAATTATTATTCATTATTATTCTTTTCTGTATTAATTTGCTTACTTTTATTATTTATTATTTATTATTTATTTTGTATTGGTGGTTCGGCAGGCCACGCGATCTCTGCGATCCGTGTGTTTTCGCTCTCCAGACCATGGCTGTCCCCGACGTCGCCGCACCGGTCGACTGCCTCGAGCCTCGAGGTCGAAAGAGACCGGGCCATGGCATTGTAGCTCATCGATGCCAATAATCAAAAACGAAGCTAGCCCCGATCGCTGGTGCCCTCTTCTACATTCTTGTATCAAATATGAGCTTTTATGTGGAAAAATACTTTGAAAAAGTAAAAAAAAAAGGGAAAAAAAGAAATTGACCGAAGCACTTGGCGAGTTCGGTAATGTATGGTACCGCGATCTGCCAAGTGCTTCGGAGAATTTTTTTCAAATTTGATGTAATTTTTGTAATTCAAATTTTTTTTCTATCATTTTCTTTTTATCGTTTTCTTTTTGCTTTGCCCAGGTCTACTTTGTATCGTAGAAACGTTCAGTTATATACAGACCAATAGATATAACGGAGATATAGAAATATAAGATGAAGAGATCTGGAAATCTTGTGCACGTTTGCCATTCCGCAATATCGACCAGATATGGTCACGATTTCAGCTCCCAAAAGTTTTCTCACGTCTGAATTACTTCTTGAATTTTTTTCTGTTGAATAGTGATTTACTTTTACAATGCGATTTCACGAGCAATCGGAGATATTACTAAAGCGAATAAAAAATTATCGGTGCAAACAATGGTACGTTAATTTCTTCCAACTTTTCAATAACTCTCTAATTCAGTAGAAAAATTCTTGTCATAAAAGACGTTCATTAAGCGTTGAAACATTGATTTCAATAATTACAGCAATACATGAAACTAGTAATTTACTCAACAATGGAACAAGAGTCGTTTTTATCACGCAGATGAAAGGAAGCATCTTTTGCACTAATTGAAACTCGTGAAAAAGGGATTGTTTTTTTTTTTTTTTTTGACGTCGTTGCATTTTCTCTGCAGTAGTTTGTAAGCTTTGTAAGACATCGAGCTGGACAATAGGCGAAATATACAAGTGAGTCTAACGTTGGAGAAAAACGTTTCGAGCGAGTATTTGAACGTGTCAAAGTGGCCAAAGGGGTAGCGAGAAAGTCGATAAGTCGCCTGGGGAAGCTTTGGATCGGTCAGCTCTAGAGAGAACTGACTTCGACTCCGTTTCTATCTCTTTCTCGAACTCTTTCTTTCATCCATTTCACCAACACACATTGCCCCTCCCTTTAGATGTCTTTCCTCTCCTTCATATCGACTTTTGCCAATCCTCGCATTTTCGCCTTATATAAGTTAGACTTTTTTTTTTATTAAAATCGTTGGAACTTTCCGTCCAACGTGTGTTAACCCGATTTCCAACATCTCTTGGGCAACTCTTACCACCGGGCATTAAATATATACATGTATTTATTTGAATCAAACTTTGTAGCCTTAGTCCGCCAACGAAATTTCTCAAGTACGAAAAATATATTAATAGATATATGTATGCATAAAACATAAATAGTAGTTGGAGAAACTCATCTCAGGTGCAGTCGGATGTATTCACTCCCTGCCATAATTACCCCAAGGTTTGCGGATTAAAATACTTGGCGCTTTCGCAATGGAATTCGGTAATGGTCAAATGCATTAATTTAAGAGCGAAAAAAATTTTCGCGCTTTCCATAATCTTTATTGCATTTTTTTCAAAGCAAGAATAATTACCGATGTTCAGTTGGAAATGTTATCAAAAACTGATGATTTATTTTCCTGAAGTATCTTCCAGAAGATTCTAGTTCATGTAACTGTGGAATACGGTTATAAATTTGTTTTCTCGCTACAGATTAAAGTTCTTAAAATAATGATATTAATAGTTTTGGGAATAGTTGGCTGTATGGCATTAAATTTTATTGTATGTTTTGATCCCTGGTTCAGATCTATGATCACGATTTCCGTCGACTTACAAAAGCAAAGAAAATAATTCATTGAAATCTTTCGGTACCGGTAACTATTTATATACTTTGGAATGATTGTTTACCTGGCAAACAAACATTTTCTCGTTTGTCAGAGTTTCCAGTCCACGTGATGTTTGAATTCACTGGTTATACGTGGATGTGTACATTTTGTGGTTTCGAGCCACACAAATGAAATCTCCAAGCCTCGTTGCTCTCCTTTGAGAACTTTGCCAGATTCTTGCAAGTGCAACGCGTAAAGTCTACAAACGAGAAACTCAAAGACTAACCGCATTCTCCAAGTATTTCTTTTAGTTACAGAAGCTCGGGCTTTAGTAAACCAAGAAATTGACGTAATGGTTGTTTGCAGTACTAAATAACTCTTCCCCATATCCTTTTTGGGTATTAATCAAAAGTAAATGCGTTTGGATTTCACGGGTGTAATCCTAAGTAATGTGATCATCACTATTATGTTTGACCTTACTCCTTACTTTTTTCCCCTCTATTTGGATGTTAAATTTATCCTTCTTCCTCCGAGTGACATTTATAATTATTTTTTGAAAGAAAACTTAATTAAAAATGGAGTGAAAGTGCAAAGGTAGCGATGATTTTTTTTGATACCTTCATCACGATCCTTTTTTTGCTTCTTGAAAAACAGTTACGGTTTCACGTCGATTCTGAGATTGTTACCCTTATAATGAATTCTCCTAACCACTTGAAAGTGCTGTGATAACACCAGAGAGAGATAAGAAATCGAAAGATAAAATGAACGGTGGTAAAAGAAAAGCAAACGCCCACAGAGTCTTTCCAAAGGTCTTTCGAGTGCTATTCTGTGATTGTGCGATCTATAAAATAGTCTGCTTCGTCTTTTCTCAGTAAAATGTGGAGATTTTTATTATTATATAATAAGCTTACATTATACACACCCGAACTAGGAAAACTCTCTATTATCCGCGTGCTTGTTATCGCACGCGAATAATTACCTTCTTGGCTTTCACATTATTACCTCAAAAACTTATCAGTAACTTTGATGTTGGCTCTGCAATGACCTCGATGTCACGTGCAAAACTCCACCCGTCTTACAGATCGATAAAAAAAATAACGTATATATATAATAAATATGGTATCAAGCAATATCATAAAAATAATCAAATGAAAATATAACGTTAAATGAGACCTTGTATTTTTTTAAGCCTTTTAAAAACCACTTGAGATGTTGGTCGAGATCTTAGTTTTTTAAAATAGTATTTCGCTACAAAAATACGTAAAACATGTGGTAAAAAAAAGGCGACTAAAAATTATGTCGCCGATTTTTATCGCACCACAAATTATAAACGTTAAGTTCGTATCGTAGCCTAAAATGTCTAAAGTTCTTATTTCAGAAATAATTTTTGAAATAGAATAAAATTCACACAATTCGAAATTTTTTCAAATTAAATTTTGAACACATATTTATTGATTCTCCAAGAACACATGAAAGTCTGAACTTGGTACCAGTGCTCACGCCAAGACTGTCGATTAAAAATGGACCTGATTTTTTTCAGATGCATATAGAACGTCCGGCACTCTGGTCACCAATTAGACATTTTTTTCCTACACCGTTTTACTCAATCGTACAAGACTATGCGATAGAGATTTTGTTTGCTTTTTTCCCGCAAATTTGCACGGGTTTTCAAAGAATTGAATAAATCATGTTGTGCAACAAAATCTCTAATAGTTTGAATTTATACCACGCGAATTTTTTCTCCTGAAAACGATATTCCAGACAACCATTCGACCGTTGTGAAATACAGAATGAAGCAAAAAAAATATTTCTCTCCGAAATATTGATTGACAATTCTTGCATTCAAAAAAATACTCCAATTTTGTTTTAGTTGATATTTCCACCCTTTAGCAATTCCATAACAGAAAAAATACGTAGATTCAACGAAGCATAAAATTGCGTTTCTGCGAATAAGCTCGGCTATTTCTCGCCAGAGAATACGATATTACATTTAGGAAAGATCGTGAATTCCCAAGCTCAATGGGGTAAGACCTCGTATTCGGAAACCTTTTGGGAGGAAATTTATGCACATAGTTTCCTAAATATTATCTCATGGAAATACGATTCAAACGAAATACCAACGAAAGTGTGAAAGATGAATGTTGGTATCTTAAATTCATTAAGACACGATTCGAGATTTCTCGCATATATTTGTTCTTTGACAGCATTTTACGTTTATGATTTGTTCATGCGTGTCCTTCTTCATAAACTTTATGATTTTCGCGTGAGAATTTCGCGCAAAAAGAGAGGAAAAGGTTGAAAAGCATCAACGATAACATGTCCCATCCCAGTTTACATGTGCAGGCCCTGTGCATCGTCGTGCAATTTATCGCTGCCACTTCTACCCCGCGCTCTATGTAACCTCTTTAAGTACACTCAACGCGACTCGCCGGCTCATCCCTTATTCTCCACACGTGTAACATGTACAATATATGTATCAGACTCGCACACTTTATTCACCTCACAGATATCTGAAGCTTTCTTTGCACCATATAAAATAGAGTCAGTTTGTACTATTTCCCTTTTTCGTAGACAGAGTGTCCCCAAAATTAACTTCAGAGCTGACCATGTTGAATGTTTTGAATAATCCTGCAGAGAATAGTTCCGATGCATTTTGCATCGTTGCATCGCTGACGAGTAATCTATTGACGGGAAAGAACAAATTTAATTAGAGGACTGTGAAGTAAAAGCCATGCAAGAGCGAAAGACACGCTATTTTGTTAGTTTAGCGGATCGGCTCGAGCTTTATTACTCACGCGGCTGGCCACTCCTTCTTTTCTTATAAGAGTGAACCCATGGAATATTCCAATTAATAGATATCTCGAGAATGGTGCGTCGGAGAAAAATATATGGCTATGAGAAACTTTACTTTTTGGACTTCAGCAAACTCCATATTTCTCGCTGGTTGAGCGTGACTTTTTGGACGAATGATATAAATGGTTAAAGACATATATGCCTTTAAATTCGTACGAATGTACCTGCGTATACTTGAACGTATACAAACGTGCACAGAGAATGTTTCAACGGGAAGGACCTCTTGGGACGGTTGCATTGTCATTCGGGTCGTGTGCGGCAGGAAGCTTGGTTTGGCTTCACAGTGACTTACCAAGCACTGCAAATAAGCCAGCTACGCCTTCAACCTCTTTCGAACCTTGCCTCCTGGTTTTTCCGACGAAAAAGTAAGTCGCCGGTACACTCACACCGCACTATATATAAAAGTTACCGGAACTCACTGGATTTGCACCTATATGCACACTTCCCCGTTTGTATCAATGATATGTATATATTCTCCACTTCCTCACTATTATATTCCCAACCTTACGGTTTCTCTTTCCACCTCTGTATCTCTCCTCGTTTATTCTATTTACTCCGTTCCAGACTGTATAAAAATGAATATCGAGGTCGAGACGTAGCATTTTACTGGTAAAAATCGTGTCCGCTTTATCAGCTGATCGGTAAAATGGTTTTGTATCTTTAATCGTCAATCCATACATTTTGAAAAGATTCTCACACTGCAATATTTACCTATTCTTCATGGAAAAAATTCGTTGTTGTCAAAAGATTTTGGGTTGTCTGTTAGTGTTTTTTTATTTGTATGGGGGTATATATTTATATTTTGTTACAGCACGCACTGTTTGGCGCTATCATTTATACGGTCGAACGATAAAGCACATGCCATTCTCCCTGTCTGCAAAAATTAATCGTCCTCTTAAATCTTCCCTTGTCCCGTGGGTCTAATAATGCACCGATGCACTCAACAACGATCGATCTTTCACGTCCTTCTTTATCTTTCTTTCTGTTTTCCATTCTCTCTACGACTTTTTTCCTTCGTCCATCATCGATTTCGTTGCTACATTAGGTACATTTTTCACTGGAGCGCCACATGTACTTCCAACTTAGCTTCGAAAAATATCTTAGAGTTTTAGAATTGAGGGATTTTCACAGGCACCTGACGATATATATATGTAGATCTCTCACTCAATGTTATACAATACAGATTTTCATGACTCAATCATTGGGGCTACAACTTCTTTGTTTTCTTTTCTCTAAACAATCCGAGCAGAAAATCTCTCTGATATTCTTAACCCTGGCTCTTCATTACAATGACGAGGATATGATAGAATAAAACTCAGTTCGACAGATCAAGATTTGTTTATCCCACAAGAAATGCTGTACTCAAAATTAAGACAAAAAAGTGGGTTCGAGGAGTTTACCTATTGTTGTTCAGGCCAAAACGTACTTGATACGCTCGTAATAAACGTCAACATCTTCAGTAATTGTGATCTTAAGTAAGGATGTATTTAAATTACTATAACGTTAATGACGTTATCCGTTTGCAGTTCTGTCATATACTTGTAAATTAGTATTCAACCATAAAATTTCGATTTTCGACAACGAGAAATCGCATCGAAGAAAATTAGCACAATTTTGCATTCTACTCTGTTATTCGACGAACATTTTGCTTCACGAGAGCTTACGTACTACGTAAATTCTGATGTTGAGAACAGTGAGCACAGTGTATCAGGTAAATTATCATGAATGGCCTAATTACCGAGGAAGTTTATAGCTTCCAATTCCATGCAACGAGCAGCAGGAACGACAGAAACAGCGAGCAGACATTACCACCATGAAGCTATCCAATTCAAATCCTATTTATTTCAAACATTTTTCCATGTGTATTTGTATACAAGATGGCTGGCTGCTGTGCATCGTTGCACGAAAATCCCAAACAAAACTCAGATCTATTTCTTCTCGTTTCCGTTTACTCTACTATTCGCTAACAGCCAACAAACGAACTTTTTTTATGGCCCTGCTCACTCTGTTCTCATATAAACCCGAAACCCCTCACACAAAAATTCATTATACCTGACCGAACTCTTACAAACTGTAAATTTAGTTTTGCCAGCGCTGCTTGTGTGGTCAGAATCTGTCAGAACTCTATTATCATTCCGGATACGGCACTAAAAGAGTATAAAAACCACAATAGCGATAAATATTTAGTTATACTAACATATACGTGAATACGTAGATTGATGATTATGTTTCAGGGATTTGGGAAACACGATTAGTGTTATCTTTTTCGTAATTGACCGTGCACTGACTAAGGAGAAATGAAAAAACTCCATTATTCTACATTTCTCAAAATTCCACAACTCCATATCCTTTTTCATCATTAGACCATGTAAAAAAATAGTACATGCATTTCTGAACTTCACTGCGTGTATTCTTCCGGCTAAAAACATTGAAATGGATGAAAAAAACATTTCTAACCCTATGCCATTAAACACGGAGATTCTTTTCATATAAACACCATAAAAGCGAAGAATTTGATACGACATTATAGGATCAAAGCGATGAACGGTATCCATACTTCACATAGCCCGGAAAACGTTTCGGATTTCTGTGCGTAGAATCAGAAAAAAAACTAGAGCATTCGGTGATTTTGCGATATCAACCAGTCTGTTCAAGAACTCTGTTTTTATCACCTTGAAAACAAGTATAAACAGACGTTAGCTTCGAGTTTTCGTAAGCCTAGGCTCAGCATAGATACAACAGTCAGGGCTGATACATAATACCAAACTTGTCTGCAAGTTTCGTCTATTCGATTATGGAAAAGCGATTATATACGAGCTACGCTCAGATTAACACAAACCCTCCAACTCTTAGAACTTTGGCTGAATCATCAGCCTTCCATTAATCTGCTGGATTGTTGACCGAAGCACGAAAATGAGACATTTTTCTCAGCTAATAGAATAAGAGAGCAGACAAAAAGAAAAGATGAATTGTAGGATATCATATTTAGGAAAAAAAACACTTTGTTTCAATCAATTGAGTACTTCGATAATTAGTTACAAATATTTAATCGCAGATCACAGATTTTTGATCAAAAAGAAATATAGTTGTAAATGTTAACAAAATTTATTCCACCTCATACGATTTCTTCATAATCAAAACTTTATACTCTGTATTCAATCCATTCCTCATATCTACCGCTTTTTTCGCTCTTTACCCAATCCCTTGATGTATCAAAAGTTGAATACTTTGTGAGTGGAAAACTACGAAAGTATGTTGCCCTATCACGATACCGGAAAGGATTTGCATGTTACGTAAAAACTTGACGCCAAAATTCGTGACTTGAATTTTTTTCGCTACTTATTTTTAGAATAAGTATTTATGTATATATCAAAAAAAAAATATATATATATATATATATGTATATATTGAGGACCCCGATTCGTACGACTATATTCTGCTTCAACGATTCCTCGACCCTCTTCACCGGATTATATTCAACGGCGAAACGAGAGTTTTGAGCACGTCTCGTCTGGTCAACTTATACAAGCGGAACGATTCTTCTTGTTTACTTGGCAGAATATAATATCAAAAATATCGCAGATTACGGATTTTTCCAGAATTTATAGGAGCACACACTGCTCAGAATCACGTAAACATGATGTAAAAGTAAACAAGCAATCGAAATTTTTCCGTCGAAAACAACCATCTCGACATATTGTTTTTTCATCATCTCAATTGTTCAATCAACAGCTGAAACTTTTAACCAGACTGTCAGCCGAAAACGTTCAAGATTTTGATTACGGTTCTTTGAAATTTACATGCTCATCTTAATTCTGTCGGTTAACAAGAAATTGTTGTTCTCAATATTAATTTATTTTATCACAACCATTTAAAAAACAATCAAAATTATCTGCACGTCAAATCCTTCTCGTCATTAGTCTACAAAACAGACGTGAGAACATCAGGCTTTATTTAAAAAGGGAACAAACATAGACGTGTTATTACTCAATCAAATAAAAAACTTCAGCTCACGGACCTTTTCTCTATAATAAAATGACTCTTAAATTGATTGGAAAAATATCGCCATACGTGACATCCAATCTATCGGAAACCAGTGAACATTTTTCAAATATTGAGGGTGAAAGGAATGTTTTTGTGACCAAAAATAATTGCTATTGTGAGAGATGCTTTTAGCGACTTTGAAGAGATAAGTTCATTTTCCTCTATACAAAAGGCAAAAATAAAAATAAAAATTGTGTACGTAGGCAATAAAAATTGATGAGAGTCAGAATTCTTGAATTTGGGGTGAAGTACTACAAAATTTTCGCTGCTTTTGTCATCTCTATTCGTAAAGTATTTTTCTGTTCGTCAAAATCTATATATAAACGCGCGTCGTTCTTGCATATGAGAACTTTAATTCTCTATCCCTGTGTCTCACTAGATACACATGCGTTAAATTCTTCAAGAAAATGAGTTTATGGTAAAATGAATGAATATGGAGTGAAATAAATAGATTATCATTCTCGTTGTTCAATATTTTGATATTCCAATGACTCCGTGCATCAGTCAAAGTCAATAACTTCAGGTTATATATTTTTTCGTTTTCTCTAGCTAAAAAATATCCTCTCTAGACATTTTTTCATTAATGACTGATATAAAAATTTACCAAATGAGAAAAACATGCCGATTTTCTTGAGAATACAGAAAATACCAAACAGAAAGAGAAAACAAATATCTATATTTGTATACATTGGACATAAATTTATGCTCTCATTGGAGTATACCGGTATTCTCTGGCGACTCTGTTTAAAAAATTCGAACCCTCTTCGTTTGATAATGCAGAAAAACACAAGGGCTGTAAATCAGCATTAATTTTACAATTCTGCAGCACAATGTTTTTACTTGAAAATAATAATTTGTTATACTCAATACAATCGGAGAGAAATGATTATTGAAGGCAGATACGTGATGCAGGCAGCCACGTTTAATTAATCACGTCAATGTCGTATACTAGAGGATGTCACGTGCTATCGCGGTTTTACGAATATCTGCGTCAAATACACGATTAAACTTACAAATTAGTTCGGGATTCATAACAGTGCAGGTACAGCATCCGTTATTTCGATTCTGTTCTGAATTACATTCCTACATATTTATAAAGTCCTCAGTTTCTCGATTAATTGTCGATTTTTCTAAATAATTTTTGCGAATCAAAGGCTCTCCGTGACATTGGAATTGACATAGTTGAAGGGTAAAGATTTTTTTTTCTTTTAGCTTTTCTGCTTTTTTGAGTTTTTTGCACGTACAGCTCACGAAATACCTACAAGAAATTTCGAGTTTCAAAACGAAATAAATGTATTTTTTCCTAGCTTTTGTTCAGTTAATTTGTGATACGTTTTTAATGCACTCTCTTACTCACATTATTCATATTGTCTGGAACTTTAAACCAGGAAATGCCTCGGAGTTCTACAAAGTAGAAATTTAATGAATCCATTAGCCAAGATTAACCCCACAGGAGAAATTCTGCGAGAAAATTTAGGTAGTTAAATATTTCATTTGTTAATTAAATTGCGTATTTATGTTAAAAATTAAAGAAAAAAGGGAATTCGATACGGCAGAAGGTTTTCCAGCGTTTTCAACGTAATTCAATTTTAGAACGATTCATTGCAGCGAGTAATTTTTTTATACCCTTTTTGGTGTAAAACTTTTGCCGAATTTACAAGCTGGATCGAGCATTCCACTCGGTGAATTTAATAAAAAATTGGAGATAGAGAAAACGTGTAGTTTATGGACTGGTCGATTTGGAATGAAACACCGCATGCATAATAGAGGCAGTGCATGAACTCGAGCGAATCAGTATTTCACGGGGACTGACAAGTGCGATTTCATCGCTCGGTGTGTTCATGGGGTGCCGTCCGAAAATAAATGCACTGCGGGTACGAAAATGGAACTTTTGGCTCGTTCTGTGATAAATACATGTGTATTCACAGCACACGTACAAATACGAAACTACCTTATCACTAGAATGTTTTGGTGATAAGAACGAGTCGATATTCCGTTTGTACAACGCTATTTCGTATTCAATCACGATAAAAACCCAAATAGAGTGGAGTTATCATCAAATATCATCGCGTCTTTATCCACATTCGTGGATTAACCATGACTTTCACAAACCCTGTTTCTCACCGTCATTTATGATTAATTTTAACCTACTGAATTTCGCCCAAGGAAAAGTTTATTTTCAGGCTGTAAAAATTATGTCATAAATTTCCTACGTATACCTTTTATGTACTCACGAATCAAATGAAATTTTGTTTTACTTTTTTAACCGTACTTTATTCGCATATAAATAATATAAAAAATTAACCCAGGCAAATGAAACTAAATGACACAGCAATTTACTATATGCTTTGCAGCTTTTCGAAAATATGATTATTTTTATAATTTTTTATTGGTTTATATCTATTAGAGATTTCCTGTCATTGATCAGGGAAATTGAGATTTCAGTGTAAACACGGGTTATCGTGTCACTGAAGTCATTCAATTAAAACACATTGTGAGAGCTTTAATTCATTTCACGAAGTAATCTTACCGAGGCAAAGAGAAAAGGCTGTAAGCCAGTTTAGGAGAAAACTTTCAACGCAGCTTAAAGAATGAGAGTTACAAGTATTCGCGAAGTATAATACAGTATAATCCGCTCAATGCGCTACTGAAAGTCCTGGCACGAGAAAACCCACAATCGTATACTTATATTATTTGTCGGACATGTACAATATACAGCATCTCTCTGGCTATTTTTTGCAGCACATTTCCAAAGGCCCGCGTGTTTATTCTTCACGGATTTTTCTTCTGGTATTCTTATTGGTTTTTATGAATAAAATACGCACTATATAAAATATTTGAACATTCGTAGAATCGTACTATTTGTAATCAAACACACTTCTACTAATGAAAAAAATAATAATAAAAAATAAAGATGAATATTTGAAGCAGTGAAGTAGTAGACAAGACATTACTTGAACAACTTATTTGCTTGCAGTCCGATATGTGACAACTGGTTGTTGTATGAAAATTATTCGCCAGTAATTTGCAATTTTTTTATTAACTTTTTTTAATAGCTGTGCACCGGCTGGTGTATCAACCGCTAAGTGGACGCCAGTTTTTCTGATAAGTTCCGGATTATACTAACCAACTGGAGCTTAATGGAAAAAATAATCACCTGTATATCTGCCGAGTTTACCACAGTTTCCCTTTGCCCTCGTGTAAGTGCAATATAGGGCATTAGGAGGAGTGGGCAACACTTCTGGGGAGTCTCTCGCGATGGCACATGAACAGTCAAGTGAAGAGAATAGTTAGGCTTAAATGATGGGATGGGCTCGTAAAAATGCACAAGGGTATACGCAGGAACAAGATAGAACTATATTATTTAGATAGAAGTCTAGATTTACGAATAAAAATTCTAAAGTTCTGATTCCAAAGAAGCAATCGACGAACGAAACGATCAAAGTACCCATATAAAAATAAAGACGGGGAACGAGGGCTGCGAAAAGAAACTCGATTGAATTCTCGTCTTTTTATCGTTGCCATATTATGTACGTTTTATGTATGGTTATTGAAATAAATTGAGGATAGTAGTTGCATTTATCCAATATAAATGCATAAAGTTCACCATTTGGTCTCACGCTTTTACGCTTTTTCGGGCATTTCCTGGTGAACTTTTTAATACGAAAAACACACGAACTAGATATCTGTCGAGCTTTCTCAGAGTTTCTCGATAACTTGAGCACGTATAGGGTCAAAAAAAGAAGAGAAAACAAGTAAGATAAAAAAAATCTAACAAATGATGCATGCACCTGAAAAGTTGAAGAAAGTCTTTAGAGAAATTTAAAGATTTAAATTTCTTCCAAAAATTTCTTGTGAAGATATTCGTCACTGTAAAATAAAAATGACTTTGTATATAGCTCCATGTTTTTGTTTAATTTTACAGGAAACTATGATTATAAATTTCCGATCACTCCGGCTATTTTGAATTTATTTTTCATTTTAAAGGGAAGTGATTTTGAAGGAATAAAATTGTGGCATGATTTGAAAAAAATCGATTCATGATCGACGCTTATTGTCATGTAGAAAATCTGACTTTTCTCCCCTCTCTCTCTCTCTCTCTCTCTCTCTCTCTTATGAATATAACCGATTAACCGTGCATGCGTGAGTTTCCATTGTAATATTTTTTTTAGTATCCCTTGTAGGTGCTCTGCTCGTAATAGAACGCGCGCGTTTTTTTTTTTTTTGTATTGTGAATGCGTTCACAATATATTCTATCGCTTTTTTAGACAATTCGCGCTCGCGTCGAGCGCGAATTGTTGAGGCATTTCCATTATATTGCTCGCTAAATACGATATAGCACAGACATCGAGGTTTGCGCGCCAATGGCTGCATCCATGCGGGAAGCAAAATAGATTGTACTTTTAACATTACAATCAATGAAATATTGATCCACAAGGATATAACCATGCCCTAAAATGATAAAAATAATGGCAATGTTGTCAGAATAGCTCACCGATCGCTGTCAATATCCCAATAGTCCTCGTCAAAACTGTCAAGTGTGTCTCATTCGGTCTCGAAAAGTTAGAAATTCCATTGTCATCGGACATCACACCAAAATCCTTCGAATATGTAAGCATTTAACGGGATTCACGCAAGTTTTGAATGCTCAGTAGATGCAAAATGTTCTTTTTGTTTTCCTAATTCGCGACCGTTTCTGGTTCAATACTCGATAGTCATTATCAACTAAATAGATTGTTATTTTTGTTAGTTTAGGTTTGATCATTAATCTCGACGGACTTATGACACGTGGACGCGTCACACGTTCGCGCAATACTGAGTGGATTTTCAACCTGAGCTTTCGTTTTCTCGCAGCATCCCCCGCGTCTGGAGCTCTCGCTTCTGCGCTCGTCCACATCTCTCTTTAGATACAGAGGACTCGAGTGTGCGACAGCCATCTCACACACATACAGGCTTCTCAGTTCTCAAAGCTTCTTTTTATTACTTTGACCCTAGGAAGAGATTTCAAACTTACGTACATCACTATGTACAAAAAGTTATCAATATATGTATATTATATCGTCGATTTACTACTCGTCCCTCGTTAATGTAAACGGTCATTTAAGGTTTTCGTTAAGAGACATTTACTTTCATTTTTCCTTATTTGTTTCAGAAAATTGTTCACTAATTGCCTTAAAACGTTATCAATAGATGCATCAGCGATGATTTCGGAGAATCTTGTTGAAGCTCACGCTGTATAGTCTCTGTTTTCCGAACCGTCTGTATTACAGAAGTCGCAATATTTTTATTTCACCGAACACATTATTCAACAATATAAACATTTATCAACTGAAATGCCAGGTGGAAACGAAAAATGATTATATATCAGTAAATGTTATTCGATATTGGGAATTTTTATATTCAAACATATATCATGCAATTGCGATATATATGCTTAAATGGAGATCATTTCGAGAAAATTTTTCAAAACTGTGTTCATTCAAGTAAGATTCCGAGACATGTGCCTTAACTTATCATTCACACGAAGAATGTTAATCCACGTGAAACTTTTCTCTTCAAAGATATTTATTACAAGCTTCGAAATAACATGTAAAAAAGTACATGGCGTGTAAAAAACAAGTAAAAAAAATAATCAGTCCATTAATATACTGAGGTCATCGCCTCAATAAAAATAACACTTAATATAATTTAATGAAAAATGATCAATATCAGAGTAGTTGGATACATAATTTCAGTGCAGATCAATATCATGACCGTTCGAATGAGGGGAAAAAGTGATGCCACAAAAAAAAACCCTGTCAACAATACGGAAGTAAAACTAAATTTCATTCATACACGAGGAATTTCAAATTAAGATTTTGTAGAGAATATACACAGTTAACTAAGTTCCATCATGTGTTATTTTTCTTTTGTCACTATATTCATTCTTCCCCGTGTAGGCTTAGGAATATTTATAACTTTCTCCCTATTTTACTTACACCTTGCATCACCCACTTTCCATCCGGCTGCAATAAATGTATTCTAACCCAGTAAACAAAATGTATGTTACAGTATGATACTCGGTAAGATACGTTTTATAAAATAATATTAATACATAAATAACACACATGACAATAATGGAAACTGCTGAAAACATTGTCAATTCAGACTGTACTTAACTAATTTCTTCGGGTGGCAACGGGGGCAAGCTCAAACACGGTCATCAGGAACGTTTAGTCCAGGGCGATGATGCACTGGACAAGTCACAACGCAGTAAGCATCACGATAGGGTGTTGTGAGCATGGATATATAAAGATAAAGTCTAAACCACCCGAGATTACAAGAGAAACCGTTTCAAAAAATTGCATGTGTTGAAACAAATTGTAGTAATAGAAAAGAAATATAGTTTTTCAATATATTTGGAATCTATCCAATTTTTACAACACTAGCTTTAGGTCTTGAACCGAGAATGAACATTGTCTGATCATCGTAAACAAACGGTGCATGTAAATTTTAGGCTCTGCCATAAAAAGTAATGGAATTTCGTTACATTCGAACGATGCGAGATTCAACATCATCAAATTTTCAATTTTCATTTGCGTTTATCCAGGATCCGAAGCTGGGGCCAGTATAAATACATTCTCGTATTTATCACGATTAACATTGTTCCTCTTTATATATTGAGTACTATTCACAATCGTCCACTTCTTTCACTACTTTTGTAAAACACGATCCGATAACTTCAATTATAATTCGATATAAAGGTTCTGAAACTATCATTCAAATCAATTTTTGTTTCGTTATTTTAGCAAGGCACTTATCTTTGGATTATGGTACAAGGATTTTTTGATTTTTTTTCATAAAGACTAAGAATATATACGAAGGTTATAGGGTTCTAGTACAAAATCAAGATCAATTGTATTCTTGATCATTGGTTATTCTTCGAATGTACTCTTGCAATTGTGCATTTTTTTTCAAATCGTAATTGTACATGGAGTACTTTGTTCGAGCGTATTTGACCATGATGGCCAAAGTTTTTTCACAACTAACGCAATCTTCAACCCGTACGATTAAATCAACGGCTAATACGATCACTTCATCAGTACTTTGTAGTGTACCAAATACTCTGACCGTATCGTATCCATGCTGTAACAAGGAGAACGTGTTTACTCGAGTTTCGAGGAGTGAAATGAAGAGAAGAGAGTAGAGGAGGAAAGGCGATGAGGAGGAGAAGGAAGATTGCACCGAACTCGATAGCAGATAATGTAATTACAGTAGGAAGTCTCGTATCGATTTTGTACGTACTCGTAAACCACCACAAACATCGTCCTCGTTGACCGGATAAGCGTAATCTGTACACAAATGCCCAGAGGCCAATTTTAGTGTACACTTTGGATTGTCCGTCGTTGAGATTAAAAATGCTGTATTTGTGTCAACCGGTTCCAAGATTCCAATCGTTTCAATCATTTAAATACGTTATGTAGCATAATCGTCAAATCTCGTGTAGGATTTAATGTCTTTCATGGGCATAGGTATATAGGGAATTTCCATTTCTACGATATTTGGTCGGCAGCCCAATCTCATAAACCACGCGGAAGTCTCTTCATCCATCGCAGTTGTGCTGGAATCGCGATAAACGAAAAAATTCTCATGGTTCAATGAACTTATTGAGCCAAAATGGCACACCGACTGACCTCCTATGAGTCTGAGTTAGAAAACTATCTCACGATCTCCAAGTTTTCGCCTAAACAGAGAAAAGAGAAATACCTTCTTCTGTCTTAATTTGAGAAGGTGCTCGATACGTCACTTCTTAGGAAAAAACTTGGACGCAAGGCTTTCACTGATTTAACGTGTTTTACATCATGATCTTGAAGTTTCCATCATTGGAATCCAACGAAATTGATCGATGTTATAGAACCAGAAATTTATATACAATGCTACGCTAATTTGACAACCAATTTGCAAGACCTATATTCTCAAAAACTAAATAATTGATGATAAAAGAAAATGTATATTGCTACGTTCCAACAGTGCAAACTCCAACACCATTTTACATCATTACAATAAATAGAGTAAGTCGTCGACAATTATCGAGGTTCGATTCTATACAAGACGGCCATGGTATTGAAATTTGCATCATTCACATTTTCAAAAATCAATTGACCATTTTTTTGATTTTTTTAAGTATAGCAATTCCTTTTCAATTTCCACTTTTGGATCTCATCAAATCCCGAGCGTTTTTCAACGCAATAAATAAATATTGGCCACTACTGAAAAGAAATGAGACCAAAATCTCTGACAAGCATGTCCTGTGTTCGCCGAAGCTGTGTGCATGGACCAATCTCAATTAAATGAATAATTTTTTTTTTTTTTTTTTTAATGAATACATGTATTTCAGTAAAAGTACTTCGTTATAAATCAGAACCCATTGGATTCATTAAAAAAACGATATACTATTTTGCTTGGTGCTGAAGAATTGATCAATCAATTGGTAGACGCTCGAGTTAAAACTTGAGTGCTCATTATTTTGTTTATCGAAAGCTGCTAACGATCAATTAAAAACAACTGGATATCGATAGCGATGGTGTGAGCAAGGTGAGTGGCCCCAGCGATCTCCCAAGTTAGTAAGTTAAGCATCAATCTTTCGCGAAGCTAGTACTTGGTTGGGAGACCGCTTAACTATACGCCAGTACACGCATTGATCGCTGAACGGGAGGCAGTTTTTTGACTTCGGATCTTGCCAGCTAAGTGAAACTCACGCAAAATATAGCCGCCTGTATCTCAGCCGGTTTGCCCAGTTTCCATTAACCCTTATGCAAATGCGACGCAGTAGTGCATTAGGAATGAGTGGCTGTGGGCTTGGAAGTGTTAACGAGAACATGAAAGATAGTATAGTAGACGAAAAGTGGCGTTGAAGTGATGGGATAACCTTGTGATAAACCGCAGAGTATACGAAATAAGATTAAAATAAATTTTTTTTTTTTTAAACCATGCAACCTGTATACTGCAAGTTCAAATTTGCAACAACTTTCTGGGAACACTGCGTTTTTCTTGTTGCTTGCCTATTGCAAGCCAAAAACTTTATGAAAAATGACTTGATTGCGGTCAGAAGATTTCCCAACTTTTTCCCGAATTTGTGTGTGATTCGCCGATACATAAATTTCGAATATTTTGTGAATCACTGTGAAATATGAATGAGTCATAAAATCAACAATGTTAACATTTGCTGATAGTTTTTTTGTTTTTTCTTTAATCTTATATTCACATTAATACAAAAATACATGGTACAACTTTACACGCATCGAGCAAACATTTGGCGCTCGTAACAATTATTTGACAGCGTCATAAAAACATTGCTGAGTAGGATAACAAGATCCCTTATTGTGCTTCGATTAAATATCGTATTGTAGACACAAGAGGTAGACGATTCTTTTGCAACAAATAACACTATTGTTCCTTAATGTTCAAAATATATATATTGTATACACATATATATATATATTTTGGATGTGCAAACACAAAGATTCTTACGGACATATATCGCCATCTGTGGTACACAATCGTTAAACATAGACGTGTGGATTTATATGATTTTTATCAATCGCAAAATTATCACATGGTTAATTGTCTCACGGGACAATAATTTGAATAATTTTCTTCCATTTCCAATCAATTCAATCTATTTTATTGTCTATCGTTTCGCTACTCGGGTTTTAGTCCGAGAGTTCTTTAAATTTCTAGGACTGCAGTCCCAACCGGTCTTTAGGAGATTCTTCTTCGGCGATCGAGTGACTATTTGCTTTCCCTGAATCTCCAGACCCTCAGCGTCGTTATATTTGTGATTGGACGATGTAGCTGGTTTTATCGGCCGCAATATAGGGCTCAAAGAATTCCTGTTTCTATGCGGTAGCGCAGCCATCGAGTCGATCGAAGACCTAAGAGCCAATTATTATATGAAAAAATCAAAGTTCTGCTCGAGTGCTTTTATGGTTCTTGCTTTTTAGACATTGTTCGCGCATATAAACGAACATTCATAATGCCATTCATGAGATTAGCCTCTCCATTTGTTTATCCGTCTGGATTTGTTATTTAACGATATTTTTTTTTTCTTTTTTTTTTTTACTTATGTTTGTACTGTACTTTATTAATTCTTTCGACAGCACAGCTCCGTCACTGGACTCGATTCGATATGACAATTTATTATTGTTATTATCTTGCAGCCTATTACTCTACTCTGTTGTAATTTTTTGTTATTACCGATTTTTGCTACTCGGAAGTCTGGCCGGATCGATCGGCGCGAGTTTAATGTTTTTTGGCCAAACCGTTGGACACACGGGTGCTTGCCAGGCCGAATGAATCTGTGACAATCTTGAGGGGGCGATTCTCTGACCTGTCGTCGTCGCTGAATTCATGTATCTGCCTAATCCTGCCAGATAAAATATTTATATTTCTTCGAGTTATTTTTTTTTTTTTTAATTTCTGTGTAACATCAAGTTCATTATATACGAGTGCAATTTCTACGAGTGCTGTCAAATTGCTCTGTAAAAATCGTGTTATAAGCACGGGGAACAAAATTAAAGAGAGTAAATTACAGTCGGTGCAGTTACTTGACGTAGTAGTCTCGCTACAGTCACTATCAAAGGTTAACTCTCTCCGATTAATCTTTCAAAACTTGAATCCAACGTGTGGAATAATTTAATAATGTTGGTTATATTTTATTAGAATGTTAAAACGTTTAAAGTTTCAGGAAAAAATTTCTAATATAAAATTTAAGTTTGAGAACCCTTCATTTATCTTATTCACAGAGTTGACACTTTATCGATGCATCTCCGAAACTTACCGGCCAAAATATTTGATTTTTAAAAACAAACTTTTTCATATGTTGCTCTTTAATTTGTGAAAGCAAAGTGAAAAATCTGTAGAAAAGTTCCGGAGTTATTCTGTAAAATGTGAATTTTTCTATTGCTTCCCATAAAAATGCATGTAAAACTGTATAATTTATTTGATTGAGAATATCCCGAATGCAGGACGCTAAATTCTTTTGAAATTTTGCACGTAGTATCTTAATAGTGCTTTGATTGTGTCCTTGGAATTTTAAAAAATCTTCATAAAAATTCTTCTTCGCTCTGGTGAAACTACTATCAAGGGTTTTTGATTTAATCATGAGACGAAAATCGTCACGGGGTAATTCGCAACAATATTATGAAATGTGATGAAGACCAGAAAGAGCTCACCTTCGGAGATTTTAAAATGTTGAGCTCGAAAGCTAATGGGGGTTGTTCGAAGAGTGGTGAAACTTTCTCTAGTCGATACGATAAACGGTACGGGACTAACGACGATTTTTTCATTGAAAACCGTACCGAGCTTGTTTCTCGCAACTGGAGGCACATCCGACTCATTGTCTTGTAAATTATCAGTTTCCAATCGATCTTTCTCCAGAGAAATGGTATCGGCTGGTTCGACGGATTTGTTCAAGCCAGAATGATTTCTGTTGGCACTACTTTTACGACTGTCAGGATTGTCTCGTTTTTTTCTACCGTTCGTCCATTTTTTTCCACTGTACGTAGGTGCTGGTGTTATTCTTAAAACCTCGTCAAGATCTTTGCCCAATGAGTCTTTGTTCTCATCACTCTGTTTGACCAACTCGTTACAAACGTGTTCCAATATTTGATCAAAAACTTCTTTTTTATCCTCAATCAAACGACGTTGCTTCGTATTTTCGCTCAACTCTTCAGATCGATGAAGACTATCCTCCATAAATATTTCCTCTGTATAACGATCTTCCCGGTCCGTTGCCGATCTTCTACTGTTACTACGAACAGTTTCGTTATTGCTTTCTTGACTCAAATAAGAACTCGCCCCTTTACCAACTAATCGCAGATGTAACAATTGGCTTTTCCACTGAGTACACTCTTCGTTCAATTGATCTGATGATGACGATTCCTCACTCTCCCCATAAATATTTCTCTCAATTGCGTACCACAATTGAAGAACTTTTCGGGTTGCTATCTCTTCCATTTCCTCGGGCCATGACGACGATGTGGCCCTACTGTTTCGGTCCCAACTCGCCGAATCATTTTCCATTACTGGCCACTGATTTTTCGTCGATGGACTGACCGTTGCGGAGCAGGCTTCACGAGTTTCCTCATTTCTCTGATGTACCGTCATTCTCGGAGCACCCCTCGACGACCGAGTTTTCTGCGTCGACGAGCTATGTTCGATTTTTTGTTTTATTTTTAATTCCCCAAAAATATTCATCAACATCATTTACGTTCTATCAAAATTTTAACATTCTACAGCTTAACCAGATATGAAAATTGCATCATAAGCATATTGCATTACTTTTAATATTTTATACTATCTGTTCAAACGTCAAAATGTTGCCGCGTCTCTAAATTTACTATTCAGCCCGAAACAACTTTCAATATATCCTGAGCGAAATTTCATCTTATTTTCGTTTAAATTTTAATTAAGTAGATAATCTTTTTGAGAATTGCACAATGTCCCTCCGCTTGTGTGATTTTCATGAAAATTTTGTAAACATAATTCATTCCGTGTGTAAAATAAAATTATCTAAATATTTGATTCTTCAGTGGACTTTAATCGAATTAGAATACAAATGGGCACAAACTTTTTAATTTGGCTCTTATTTTATTTTCCAGCTATAAAAAGTAAGTGTAATTCGAAAGTCATTGATTTTTCACAATTTTCAATATTTAAAAACACTTAAATTTTCTTTCGCTAATTTTAAGGATTGAAGAATTTATTCTGTTGATCAAATTTTTTTTGCAAAGTCAGATACAAGTGAAGTTAATGGAACGTTGTAAAAATTTTAGATTTCAAATCAATCTTGAAAACAACTTTCGTTTTTTTTATGCAGAGAAATTTATTGTTTTTAAACAATTCGAAATTTCAGAAGCAATACTGTTGGTCAAAACCGTATGCCAGGATTTAATTTAATTAAAGAAATTTAGTGGACCATTGTTTTTGTATTTTCTTGGCTTATGAAGCGAAGAAATATACTTTCAACATTTTTCAGACTCGCACAGACTTTTCGAAAGCAATTAAAATGAATGTTAGGATCCAACCATTATTGGAGAGAGTGTCCATTTGTTTCAAACCATGGAAGTTTAATTTTGACTTCAAAAACAACTGGATCATTATTGCAAAAACACTTACATGCTCCTAGATTTTCTTTTGGACATTTCATCGTTTTTATTGTGGATTCAGCATTTAGTCGCAAGAATCGAATGTATTTTGCTGGAATATGTGCTCTAATTTATTTTTTGGGTTATTTGCACATTTTCCAGAACTTTTGCCAACCCTTTCAGTTCTCTGATTGATTGGAAGAGTGTTTTTTGAAAATGACTTGGAAATTATCAGAAATCTCCAAACACGGAGAATTTATGCTTGCCTACCAGTGAGAATAGAAAATCTATTACATTGGATACTTGAATATAACATCAAAAATATATAAACATAAAAAAGAAGAAACTATAAATATGATATATAAAATAAGAAAAAACAAAAAAATAAAGTAATCAATTACATGTTTGCAGAAAACTTGTCGATTTTCATTTAAGAAAAGTATCAGATATTTACGCCAATTTTTTTCATATTTGTGGGTTAACTGCGGGGTATCCTCGAAAATAAGCAAAAATATAAAAACTTCACTGCGAATAGGCTCAAAAAAAAGGTAAAAACCATAAGTAGTTAGCTCCTCGTGGAACAAAAAAGTTCGCGATAGCACGGACGAGGGAGAAGCACGTATTTATCGATTTTTTTACGAGACATTGAACGGTAGATATCTGACAGCTGAACGTAATGATCCCACGAATTCTACTTTTATATCGAATAAACATACAAAATTTAAAATAAATTCGTTTGTTTTCTTATATACGCGATTTTTGAGGTTAAACGTACGCGGGAACAAAAAACCGTTGCAAGCACACACGCCGGGTGCAACTGCGTCCACTCAACTGCGATTGTTTCTTCGTAGAAAACGAGCTTTTATATGCCCTTTAAATGAAAACTATATCGCGTGATCCCGATACGACCAAGGCCATCTATATATCACGCTGTTTTACCTCCTTCGCGATCTGATAAGTCTGTAAAATGCACTTACGTTCATTTGCTCTTCGTGATATTGTTGCAAATGACAATCTGTTTTTTACATCTCTGCACGTTCGAAGAATTTAACATTTTTTTATAATTTTATCTCTTTCCCACGCAGTATTTATGTAACTTTCTTTAATTCACTTCGCAAATACAACCGCTATCGACGCTCGTCGAACTAATACTGTCATGTTTATGGATATGGAGCAATCACGGACTTATATTTTATTGTGACACTCTGACGTTTTCTACGAATTGAAACACATGTTTGGGGTTAAGGCCGTACACAAGCATAATGGTCTACCGGTAAATCAGTAAGTGATGTTTAAAAGCGGAAATTATTTATTGTTTTGACACACATTTCATTAGAAGATCGTTAGATACGAGTTTTCTACGGTTTTATTGACATTTGTGGGTGATTATACTTACCCAAGGTTTATTCTCGCATTAATTATTCCCTTGATTATCAACATACATTCGAGAAAGTGCTGCCCGGCGATCAATGCAACTAAAACTTTACAATTTTTCATCTTCTCGAGCTATGGCAATGGCAAAAAAAGGTCAATTAATTTTACTGTTTTTATTCAATTTTTTTTTTTTACTTATTATTTCATAACAAAATTATCTATATTTAAAAAAAAACAATGGAATATAGGGCTCTACTTTATCGACCAAGTTTCTGAAAGAAAACACTCCTGGTGCTGACACATGATACTAATTATGTAAACAAACGATTTTTCAACATAACCTCAAATATCGGCTAAAAAAGATGAATATTGAGCCCAGAGCACGACAAGGAATTTCTTAAAGTAATAATATCTCAAAATAAATGAATTTTCTTCATTATTAAAAAAAACTGAAATGAATTTCAATGAAGGTAAATTATGTCAAGGCAAGGACGTTTTCGAGAGGATGAATTTTTTGTATCAGGTAAAACATTGCAACAAATATAAGATAGGGATTGCACTAGTCGAAAATCATTTTAAAACTACTGTTCATTACAGGCAAGTCGTTTTGTCGCTAAAAAAAGTGAAGTAGCTGCCTCACACTATGGAAATATCATGATGAGTTGTGCCAAAAAAGCTGTACTAAGAATGTAAATAGACAAACATATCATAACATTGGAATAAAAATTTATCATTAACATTAAAATTTCATCACAAAACAAATGGAAATTACGTATATTTTCAACAGGGAGCCCGAAGTTAAGAGAACTATATGCAAAAACTGTCAATCTCCTCTTATCCCAGGAGAAACGGCCAGAATAAGATTGAAATCGAAGCCTGTCAAGACCGTCCAGTGGACTTGTCTGGTATGTAAAACCACAAGAAAAATTCCATCTAAAAAACCACGCAATTTATGGATTGAAGATCCTAGTTCTTTGGTACAAATATACGACTACACTCCGAAGAACATAAACTCTGTTCCGTTGGTATTAAACGAAGTTCCATCAATTCCGACTGACATTTCTTCTACCAAACAAGCAAACGAAGAAAGTGAATCGAATGAAGCAAATATTTTGCAGGAAGAAACAGAAAGCTCCTGTTGCAACAACAGCAAATGAGACTTGATGTTCATATGAATGATTTAGAATTTCTCATTGTTGCAATGCATAAACAGTTGTTTTTCTTGAAAAAAAAAAATTGAAAGCTGTAATATTTTATGTGCACATAAGCAAAACAAAAAGCGGATGCACAGCAACTTCCGTTGATTATACATTTCTATTATATATCAACCCATAATCAATGAAAAAGAATTGATAAGACTGAATTCAGAACTCATTATGTTTTCTAGCATAAGTTGCGACCAACGAAGTCTGTGATCCCATAAAAATAACACCATTTTTTTTTTCATTTCGAGTACGAATATTTTATAATAATCGCTTACATAAAATATGTTACAATATTACAATGGATTTGTAATCAATAAACAGACAATATTTTTCCTAACCGAGTTATAATAACCATCTAGTTCATGTTTGGGAAGGAGAAGGGTAAAGGAGATAGGGACGACGACAATATAATATTAATATTATATTTAAACGATTCTTATGATAACTTGACCAAATTCGATGACGCGATATATATATATGTATTTATGTATATATCGTTTGAAGTTCATTTCGATTCCATTCACTGCAAACCTTGCATTTTTTTTTTTCATTTTCCTTTTATTGTTCGCTTTAAATATGATATGACTAAGTCCGCCCTTTGCCCACAAATCGATCCAAACACGGTTAAGCATCGAATGTATAACATCGATAAATTTAACAACGAATTTCATTAACGAGACGTAATCACAGATCGAATAAAGAAAACGAAAACAAACAACGCAGATTGTCACGTACGAACGCTCGGCTAGTTAATACTTCGAGTTAAATTGTCATAAATAATAGCTAATGACTTACTAATCGTGTTTCATACTCGCTGATACTTATTATAATTATTATATATAATATGGACGTATATATAATTCAGTCGCACGTATGCCTTACGTCAGAGCATAATGTTGCGACAGTATCGTTGAAATTGTTTTAATTTGTGTAGCCATGATTAACATTCGTTGAAAAACTGGTATAAAAACGAAAAAAATCTATTTCGGATACAACGATAAACAAAAAAAACGAAGCCTTTTTAGGAATATCAGAGTACTGTTCGTGACGAAAGAACAATGAAAACCTGGGCTGGACGGAATCTACACATTTACTTATATACATATATCTGTCGTGCCAAGCTCCAGTCGTCAATGTATTATTGCGACGATGAGTTCGTCTCAGTACAATTCCACTAATTTGTCGATTAAATGCAATACAAATTCGTTCGCTTTGAATTCCATTCTCGTCGAATTTTCTTTCTCCAACTAATCTCAACGGTCGGAATTCAAAAGTTTGGCAACGTACACATCTATTTTTGCACGGTTTTTTTTCCTCTTTGTTTCTCTACATAGGATGACGGGAAATCTGGGATTCATACTCTATTAACAACTAATTTCGATCATCGATATACCCTCCGTACTGTCGTGATACGTTCCCTTACATGTATATGTGTATATATATATTTATATATATCAGCGTGTTCAAAAAATCACGTTTTTGTGGTTATTATACGAATACACACCCAAATAAATCACTACAGACCCAAATTTTGAAATTACAAATCATTTGTATCCCATGAATGTTGTTATTTTTTGTCAAGAAATGTTTCGCTCAGCTAATGAAAAAGTGATGTTTCGAACACACACTGCACTATATATACACATATACGCGTTTAATTATAAAACGAGTATTATAATGACATTTATTCCGAACCAGTAACGAGTCTTTCTCATGAGTTTCCGAAAACTTCTCGACGTCGTATGTTTTTTATTCTTAGATGAATTTCCAGTTAAAAAAAAAAAACGACGAACGAAACGGAGTTGTTTTTCAATTGGAATGCAGACGATTTCACTGGAAATTTGAGCATTTTCATAGAAAATTTCAGTGCCGTCGTGAATAGTGACGTTTGGGATTTTTGAGAACAATAATTAATTGTTGTATCGAATTTTTGAAGGATGAAAAACGATTTTAGCCCTTGGTTCAAGTTCCGGTATCAAAATACTCGTTTTACTCACAATTAGATACGAAATCAATGCGATTCTAATATGACCATGACACATGATTGAAATGAGCATATATGTGTTTCTTCTTGTTAAATATCATTTTTTTCGTCTTCTCTCGAATACCTTTTCACATCAATTCACCCACTTTTCCAAAGTGCCAACTCGCACGCTGACCAAACCATATTATCCAGTTATTGTCAAGGTCGTACATCCGTGCGAGTACCAGACGGACGCGTTTTTTTTTCTTCTCTAAAGTTTAATTTTAATTTTGTCCTTTCGATAGTTCTTTTAATGGCGCCCGAAGTGAAAAAAATGGTGAGTGTACATAATAGTAAACGAACGAAAGGAAAATCAGAATCGTGTTCGTTTTCACTCACAGGCACGATTCACGATGACTGAATTTTACATACAAATCATTGATGAAACGTACATTAAAGTCTTTTGACTCGGCTCTTTTTTTTCTCTCTCTCTCTCTTTCTCGGTCCTTCTCTTTTGACGACGAAAGTCTCGATCGAAATTCGAGAAGCAGATTGGCGACTATCAAAAAAAAAAATGTGAAAAGAAAACTAATCGCCAGTAACTTATCAGGGGATTAATAATTTTTCCGTTTTTTTTTTTTTCGAAAAAAAAAAACAAAATTTCAATTAGGCTTAACGTGACTTATTGCCTGAAATTGTAAACACCAAACTCGTCCGATCTCTTATTCAAGAGCGGACACGAATTGAGGCTGGCCATCGCGATCGAGAGTAAGTTGTGGCACGACAGTGGTCGACGGTTGAAAAGTTGAACCCTGAAAGCCCATAGCAGACTCGTAAAGATTATTATGATTTCCCGGTAATGTCGTGTAGTCGGGTGTCGTTGGACGATGTCGATTTGCGGGTAATGGATGTTGAATGGTAGCGTAAGTATTATCCTGCGAGGTATCACCAATTCCAACACTGACACCGCTGCCTCGTCGATCTTGAACTAGACCGGATTCGGGTTCGCTGAAAACTTGCATGGTCAATTCTTGTTCTTCGTACAATTTTAATTTTTGTTCAATCCATAAAGGGTTTTCGGTGGTATTTAAATCGTCGATTATTTGTTTTTTTATCAAGCCGTCTTTTTTGCGTATGTCGTTGGGTACAGTTATGACCCAGTGTCGGAGACAGCAACAAACGACGGTGACAGTCACAGCACCGACGAGTAAGACGACCAAAAGAGCGATGAGGGCAGCAAGGGCTGGATCAAAAGGTTCTTCTTGTATGCCAGCATAGGCTGGAACGACATTTTCAATGGCAAAACCCGCGTAATAATCTTTGAGAAAATCATACTTGGCGTCGATGATCCTGAGTACCTGAGGAATCGGTGTTATTGTTTGGGTTTTCGAGTCGACTACGTGCAGATACATATCGCACCATTCTCTTCTGATGTGTCCTGATGCATCGACGTGATAACGTATGTCGTCAACGACAACACGACTCTGAGTCGCGTTCGACAATTCTCCAATTATTTCATCACGAGCGCGATTTACTTCTTCGGGTGGACGAGACAGTATAACGCGTATTAGCTGTGAAGGTTCAAAGACCCAAACATGAACCCGTGTCATTGCATATCGTTCAGGCGGTGCAGTCTCTTTGGCAACAATTTCAACGGAAAATCTGTCCTGATTATATTCAGCCATGTATCCACTCGTTACTAATTTACCATCTTGGGTTACATTGAACGGACTGGGTATAATAGACCCGCTTGGTTTCAAAGACCCATATTTGTACAGATAAGCACCAGCCACGTAATAATGAAGAGTTCCATTGTCACCAAGATCGAGATCAGATGCAGTTACTTTAGCTACGAACTCATTGATATTCGCCATTGAATTAATACCGGCGTAATAATCAGTGCGCTCGAAAATAGGGGAACTGTCGTTCTCGTCCAGAATATGTACTGTTACGTTTACATGACCATGCTCGGGATTGCTAGTGGAACTAACCGACTGAGAAGAGACGTAAAGATCAGGGTCATTTGCTCCGAGTATTGTGAGAACGTAAGTGTCACGAGTCTCACGATCAAACGATTTATTCGTGTATATCGTACCATCTGATTTGTCAACGTAAAAAGCACCGTCCTCATTACCCGCTTCGATGTAATAATACACACGCGCGTGTCTACCTTCGTCCTTGTCTTCGGCCGTCACTCTACCCACTGTATAATCCTTGGGACGATTTTCCGCCACGTAAAAGACATAATTCTCATTGAATTCTGGTACGTTGTCGTTCGTATCGACAAGAAGAATAGTTAACAAACGAAGTGTCTCGTAATAAGTTGGACTCCCGTGGTCCGAGGCAACAAGAACTAACTCGAATTTACTCTTAATCTCACGATCAAGGATTATTTTTGCTCTCAGTTCTCCGGTCTCTCGATCTATAGAAAATTCTTCGTTCTCCTGTACGTTACGATTGCCAACTTTCAAATGATAACTGACACGTCCATTCTCGCCAGGATCGTGATCAATAGCTTTTACCGTCATCACTAGATAATTCGGTACTCCAGCATTCTCCGGGACTTCCACTGTCGCATTTGGCAATTCGGGCATCACGAATTCAGGCTTATGTTGATTAACTGGTATTACTCTTATGTCGACGTAACACCTATCCGCGTGAGGACCATTTCCAGCACCGTCACGAGCTTCGACCTGTAAAATAGTTACAGATTAAACAAAAACGTAATGATTTTCATTAGGTTTTCATGTACTAGTTGTCAAAAATGAATTTTAGACGTCAATTCACGTTCATAAGGTTTTTTCATAGAAATTCGAATAACTAGATTCTCTTTTTTTTATCATATGGTTGACTTTTGTATTTTTCCATTTCGTAAATCTTCGTCGCTTAGGATTTATTCATTTACAATTTTTTTTTACTTTGGAAAGAATCTAATACGAAAGGGAAACTCTTTAAAAAAATCGTGGATTTATAAAAAAAAAAACAGAATCTGATATTTGTCCAATTCCAAAATTCGGAAACTCTTATTTTATCGAACACTTGGCTGAGTGTCATCAAAATTGTCGCCATTGCACGATTTCAGGTCTAAATAATTTTGATGTGTAAATCATTCGTTTTAATGTTAAGGTAAAAAAAAATCATGAGTCATGACTATTACATACCTCGATCCTGTAAGGACCAGCACGACCAAGTAGAGCAACAGCTGGATAAAGAAAACCAGTCTCTGGATTTAACGAGAAAGAACCGTTCTCGTTACCACCGATAATTTTATACCAGACTTGTCCATTCGGACCTTCGTCATTATCGACCGCCCGTACTTGCAGTATCGTCGCCGGTGGGTTAATCGACAAATTTTCGGCAACGGAAGCTATATAGCTATGCTGACTGAATATCGGTTTATTGTCATTTACGTCGACGAGATTAATGACAACAGGAACAGTGGTTGATCTTCGAGAATTCAACGGTGCACCGTCACTCGCCATTACAGTTATCGTTATTTCAGGAGTTTCCTCGCGATCCAGAACTGTTGCACTTCCCACTGTAATCTCGCCCGTCTCATGGCCTATATTGAAGTCAGAAGCGTGTTCACCAATTAAGCTGTAACTTACTTCACCGAATTCTCCCTCATCACCATCGATCGCTTTAACGATTGTCACGTGAGTACCCGGTGGCGAATTTTCCGGTACCGAAACGACGTACGATTTTTTCTCAAACTTCGGCTCTTGATCGTTTACGTTTATAACTGTAACGGTTACTCGAGCTGTTGACGATAATCTCGGCACTCCTGAATCGTAGGCTATCACGGTAAAATTCAATTGTTTCGTTTCTTCGTAATCAATGACTTGACTCGTTCGAACGATACCTTTGCAAAAAATAGAAGAGCAATAAGAAGGACTTGTCAATTATTTTTCAACGATAAATTTGCAAAACGGGTTAAACGCTTTACCATTTTTAGTGAATAATAAAAAAATGTTTTTGCTAACCAGTAGTGTTGTAAATGGTGAAGTAGGGACTCGGTGGATCGATGGCGTAACCGGCAATATTGCTATCGGCATCAGTAGCCGTAAAAGCTCCGACTACGGCACCCGTTGGTTGTTCTTCTTGCATTTCAATCGTATACTCAGGTTTTTCAGGAGTCCAGGGCTTCAAAAACTCAGGTGCCATGCGATTCACATCGATAATGGTCACGACCAGGGTACCTGACGATTCATATATGTTTAATTGTAAATAGAATCAATTTTTTCTTCTTGCCCATCTCGTAGCGTTGTTCATACACAGTTTTATTTTGTAAAGATATTCTGCACGTATGTTCGCAACCGACAACATTTTTTTACCGCGATTTCTAGATTTAGTTATTCGACAATAATCTCAATAACTTTTACTTTACATACTTTACATTTACTTTTACTTTACATCTCCACGTGTTTGTGGAGATGGATTTTTACAGCAACTTGCTTTTTGCCTTTACAATTTTTCAATGTGTGGTTTTCGAAAAACTGTTCCATCAGTTACTTGATAACTTTGAAATGTGATATTTAATCGCTTTTCCAAATATTTCCCGGATGTACAATTTTTCATTCAGTTTTCAAGATTTCCAGTATTTCTTTTTTATCTCCTTCATTGTATAATTTATTCTTATTAAATTACCTGTTCCCTGTTGCAAATTAGGCGCTGTAGTATCAGTTACGACGACATTTATGCTCACAGTTGCAGCAACGTCACGATCAAGAGGTCTAACGACGGAAACCTGACCGGTTTTACGATCAACGGCAAAGAAACTTTTGAACGATGTCGAATTCTCACTGACTTGTTTACCCTTACGATCGATCGCCGTAATTGGTTCAGAAATAGCAAAATTCAATGCTTGAGGATCTGAACTGTCAGGATCGGTGGCTTTGAGGGTCGTAAAAACTGTGCCGATTGCTGTATCCTCAGTAACTTGAGCTCTTTGCGTTGGCGGTGTAAAATATGGTGCTTTGTCGTTGCTGTTTTCCACTTTTATCATCAGAGTCGCTGTACCCGTTAAGCTCGGAGATCCTTAAAAACCCGTTGAAAAAACATAATTCCAGAAAATTCAGTTTCTCCTTGAATAGTGAATTGTATATGATTGATAAATTCTGTACTAACCTCCGTCCAGTGCGATAACTTCAACGTGATAAGTATTCCTCTCGTCATAATCAAGTTTTCTAGACACGGTTATAATTCCAGTGGTTTCATTGATGGAAAAATCATCGAAAGCACCTTTCTGAATTCTGTACATTAATTCGGCGTTTATTCCACTGTCAGCATCAGTTGCCATCATTTCTTCGACGATGGTTCCTTCAGGAAAAAAAAATAATAATGAAATACGTTGCGAACAAACGTATATTTCATTGTGTACAAAACTGTTCCATTTACCAGGCGATGATATTTCTGGCACGCTAGCGGTGTAAACATCCTGCGGGAAAATTGGTGCGTTGTTGTTAACGTCACGAATAGTAACGTTAACGATAGCGGAGTCGATGAACTTTCCATCGCTCGCTTGAACGGTTAGAGCGATCCAATCTTGGCTCGAGTTGGTCACGTCCACAGGACCTCTTTTGACGATCGAAATTTCACCGGAATTCGTGTCGATAGCGAAAAAACCGAGCTCGTTACCATCCACGATCGAGTAACTTATTTTCGAAGTTTTGTCTTTGTCACGGGCCTGAACTTTTAGCTCGGGTTCGAACTTTTCAGCACCCTCGTCAACAACCGCGCGATATTTTTCCTGAAGAAAACGTGGCGGACTGTCGTTCGCATCGCCGAGACTCACGCGCAATGATACGCTCGTTGTTTGTCCTTTTCCATCGTCATCGGTTGCCTGTTTGAGATAAAAAATCTTAATTTCATGTGATTTTTCTTACTTATTCTACATTAGAATTAATCGAATTATGAACATTCTTTTTTCCCTCATCAATTTTCCCCCATGAGCTGTCTCCTGAATGAATCATAAGAATCTTTGATAATTCTTTAGTAGTACTAAACTCAAGAATTTTCTTTGCACTTATTTAAATATATTTTCTTCGTAACTTATTCTGAAGAGTTTTCGGCGATCCCATGGTTTGTCTGGTCTTTATTTTTCAATAACCAATTAAATAATATGCAACATTAGTTCTTTCAAAACAAAGATAAAACCCTAATTTTTTTTACTATCATTTAAACTCGACATCGACCACGGCCATAAGTTCGAGAATTGACATTTCAAGTAACGTTTTAGTTATTTTTATTATAATAATAATTATCAATATCTTTTACCTTATAATTGAGAAAATATTCACTTTGTTCTTCGTAATCAAGACAAGGCGAAGTACCAGGCGTCGGGCATGGTGCGACGGTAATGGTGCCATTACGTTTGTCAACTGCAAAATGATCGGAGCCTTGTCCGAGTAATTGATAAATTATTCCTGCAGTTCCGAATCTACCGCTGTCACGATCTTTTGCTTTTATCGTGATGATCGGCGTACCAGGCAACGCTGTTTCGGATACAAGAGCCGTGTAAGTTGGACTACCGAACGACGGTGCATTATCATTAGTATCGGTAATCGTCACCGTCACGGTAGCGGTTGACGAGAGCTTTGGATTGGTGTGCAATTCTTCGGCGACTACGAGTATTATAAATTTCTGCTGATTCGGGTTTTCATAGTCGAGCGAACCGTTTGTTACTCGGATGTTCACGGACGTACTTCCGATCGCCACGGTCGGTTCCACCGTAAATGCTCCAGTAATGTCCTCCAGTTTTAGAGAAAAAGCCGAATTCGAACCCTATGAAAATAAATATTGCCACATCAAACATCAGGTGTAATTTCAACGTTCCTTAAAAAAAAAAAGTTCTCATTGCTTCCTAGTAGTTCCATGAGATGCGATTTATTCATTTTTTAGGTCTCGAAACTAAATTCATTCGAACCGACTGCCCAAGAGCGATAAATATCAATCAGTTCAAATTCGATTTATTCAACATGTCGAAGTGGACAAATTTCTAATAAAATCGTAACCACGTCTGTCATCTTTCGTAGCTTGTTGCAAATCAAATTTGGATTAATTTATAAAATGGACTACAAACCAAATTTACGCCCACTACCATGTGCGAAATATAAAATAATGATAATAGTAACGACTGTATTATTGGTGGAACTTTCATTTGAAAGAAAATCGAATAAAGACTCACGACATCAGGATCTTTGACGGACATGTCCAAATGCGGCAATGGAGTGCCATCAGGAACATTTTCAGGTATTTCAATGTTATATTCTCGTCGATTAAAAGACGGCGGTTCGTCGTTGACGTCCTTGATGGTGACCGTTGCTTCGGCCATCGAAACCGTTGAATCATCGTTGCCAGGCTTACCGTTGACGATTTCCCGAGCTTTGACCTTCAGTGTCAGTACTCCCGTAGAATCCTCGAGGGCTTCGCGATCGAGAGGCTTGGCAGTTCGTAACTCACCAGTCTCCGGATCCAGCAAAAAATAATCAAACGGATCTGTTGGTAAAACCGATAAATATTAATCGCTGTTATTTGATTATTTTATACAAAATGATTCTAGACGCTGAATTGTTCACTTTATTTTATCAGATATAAAATTGCATTATTCTGAAAGGAAAAAATTCATTTGATCGATAAAAATATCAAGTCAAAAATCTTGTGTCGTTACTTCGTTCTTCGATTATTACACTATTTTAAGGAATATAATACTTTTAGTGAAAATTTAGACTGAAGTACATATGCGTTCGAGTCTCGAATTGTATTTTCGTACGCACTTGTAACAAGTTCGTAGATAATTTTCCTTGGCATTCCACGATCGCCATCTCGAGCTTTAACGGTCATGACAAGAGTTCCAATTGGATCGTCTTCTTTGACGACACCAGTCAATGAATCCAAAAATTCGGGTGGACTGTTCTGTATATCCCTCACTTTGATCTCGACTCCTGTAGTTGCGTTATTCGTACCATCCTGTTTAGAAAAATAAAAAAATAAAAACTTAATGAAATACTTAAAAAATTACAATATATAAATGAATAAATTGATTCAACAGAATTTATTGTTGGATTGATATTTCAATGATTCAGTTATAGTTTTAAAGGACAATCAAATGAATAAGATAATTTAATTAAAATGAATCCATTAAATGTTTCGTCGAATTATTCGTTACAAAGAAAAATCCCAAAAAAAATAAAGAAAAGTCTCCACCCGACTTAATTTTTTAATTATTTTCATGTACAAGAATCACTTTCAAGAGATTCTAGGAACGATCAAAACTTTTTTAACGAGTAAAAAAAAATTATCTCAGTTTTTCCCCAAGGGTGGCGTAAGGCTCCCGAGGCAGTCTTGCTCAATGAGAAATGAGTTTTACCCATTTTTCTCGTTATCTGTGAATTCATTGCGAACTCTGGGAGAAAGAAAGAGAGAATGTGTGTGTCAAGAAAGTCTCAGTTTAATTAAAATCAGTATTTTTTATATATCGCATATTTCTTTCTATTTTTCATTTTCTTTGGATAACTTACGCTCGCCCGTAACAGCAATTGGTAAAAAGGCCGTTGTTTATAGTCGAGTGGCTGTCGCAGAACGAGTGCACCAACGTACGTTTTTTCGCTTTTCTCCACATCATCGATACCAAACTTGATGCAAGCGTCCGGGAACTGCAGCACACGTATAGAGAACACAAACAAGAGATTTTAGCAACTCTAATGATTTTCCAATATTCATTAATACCGCCCTCTTCATTACTCGGACAAAGGGGCAGTAGACTTTTGTATAAAGTGATGTTTTAATCGAGTTCATGTTCTACACGAACTATACAAATGTTTCTCTTTGATACACGTAAATGTTTCAGTACTTTGAAAAGAGCGAAGAGTACATAACTCAATTGACAAGGCGACAGACATTGAAATTTGTCTGTAATTTTACTTTTAATTACATAAAGCGCATTATACTCATCCGATCTGTGCAAAGCGATGGTATTGAAGTTTTCATCATTAGAATGCAATCAATATTTGTACAAAATTTATAAACTTCATTTTTTTGCTTCGATTTTTCTTGTATTTTTAGTTTTGGAGTCGCAATTATCATTTAATTATCGTAGCCAAAATCTGCATATGAGTTTTCGGTTCTTCTAAAGAAAAAAAAAGGAATTTTGTTATATTCCAATGATGCTATCTATAGCATCATCGAGATCAAAGGCAGGGTTTTTCAAAAAGTCATGACACTGCAATGGATTTTTAACATTTCCGTTGATTATAGCATTCGACTTCAATTTTTTTATTTGAAAAATTCGAACTTTCAACGTAAACAGTTGCTTTTGATGAAAATGTATTACTGTTTAAATCTGTTTGCATAAATATAAATAATTAAATGTCTTCTGATGTGCACCCCATCATATATACTGCCAAATTGTTTTCTCGAAAAATTTGAAAGTTTAAAAACTATTGTTTGATTCATAGAAGTGATTGAAAAATAAACCTTTCCTTTCAAAATCCAACATAATACCATTGCCTAAATTCTTGGAATAATACCTTGATAAAGATCAATAAAACGGATATGTCAGTGTTGGAATTTTTTCAATCAATTTGTCAACCCCATTGAATGGAAAAAAAGATTGAAACGTTGGAAAAAGAGAAGTGCAGCGTTAATCTACTTGCACGTGGATCAAATAAAGCTTGTTTCCCGTTGCAATCGGAACGAAACTATCTTTTGGGCAATTGAAGTCATTTTTTTCAGTTACAACGTTTGTTAAGCTCTACAAATAACAAAAAAAGTTTGACTCGGTATTTGAAATTTATACGATATACATACAAATATACACAGAACAGAGTTTGTTGTAGTTTGCAAAACATAGACCATTAAAACTCGAGTCTGTACAGAATGCTTTAGTCACATGGGCATGTACAAAACTATATCAACCATTAGTTAAGGGTTTTCGAGACTTTATAGGATTGATATAAAATTGGAGAATGAAGTAGGGTGTAGTTGGTAGCAACAGCATTGAAAAATATCGAGCACGAGTGAACATACATGTGCAATCTCGTGTGCAATTCTCTCTCCGGGTTCAAACACTCGTATTTGTTACCATTCAATTCATTCCGCGGTGTTCTTAATCACGTGAAAACCAAGTTATATGTAGCTCGTTACGAGAATTTCTCCTCGATAACGAATACGATCGGGCAAAGGTTTATTTTTTATTTTAGTTTCATCCTCTGTAATCATTGAATAATTACTTTGCGGAAAAATTTACTTTATCGCGGATGACCTATTTTCTATTTTTATCCAGAGATCGCACGGTTCATTTATGAAATTTCGAAGCTCGAATATCAAAGGCAATTCGACACTAACTATTTTTGTATTTGTAGCGACCATGGGAACAAATCAATTTCATGTTGTCGATTATTGTATCTGCTGCAAACCGAATTCGTTTTTCCTCAATGGACAAAAATTGGTCGGGATCAAAAAGCCATTTATTTTCAACTTAATGATGTTAATTAGCATAGAAAATGAAATATTTTTTGGAATAATAATTAAAATTATATGAATTTATGGAAATAGGGTATCGACAATTACCACTTTACAAATTCGAATGTATACGCGCTTAATCGGATAATGAGAATTCTAAGAAAGAATCCTGTTAATATAAAGAAATTCAATTCGACTGTGATTTTTATTTTTTATTTTAAAGATTTCGTTTTGAGAAAAGAAAAAAAAAGTTATACTTTTTTATCGTATTGTAATCTCTCACCTGTGGTTGTGGTACACATGTGAGCTCGATATTATCGCCAATCAAGTCAGAATCGGTGACTCGGATACCAGGCAATACGGTCGTGCCTAATTTTTCATCCTCGTCCACGGTAGCTTCGTACGGTGTTCCCGAAAATTGAGGTGGATTATCATTAACGTCGAGAACGATTACGTAAGCATCAACGCCGACGTTATTCGGTTGCTGTCCCTCAGGCACTTCGTCCTCGAGTGTGACAAAAAATCGTATCGTATCGTTTTTCTAGTAACAAGAAAACGTCAATATTAATAGTACAAAAAAAAGATCCATTTGGGCAAAGAATTCGATTCAATTCAATATTTATTTGAATAAATAAATTATTTACGCTAAAAAAACAAAACAAAATAGTCGAATATTTCCAGACCATTTGCCCTGTTCCTTATTCAGGAACTATTACCAGTTTTGCCGTTCTCGCACCGTGCACACCATCCTTGCACGGTTGAAACACTTTGGCAGGGAATTTACATCTTCCCGTGGGTTAACAATAACGTAGCTAACGCAATTGTTTGAAATTAGATTAGAACGCCCGGAAGCACGTTTGTTTATTGAGGTAGTATGGGTGGGAGAATCTCAAGGAGGGAGGGAGAGAGAGAGAGAGAGAGAAGTGAAAGAGATAGAGATAGAGTGCAAAAGCTCATGGTACGAGGGTAAGTTTCTCTGGCGCCTTGGAAAATCCCGACGCTGCACGAGTACAGGGGTGTTGACCTTCGAAATTCGCCCCGTAGGCTGCTTAAAGTATGTACCTCGAAGCTAAATTAAATCGGCATCTATTTGAATTCTCCCAAGCAAAGCCCATCTTCGTTTATTTCAGCACCCCTCATTTCTCCCTTTTTCCCTCTTCTTCTTTCTCCCCCGCCTATTATATATCCTTTCATGGTGAAAATACCGCCGATTACTTTGGAAAGTCGGAGGAGAAGTTTACTCGACGATCCGGACTATCGTGCAAAGCTTCCTCATGTAACCGCCTCCTGTGAATATATATGTTGTCAACATTTCGGAGTTTCGTTGAACACACAGTCGGGTTTTAAGGTGATGGAGCAGTCGCTTTCTCGTAATGTGAGTGCGAGAGAGATAGCTGCAATTTTCGAAATTGAATATTTCCGTCACGGTTTCACCAATAAAAAAAAACCCCTGTCAGCCGTTTTTTGCCATCGTCCTGCGTACACTGACAGAACCTTTTTTTGATTAGCCAAACGACATGAAAGAATTTTAATTTCGAAAATTCGAGGTGACTGATCCATCATCTCAAGTCAAATTAACGTCAAAGTAAATGCGAAATGCATACAGCCTGTGGTGGCAGAAACTTTCGGCAACGACGGCCGGGACATGTCGTCAACAACCAGACGAATGACAGATAACATTCAGAACATTTTAAATGTTATGATTTCAAAATATATACAAGAAATCAAAACTTGCGATTTGCTCTGCGATTTACATCGAAAAATCATGAAATCAGTTAACAAATTTCGTGTAAAAAAAAGTAGCCTTTATAGTTCAATCGGTGAATAAAAAAAAGTACTCTTGAAATTCTGTTCTACCCTCCGGTATAACAAAAAATTAGTCTGCGGGTTATCACACTCTTAGATTTTTACTTTTGTCACGTGTTGATCAGCCGCTGGCACAAAAAATTATAACTATTTTGTAAAAAGTTTCTAACGACATAATTCGATAACTTGAAGAACAATGACGAAAAAAAGTAAAAGAAAAAAAAACGCGAGTTGAATAGATAGAAAGAGTGGTTGGAGAAAATTGAAGTTGAAAAGAAATGGAGGAGGTGCATCAATGATTATAGCAATTTTCGATGGAGTCGAGAACCGTAACTTGTTCAGTCTTTGCTGTCATTTCATCCCATTCATCCATTATTTTGCGCGATTTCTTTTTTGTTCGAATCCCATTCTTACATCCTCCTCGTCTGCGTTCACGTGAGATTCGAAAGAACGATCGGTCTTTCACACATATATTTATATTTATTTTGCCTGTACCATTATTGTCATTATTATTATTATTATATATTCTTGTTCTTGTGGGTTGAAGCTCCTGGAGAGCACGGCTCGCGTATTCTCCGTGTTATTTACCGGAAGTGATGTATCAGCACTTTTCTACATATATATATTTTTATATTTTTGTATAGGTAACACATTCAGCATTCTTCTCGGCTTTCTCGAAGGTTGCCCGAGATAATTTCAACGGTGGTTCACCGATGTATTTTCCGGCTTGGTCCGTCGACCGCAGATGCCCACGGAGCCCTTCGGGGATAAAAATGAGGAAAAAAATAAATAAAGATAGAAGGAAATACAAGCAAAGCAAAATGGAAAAGTACAATGCGGCTGTTGTGTGGAGAAGACGTTGCGACATGGATCGCGATACGTTGGACAAAGAATCGAGAGAGATAGAAAAAGAGAGAGTCCGGACTGGTGCTCTCGGTTGATGCTGCTTTTATTTTTTTTCGCAAGAGTCGAGTTCCTGTTGACGACAAGCACAAAACACGAGGGCAACATGAACAAAAAACGAATTTCTATATATGTATAAATGTGGGTCCACGGAGTGTTTCGCTCCTGAGATCCAGTGTGGCACGTTCGATATTGCCCTAAGCTGTTTCGCGCTTTTTTAACGTTCATGATCAACGAAACATATTTGTTTTTTTTTTGCATTATTTTTTCTATTTATATCGCTAGAGTTTCTCACAATTTTGTCGCACTTGGAGTTCACGTACGTGTACCACAATATTCTACCAATCATCAGGTTAGAATTTATCGAAATGTTTTAATGACTCAAAGATGTTTATATTTTAGACTTTGCACAATTTTTATTTCGCACTCTTTAAAGATCACTGGATCTCTTTAAAGATCACTGGACTTTTCCAATGGCGGATTTTTTTTCTTTTTACAATTGATTTAAAATTTCCTACTGTTTTTTTTTTTTCGTTTACAATCCTTCCTCTGAAGCGTTCTACACTATAACCATTCCGACATGCAGTCATTTTTATATGTTTGAAAAAACAGCCGCTCAACATGACATCCATCTTAATTAGATCCATCATTCTATTTACTTGAAATAAAACCATTGAAAACATTTTCGAATGCATGGAAGTCGAAAAATAGGTATCTATGAAAAATGCTGAAGCTCAATTTTATGCAGAATTTTTGACTTCATCAATGTATAACGATAGCGTTAAAAAAAAAAAAAACAAAAAAAAACAAAAAAAATGCCATGCATTATTCGAAGAAAATTATACGTAAATTATACAGTCTTAATTCAGTCGAATACCATTTTAGTAACTGTGCAAATAATAATTCAAATTTCTGTTTGACCCCATTTGAACGTTGTACTCGCTCGAGACCAATAATCCAAACGGCAGCGCGTCACTTGTGTCCTCCAGGACACTGAATAATGGATTTTCCACGACGTCTATTAGTGTGTGATAACACTCAGTGGCATTATACAATTTGTTAGGAATTTGTAGCATGTATATGACAAGTGTATAGTTTAAGACACAGAAATGTAGATCTGTGGTGTAAGCGACAATTATTAGCAGATGGATCTAACAAATTAATGATACGAAGTTATGACGTATTATGAAATGAAGTCCATCACAAACGAGAGAAGATTACGAGAACCGGAAGTTTGTGCAGTGTTTCCGCAATAAACCCTTCAAATGTCAACTATTTTGACAGAATAAAGAGTTTTTCGAATGCGAATGATAATAAATGAATAAAATATTTAACTACATGTCAATATCTTTTTGTTATCTTTTGTCTTTTTATGTGTGTAATTTTTGGCCGGTGGCATAAAGATTAAAATAAAGATTAAAAATAAATAAAACATCGAAACCGATTTTTCAATTGTAAATCAGATAAAAATCCAAAAAAGGAGTGATAAAAATAAAAATGTGAAAATTCGGTGTTAAGTGGTTCGTACACGAATATAAATAATCGATATTACATTAAACAATCAGATTTACCTCTCGATCGAGCGGTTTCGCCAACGTGATGACCCCGGTGTGTTGATCAACGGTGAACTCTTCGGTCGATTGAATGTCCCATTTGACTGGTGAATTTTCGGGATCGTGACCTTTGAGTGTAAAGATTTCAGTGCCCACTGGCGTCGCTTCGGAAAGCGGAAGGCCTGTGGGGTAACCAAACGCATCGAATATCGGTGGTTCGTTAACATTGTTACTCGCTGAAACAAGAAAAAAAAACATTTTTTTGTTATTTCTACGATAATTAATTATCTTATTTTCAATTGGCGAAATAAATTGAAACGAACAAACGAATATATTCCTAAAGTTACATAAATAGTAACGTAATAATCTCGATAGAATGTAATTACAGAAATTACTCAAACGCTTTGCTTAAACGTCAACAGCATTATATGAAAAATTAAAACTGACTTTAGTAAAATAAGAATTTAATAATGTGTCAAACACTTGTCAACACCCTTGACTAAGTTTTTTTTTTTTTTTTTTTTCTTTACAGCATCCACCTAAAGTTTACCAGTGAATGGTAAATGGTCGAAAACATGGTTAACAATATACGTGAGCGAGGGGAATATTTTTCCGTCACAGGCGAGAATGAAAATGGAAATAAGAAAAAAAGAATTAGAAGCTGAAGTTAGCAATATTTTTTAGTGTGCCTGAGAGTGTGTGTAAAAACACGATAAGAGTTACGTGAATAATGCCCTGTTTCACTCGCGAGTTCAGTCAAACAAATGGAGAGAGTACAAACAGTCATTATTCTACATTTGTAAATGATGTTTACATGTATATAGTTATGTTTTTCACGACTTTAAAAGTGGCTGTATCGCACAGGTTCACGCTTTGCATCGACAGACTATATTATAATCTCTCTTCGACTTCCTCTTTCCAGTCGATTGCGTTGCTACCGCTTTGTGTCTCGCGCGATAAAGCCACAGGATGTAGGATGTAGAAACCCTTCGTGAAATTGGCCTCTCTTTCCTACGCCGATAGCACGAGCTACGAGCCTCCCTTGTTGAAATCTTTCGAAAAACATGCTGACATCGACGTCAACGACACGTCGACCGTACGAAAATGGTCCATCGTCGTTGAAGACTCTTCCTTGATAGGAAAACAGAACTCGGTGGACATTGCAATGACAAGACCGAGAATAACACAAATTAAAAGTATGTTCGGGTCTTTCTTTAATGGAAATCGATTTCATCCCGTTCAGAGAGAGCTTTTGGTGACCTTTTACTTTTGCGATTGTCAGAGGTATCGATCCGATCAGAAATTCCTGAAATACGAGTCACCATTTGACTTGGATATCAAAAATACATTTTACTTCTACAAGTCGATACTGAAAAGCTTCACCGTCACGAGAATTATGACCTCGATAGAGATTTCTGGGAAAAAAAGTATCCACGTGAGGCTTAGTTCAAATATATGCCTTCAAAAAAACGTGCCGTTTATTTGAGAGCACGTGCATAATTGCCAGCACGCTATGGTAACTTATGAGTTTGGCATGGTTTCGGTCTTTTTCAAGTGGAGCGGAGCACGAATCCTTTAAAAAGTAAAAATAAATGTTTGCTGATGTGCGAGGAAGGATAAAGTAGTCGAGGTTTTAATCCACGGGGATTGGACGCTGTTGTATGCAAGATAAGGCTAAACCAGAACGAAGAAGAGAAAGAGACTTCTTCTCTGGAATCTTCACAACCAAGAAATATAAGTCCTTCTCCACCCTTCCTCCGCCTACTAGTCTCTTCCATTACCTAAGGTTGTTTCTTTCTGGACTTTCCAGGCTAGTTTCTTTCGCAATTCAGGGATAATTTATTGAAGCCTGTAACTCGAAAGAATCGTTATAATTTTCCAAGCATTGGTACGTACCACGCAATGGAAAAATTTTCAGGCTCTCTGTACAAAATGTCCTCTTTTGCAATCTCGACACTCGCCAGTGAGTGAGCGAGTTGAAAGTTTTTCATTTTATACACGCTTGACATGGCAGACAAACGAGAAAGGATGAAAAAAAATATGGAAGAAGAGAACAGACGAAGTCGAGGTAGAGTTTAATGGAAGCACCTGAAACGTTATGGCGAGTCGATTCCCAAGAGAGCTTCTTCTGGATATGGCTCACTAGTTCGGTGGCTTCTAAGATTTGCATGAGGCCAAAAGGACGCGGAGAGTTTGGCGTACGAGTTTTCAGGCTTCTTTGGGAATTGGGCCAGAATAGGAGTTCGTCCACAGGCATAATAAAAGTACGCGGGTCGTATGCATGCTCAAACTTTTTCGTAGCTGCATACAGCACAGCTGTGCGAGGGTGAATGCAACTAGAGCCTCAGGGGTGTCGTTATTCCAGAATTAATGAATAAAAAAATGAAGAAAGAAGAAAGATCGATGGTCACAGCCGTTTCTTCCGTGAGCTTTCCTTCCAATGGATAAATTGAAATTTTTGCATGGCATCGTAACAATCGAGCGTCGTGTACCCTCTCAAATATATGGAGAATAGGCAAGGGACAAAAGATCTATATGTATGTGCTTCTACTTGAAAAATAATTAGTCCTGCAAGAACATACATCAGGAAGACGAAGTATACCCGCTGGAAACTCGTTTGATAGTGAGTTATCAGACGTGGTATAATCCACCATGAAAAAGGAAGAATTGAGGAAAGCAAGACTATCAGATGGATTAAAATGCTCATCCTGGGATGGATGAAAGTTTTTATTGAAATTCCAATGGATAGTTGGCTACTGGGGTCCTCGAAAAAGGATCACAAAAAATGCAGGTACTTTCGTGGCTGATACAAAATCATTGTCCAAGGCAATTCGCTAATGGAAAAAAAATAGCAATTAATTCCTCCGAAGTGCCAGGAGAATATCGATTTTTTGCGAGCGAATAGCCGCTAAAGAAGAGTATCTAATGTTTTTTCCACTGTGGCTCTCATCCAACTATTAAGATTCGGAAAGATAGTAAACGGCCACATTTTTACAATTTTTCTGAATTAAACAACAAATAAGCGTGAAAACGAATGTTTTGTTTAGAGTCGAGATGCACCAAGATATAAATGAAGAACTAAGCTGGAAAGATTATCAAGAAATCCGCGCAGAGTCGAGTCGTTACGGGTTTATCAAGAATAATTAATATGTCGGATCTCGTGAAATTTCTCGACGTTCTAAATCGCGTTCTTATACCTTATCCAGAAGGGATGAGGCGCCACTTGGATTGCTACCAGCCGTGTAAAATAATGGGGGTTGGAAGCTGTGCGATATCGACGCCAAATTAATCCCCGATTATAAACTCCCTGGCTGCAAGTGTGAGTTTCTCTCCTCGGGTCTTGAGATTATTTGCTGGCTTCATCTCATAACGAGCTCCCCCGTCTGGTCTCTCCTTCTTTCTTTCTCTCGCGTGCTTTTCAGCGACATCAGCAGTAAACTTTTGCTTTCACCCCCTGGTATATTCACGTACACGTATACAAAATGGACGCCTTCTGCACCTGGGCCACAAATAAATACAACGAAGGCCCCGGGCTACGAAAGTGCGGCATAAACTTTCGTTACTATGTTATTAAGGGACTCAAATTTTACGATTTACACGAACCTCGTATTTCTCTAAAATCGTATTTATGAACGATTTTCGTGACTAAGTTAACAAATAAATTTATTACCAAGAGCTAGTAGAATATGCACCGTTGCCTTCTCATACATTCATTATTTATATGCGTAAACATTGAATCAGCAATTATAGGCAGACGAAAATTATTTCGTTAAAGAGGATTTGTTGTGTTCCATTCCAAATCATAAATATCATACGAATTCGAGCCTGTGTTTAGTCGATCGAAAATCCGGACAAAGTGTTTCAGGTTACAAACGAATTTTGTCATTTTACCAAATTTGTGCATCCACGAAATACTATACAATCGATGTGATATGAGCAAGAGTTTAGGAATAACCAACAATTAGCGATTTTATTACACAACACCATATAAAAAAGAAAAAAAAATGTTTCGATATCAATATGAAAAATAAATGTTATGAATGATGAAAATACGTTTTGTAAGGTTACAACAACGCGAACTTCAACGCCATAGAAAAGTTTGACCCGACGATCGAATGTTGTAGACGAGTACAATAACAATCGGAAATCCAAGAAACTTCGTGATCTTCGTTAACTAACCGAGAATCTGAGTGATCCACTTATTAAATCACCCAAACTCTCGCGAAATCGAACAAGATGGAGAAAAAAAAGAAAACTCGTTACTTCGATAAAATTTGCTTCCTGCAGTTCGTTCTGATAACGATTCATCAATTATATATACAGAATGCGCAGGAGACGGTTGAGTGGCAAGAAAAAACGAGAAGTGAGATGTAACATCAACAGTGTAGACCGTATAAAATCGATTATTCCAATTAAAGTACCTGGCATATTGTTGTTCGATAGAATTTCAAGTTGGCCTCTAACAAAGTTAATCCAAACTTATACGCTTCTATAGAGGATTATCAGTTCATAATCGTTACATCATTGCTATTATATTCTAGCAAGGATTCACAGACTCTATTTGTCATGTTGTATAAGGTCAAGTGTCTCGTTCTGTTCTCGGTAGAAAAGAGAACCAGAGTAATCGCCAAAGGAGGAGATTACTATAGCTTTCAGAAGGGAATGAGTTTTGCAGACAATTTGGTCATACGTATATACTCATATAGGTAGATGGATACAGCAGCTGAGCACCAACCGGGACAAGAGAAGGAATACTTCAAGTACACCGTATTATCTCTTGCCGGCGGCAGTGGCCTCTTCGCAATCAGGTCGAGCTCTCTTCGGGTCCGCATTACAATATATACCCTCCACCCAAGGATACGAGACAGTCTGCCACGTATGAAAAGAAAAGAATAAAAAAATGTCGTGCTCTACGAGCGATGTTATCAACGTTACTTTTTGTGTTGGTACGTCAGGCTCAAGCATCAGAAATTATATGACGGCTGCTAAAGAACCGTATGCAGAGTACCCCCGGAGACTTTTGACATTTTGATATATAGTTTCCGAGTATGAGATCACAGTGAGTTCGCACATTGAATTGCGTACTTCGTGTGAAGTTACATCGCAATCTACAATTTTGTTCATTATTCTCGTTTGTATTTCGTATATTCTCAAATGATGTAGTAAATACAAGGTGGAAAATGACTGAAAAATAAAAAAAAACGAATTAAAGTACAGCAAACCCTTAAGCTAAGGAAAATAGTCCTCGTTTACCACTAAACTCGATCAAAGTGTACGACAATCGGAAAAGTATTTGAAATTTTGATCACGTACTTTACTTCCTTTTTATAGGATTTTCACAATATTCTCAACGTTTTTTCAGGTACTAAAGTGTTCCCTCCGCTCCTTCTGATTCTACACTCCTCGAGATTGGAAATTTCACTTATTCGCTTTTCACTGAAAGCCTCAATACGTTTACACACACATACACAAGTATATGTACTATTCACCAAGAGTATTCTCCCGATACTCGCTTGGGAAATAGACTTGGAGTGTTTCTCTACTATGTTAGGTAGAAAAGCACCTCAGTCACTAGCGACGGTTGGGGGTAGTATGCGATAGGACGAAGACTCATTTATTAGTCGGTCCCATGAGCGGACTACAGACTTCGAAACTTTGGATACGGCGTGAGTTATAGCTCACTGTGGATTAAGCCCTCGTGAAACAAGACCCGAGGAAGAACGTCAATGCAGTTCGACGTGAATGTCTGATGTTACATATACCGTGTTATGATACGTCACATTCGTGAGTAAATAACAAAGGAAGATCGTTGCAAAATGGCAAATTGAAATTTCAGCCCGGTCAATATTCATGAAAAAACAAAACGATAACAAGACAAGAGTGAAAGATATTCTTGCTGTAAAAATTGGACCAGGCTAAAGCTTCGATCTCGCCACCAAAGCTCAACATACCAGCTAAAATCACGTGGCAACAAAGTTCCGGCTATGCATTCTGAATTGTTCCATGTGTATGTATACACAGACGATCGTGGTATAAGCACGGAAGAGGATCAATGGTTAAGAAAACTCTCCCGACGTATAGCTCACGAAGGAGAAATGGAAGATCAGTTCATCCTACAAACTTATCAAAGTCCTGAGGGAGCTTAGAAAGTAGATAACGAAGGCTGTGAGGAAATTTTGAGTTGAGTCACTGTGTTGTCTCTCCAAAAACTACTATCTGATGTTCATGCATATCTCATCTCGATGGTCCAATGCACTATCGAATCCGGTTATGCACAAATTTATTTTTCAAACAACACAGACTTGACGACACAGTAATTTTGGTCGTGCCGGAATGTGAATTTCTAAAAAATTCGGACGAAAAATGATTTTTTTTATTTCAGGTGTCCTTCAACCAAAAATTTATACATATGTAAAGTTTTCCTCGTCATTCGAAACTCACGAAATACCGCAACTGCACAAATCGTCTTCGCATCGTATAAACAAACGTGCAAAAGTATTAAAGAATTGCAATAACACTTTGATTGGATAATCCATAATGAAGAACCTCGCCCGCAGATACAAGTTTACGAGCAGCACATTCTGGGGTTAAATTGTCCTTGCTGAGAATGTTTCGTATGTCCTTTATATTATTGCACTACCCTCGTATAACATCCATCGGCCTAGTAAGATATTCTACACCGTAAAAGAATTTACGAGGCTGGCACTTGCGATCCGCGATGAATTATTGAAAAAGTCGAGATATTTATATTCAGATTGAAATTAGAACAAAGATCTTGCATCTTTTGCTCTGCTAGCCCTGAGATATCGCAATGTTCATTCATAGTTAATAATTATGTGAAAACTTGATAAAGCGTTGCGGCATATATGAACAGATCTCCAAAATAGTATAATGATTAATAAATACGCGATGCCTCGTGGCCCAAATACGTGTTGCCTACATTGAATAATGTAGAGATGATCCAGTTGTTCTCTGCATTGTTAACGGAAAAAATAAATATACCAGCTATCTGCTACACAGTCATTTATAGAATATCGAATTTTATGAATAATTTACACTATTTCGCTCGAATTCCAACAATCCAAAGAAAAATGTATCATCAAAACTGACGCACGTTAAATTATAAGAGAATTAACCATTCCATTCGTTTTCCAATTGCAAATTCTTTTAACACACAAGTATGTTAGTGAATGGGTGAAATTTGGTGAATAATTTGAACAATTGTGATTTGTGCTTCATTGAAATGTTATTCCGTTAGTGGCCGGAAATAAATGTATAAAGCATTATGGAGGATTGATGAACGTTCCCTAATGCAGTTCACGAATGGTTGCGCGAAGATCGCTTGATGTAAATATCCAAGCGATATGCGAGCAAGGCATATATATGTCTACCTGTGTGTTTGTCTCTGGACGCGTGTCATTCTGTTGAACAATTCATTGCACACATATATGCTCGTAGTTGTTTCCAAAAATGAGTCGTTTACCAACGACAATACAACACTGACTTGTCCAACCCCGGTGGCCGTGAATATAGAGGCAAAAACAATTTTGAATGACGCGTGACAACGCCTGTCGCTACGTAAAGGTAGTAACGGAGGGAAAAAAAATGTACCGACGTATGAACCAGTAATGCTGAATTGGGCTGTCGTGTTCCGTCACTAGCCTTTCCGTTTTTTCACCCTCCGGGTTTTTCACACCACCTCTTTTTGCGCCGCCAAAAACACATGATGAATACATCACGTTACTTTTTACCGCTGCGTCGATTTTATAAACCGATAATTTCTCCAATATACTCGATAAATGAATATACTCGTTCTTGTTAAATAATGAGTCAAGGCATTTATAAATCGAATTATCGCTCTGCTTAGACTCAGAGAAAATGAACATGTTGAAATTCAATGTCGAGGTCGAACCATTCGAAACTCAAGTTTATATCTTGAATAAATACGTTCGGGAGAACAAATAGTTCAATTGTGATACGTGTGTATTTTCCTGCTGGATTTATGCCCGTACGTATGGATGAACTTGTTATCGGCCGCCATTGCCTTTGATAAAGGTGATGAATAATCGGGAAGTGAGAGGGACGCGGGCCTGTAGATTCACCGATGGTTCAGTCGAGACTATCTTTCTCTTTTGCTCTCTCGTTAATCCATTGATCGTTAAAGAGAGAAAATTTGAGGAGAAAGCGGGAAACAGAGGGAATTTCGATGCACGAGTAAGAAAGACATAACTACGGATGGTCGATGCAAAGAGGATGGAAATTCTGGTTCAATCACCAGGGGTGTACACGATCGATAGTTACTCATGGACTGCTGGTACGATTCTCTCTATATTTGCACTACCGTTCAATTCAATTGTAACTTGCTATAATATATATTTTGACTGAAAGGAAGCTCTTCGAAGGTCAATGCATATCCGTTTTTGATGGCTATTGTACAGGCTTCAATTGATAAACGCATCGAGAGAGGCCGACTCGGCCATTTATACGAAAACCCTTTAGAGCACCATGTTATTGCGTTAAACTTACGTACGATTCAATCACATCTCGAATATGTAGTTCGTTCTAATCGTTACGGCTCGATAGCACGAATGTATCTATCCGCATGATTATTCATAATTATTAAATGTAATTATTCATTTATTACTAATGGTTCTAAAGAATTATGGAGGGAACCAGAGAGCACGAAAATATTCTGGTTGCAGCATTGGAATACAGCGAAAATTTTTGAATTATGTTTTTCTAATAAATTATTAAAACACTTCTGTTTGTCGACTGCCAAGATTACGAAAAAAAAAAATTAGGGGTAGCTATGTAAAAATAAGATCACGGCATTTTTTTACGAGGATTACTAGTGTTCAACAGTTACTGCTGTAAAACTGGAAAATGTGAGAATTTGATATCCTCAACTCGAATCGATCGCATCGAGTTAAAACCCAATATCCGCTTATAAAAACATTCAATTGGAATTTCCGTAACTCGGCGATACGATAATTCCAATAAGAAAAAATACCTTGATAGATCATCCCGAGAGTCTCTTCTGGGTCAGCATCTAATCGATCTTATCATTTTATAGCTGATTGTTTGTATTTTCTGAACTAAAGACATTATTGTTTGAGAAGTTGCTAATTTATTTCATGCGTTGTATTCATCCATTAGTCTTATGGCGTGATTGATGAGATATTTTATCCATTGACCGATATTTTCGAAACTTACTTGAACTGAGCTAATTAATTATCGAACGTTGTTATTATCGCAGCTTCAATGACGAACCCAAAAGATTGTATTAAGATGAAGTCGTTGTAAATTCATGGTTCAAACTAATTTAAGCAACGTCATGAAGCAACGAGATGTTCAAAATGCTGAGACAGCTAATAAAGGGTTGCTGACGTTCTGGCGACTGCGATTCAGCTTAAAACGTTCGAGGGAAGTGATACTAGTTTCACTGGACGACATTCACAGTCTGCAAAAGACACGAATTGAGTAAGCACCGAAGAGAATGAGTCAAGAAATTCACCACTGAAGAAAATCTATTACAAAGATTTCATCTAATACAGTTCTAGTTCAATTATATATGTGTTCTGTGTAATTATTACAAATGACGATTTAATCTATTCGCTATCTCTTCAATCTGTATGTTTTTTCTTAATAATAAAAGTCAACATTCAAGACTACTGTTTTATACAAATTAGATTCTCATGAAACTGCATGAATGTGACCTACGCTAACAAAATCTATCGAAAAACTCATGGATTTTAACAATTCTTTTTATGGTCCTTAATTTTTTGTCAGCCCATAAAAAACAAACTACAGATAAAGAATTCTCCCTTTAATTGAAAACTTTTTACATTTCAAGAAAAGCAAAAGTTCCACCTTCTCTTCTGATAAAAGGGAACAGCGGAAAATTTTTCGTTGTCCCCTTTAAAGAAAGAACATACAATTGTGCAATCCAAAAAAAAAGCAAAATTGGGGGTGCAGATTCGCACCAGAGTGCAATCGAAGGGTTGAGATTCGTGAGGTTTGGACGGTTTAATAACCTCACCACCATAAGGAAAATGCTATGAGAGATCGTGAAAAGTAGTCCTTGGATTTGAAGGGGTTGCGAACGAAGTTAAGACTTGCGGAAAACACAATGTAGTTTTTGTACATACTTATTTATATCGACAATCGATTTCACGCTCGGTCCGATAAAAAGTCGATGGAGCGAGATCGTGCAAAAGATATGGATTCTTATTTCCTCTTGGATGCCCCACCACATCGAGCGACTTCTTTTCTCTCTTTGTATTTCGCGGAGCATAAAAGCTCCAAGTGTCGGCTTCGATCTTGGCTGACTCGACGTGAGAGGATCCTACGTGGCTATATATCACTTATAACGGATACAATAACGTACCTTTCACCGTGAAAATTTTCTCGTAGAGTGAAGATCGGACATTTATTGTGCAACAGAGATAAAAAAAAAAAATTATAAGAGCGTATGAGAAAACAAACTTCCGGATGGGATATTACAAAAATCACGTAATTCTTTTTATTTCACGGCGCGATAAAAAGAACAAACATCTGAATTGCGTATTCGTTTAATTGCGATCTATTCAGTGTAAATTTAGAGCGAAAAATTCAACCTCAAACATTGCAAATTTCGCACGAGACTAAGAACAGTACGAACAGGCTATGAAAGATACATGAGCAGAAGGACGAGGAGACAAAAGGGAGATTATTATGTACTAGCACGAACAGCCCTTTGCAGTCCGGACCAGCAGAAGAGAGGTGAAATAAAAATTAGTTACCTCGGGGCACTAATGAACGGCCCTGTTTTCACTACGAGGTTTCGTTCCATCTTTTTCTCTTTTTTTTTATTATTTCAAAAATCGTCACTTTTTTGCAGCGGCTTGCTCGTTATTCGAATAAAGTCAGAAGTGGTTTAGCTTTTTAACAATATTAAACAAAGTTGTGAAAAAATATAGATCGACAGCGAACGAAACGAAATATTATTGGAAAACGTTGATTGTTTCATTGAATACGGTCAACGAAATATTTTGTTTTATTTTTTCATTTTAACATCATATTTTGCTAACATTAAAAATAGTTTTTAGGAGTGACTAAAATCTCATTATTATCTAGTGAAATTAAAATGAAAAGAAGCCGAGATGATAGTAGATTTCTATCACATATTGAAACAAAAACGAGCGATAACCGTTCCTGTCCTCCGTAACTTTCTATTATTTCGTCTAGGCTTATCGTCAAGATGTTATCCACAGAAATTCTGATTTTTTATGAAAAAAATAATTTTTTAGTATTATTTTCCACCCAGCCGAGAAATGAAAGCAATGGGCGGTGTTTTGGATAAAACTAAATTAAAATATAACTGAAGATAATATTAAGAGTTATTTTGTATTTATAGAAAAGAGAATTATCAGTTCGTGAAACATTATTTTTCGAAAACAACAGATTGTACGAATTGAAACATTCGTCAGATTTTGATTTTTCGTTCTTTCACTATTTGTATCTCTGTAACTTGTGATTTCTTTTGCTCGTGGTGTCAGGCACGACGATGGAGTACAGAGCTGCACGTTAAAGAGGATCTATGTAATGTAACTCGACGTTTATCGGTAAATTTAATATCATCACCTGTACAGCACAGGTCACAATGTGGCAGGGGCTCGTAGCTTGAGGTGATAATAGAATTATCCCTGTGGAGACAGCTCAGAAGTGACGGTAGTACGTTGGGGCACGGGGGAGGGGGGGGGGAAAGTAAACGCGTTTTGCACTTGTGTTGGAGAGAGCCTGAGTTCCAGTAATTATGGCACGTTGTCGGCTATTGAGACCCGAGAAACTTCTGTTGAATATGAATCTTCGAGCATCGTCTGTAAGTATAAGTGAAATGAAAATCATTTGCACTTCAGCGAACTTGATTGCACTTGTCATTGATTACTGGTATCAAAACTTTTGAAGCTCTCGAGAAAATCAATGGCTATTATTAGCAGGGATTGGGATAATTGAGAATAATAAGCAAAATGAGTAAGATGCAAAAATATTGACAAAAACATAATATTAATAAATAAGTTTGACGAAAAGTAAAAAAAGGCAAATTGTAACTTAAAAAAGTGCGAACATAAGACATATTTTTTATTGCTTATCATCAAGGAAATTAATTAAAAAATATATTAATTTGCTTGGCAATGAGAGGCTATTTTTATTTCGTACGTTTGCAAAATGGAATATGTTTTTTATAGATGAATAAATCAGTGTTGGTTAACAAAAGAAAAGAAACCGTTTTTCGAAAGTGTTCATTCGTCCCACTTTAATTGCTTTTGTTCATTGATGTCTTTTACTTATCTCTACAATAGCGTACACATTTTTCGTTCAACGTGTGTAACGCTGTCAGAATGGGAAGTGGTAGAACATATGACGTGCAAGAAGAGCAATCAGTTGAGATAATTGCTACTGCTTTTCCTTTCTGGCTATAATCCCGCAGTAGAACGAGAAAAGTACAGTCGGACAACAAGCGAAAAAGATCCTTTCACTCCGCCACCTCTCTCTTTCCCTCACACCCCCTTGCACATTTCTCTTTTACCCTGAAAGCAATTTTCCTTCGCACAGCAGATGGAACTTTTTCGTGTTTTATTAATTTCTTTTTATTTAAGTTCATCGTCAATGTAATTATGTGTAACTCGAGTTTTAGTTGGAATTTCATTGCGTACTGTCGTTTTGAAAAATAATCCCGGTGCCTTTGAAACATAGTTGACTTTTGAATCTGTTTTTGTTACAAAATGGAAAAAGAGAAAAATCTAATTCAGATTCTTATACACTTGTGTTCCACGTATTTTCAAAACATCATTAGTTCATTGATTGGAAAATTCTTTGACAAAAAATATTCATCGTGTTTCGGTTTTCCTGAGAGAAAGAAATAAAATTTCAACGAAATTGAAAGTGCAGTAGACGGTTTCTCGAAAGAAACAGATAATCTTTTTTTTTTTAATTGTAGCACACTGTGCTTCTAGGCAATACACCGAAGTTTCAGTGAAATGTCGATGACAGACAAGGCCAAAAGCCGCGAAAACCGCAACTAAGCCGATAAAGTTAGGACCAAACTCATCGTTGATCTATCTCGCTCTCCCTCACCTCTTATCTTATTATCTTTCTCACTCTTTCTCTTATTCTCCTTTTCTCTCGATCCGTTTCTTTTTTCTCATCGTTCTTCCAGCCATCTTTCTCTGGCAGGCTCGTCATCATTTCTCGGTTGCGTTCCACCAGGTTTCGATAAGCTCTTCAGGATCGATCGTTCGACATCAACGAGAAAAAAAGAGCGTCTACCGGTATCGGGGCAAAGCCTTTTCTCGTTCTTTCTTTCTCCTCGTTGAGAAAAGAAGCTCAGGATATGAGATGTATATTATATACGTGTGATATATTATACACACGAACATATAGAGAAGGAAACATAAAAAAGGAAGAGGTCCATGTAACGCCTACCTTTTCTGCAGACCGTATATTTCTATACCTTTTGCATGTATATTTTAGAAATATATACGAATACGAAATATAATACGAGGAAATATGAGAGCCGGAAGAGCCGTAACTTGGCTCCTATTTTTTTTTCTTTTTTTTTCTAAATACTGCTTCAACGTTCCACTACTACACACATCGTCTTCAAAGCCCTCGTCTCAAGCCGCGATCGCACATACGAGGCTGAACTGACAATCGAATCGAAGAAATAAAAATAAAAATAAGAAGAAGACGATATATTTGCGGTTATTCTTGAAAGAAAGGCATTTTTCTCTTCCGTTTTAGGAGCTTTTTTTTGTTCACAAAATCGATAAAACGCGTCTGTAAGTCGTTTGGCCGCAGTAGTATGCGTTTGCTTATATACGAAAGGGATTGTGGGAAAGTGGGAAAAAATAAAAATAAAAATAAAAGGGCGAAAAGATGAGGGGATTCGGAAGTGCGTAAACCTACATTAGCCAGGAGAGAGGTTGCCCTGTGACGATGTCGACAACGACGTTTTTCGAGCCTGAATGATGGAGAATATTTTTCATTTTCTCGTGCACATCCGGAAAATCTCACGTAACAGCACTCTCCTGTCACTCTTTCATATCATATAGCGTTATGTATAAATATATAACAATGGAGAAGTGGTTAAAGGGCTTGGTTTAACGCGAGCGAGAAAAAACGTCCGTGATTTTTATCTTCCCGTTGGAACAACGTTGTTAAGATGATGAATGGGGAAAAAAGCTTCCTCCCAACGTTATTCAAGTTCCACTTCATCCTACTGCCATGAACAGTTTGCCTCCTTCGGGATAAAAAATATGATATAAATTTTAAAATGTAAAAAAAAAACCAAAACGAAATACTAAATGAAGAACAACAACTCGCAGAAAAAATGTGCTTTTTCCTAGTCCTGCGCGAGACAGTTAATTTAACTTCTGGTAAGCAAAGAAAAGTTCGTTGGAGGCGTTAAATTACAATTAATCACGATAAAACTAGAGGAGGAATGCAGAACGAAAGAAGAACGAAAAGAAAAAAAAACAGTATCAGGCTCTCGTGTGAATTTTACGGGTTTTTCATGAATTAGTACCGGATGCTTAATTAACCACGGATAACTTTTACATTCGTTTTATGGAGAAGTTGTTGACCCATTTTACGAAAACATAGTAAATACAAACGAAATAATTTATTCGAGTTAAATTACAACTATTGAACAATACATCAGAGTTTTAAGGTTTTTAATATAAACGAGCAGCCTCTGAGGAATTTGAAAAAAAAAAAAAAAAAAAAAAAAAAAAAACCCATCACCATCCGAATTTTTCGATTCAGAACAAAGGAGATAACCGTACCTTTCAATACTTACGAAATTAATAAAAAGTGAATAAGGGCTTGAATTTTGAGAATAAGGTAAAATTGCGTTGATATCTAACATTATCAACGCTTATCATCGCACAAATTTCTGTCACAAAATTTGGCTGGTGAGAGTAATGTAAATTCGCTAAGCCTCAGTCCCCACATCGTGGTCTTGGTCGTTCCATGGTTGGTCCATCCGACCAGGGTTAAGGAAATTTCTGGCATGTATAGCAAGCTATGGGTGTATGCATGTGTGTATACGTATATATGAGTGCAAATTACTTGAGGTTTCCGGCAACTGGCGCTAATTGAATTCCCGGATGAATCGAGTGCCGCAAATGTATCTGTGTGCGTGTGTGCGTGTATGTGCGCGCGGGCGCACTTGTGTGTGCATATATGTCTCTACCACTTGCTTGGAATATTGGCTCTTTTCGAGGCGACTCTGTAGCAATGTACGCGATCGAGAGAGAACCGACATTGCGTGTTTGACCCGAGGCAGGGGCGAGCAGCCCTACTGCCCAATCCTTCGACTACACTATCCAGCTGGCTATTTCTCCATGAATAGAGCAGCCAATGACCTTGTTCGTTAACCGCTACAAGGTTCTAAACTAGGAAACTGTGAAGAACGATAGCCTCGTTGCGATTCGTTAGTCGACAAAGAATGGAAGGAATTTAAAAAAAAAATGGAAAAGCAAAAAAGAATACAGGGAAGCATGAAAAACGTGTGATCCCACATCCAAATTTTCGTGTGTCGATAAAATTTTTAATTGTAATCGAGATACGCACGTAACACATTGGCTTTGAGTTTCCGTAGCTTCAGTTAATGGACAAAATAAAAACTTGTTCTCTTTATTAAAACTTTTCTGAATGAACCAATATGTGCAGGAGTTGACATGCTTCTCTGCATAGGGGGAAAACTTCGAATCGATTGTACTGACGAAAGTGACGTAAGAACGAAACCTTTGTAGTTTAATTGTTATAATATTCATTATAATATTCCCGTGGAAAATCCTAACGAGCCCTACGAAAAACGCAGAAAGTTGGGTGAAAATTATTATTTAATTTGATACATATTTAATATAAATCATATTTATATATATGACAGCAATATACATAAATATTATACGGCTTTTGAAAGCAAAAAAAAAAATAAAGTAATTTCTACCGCAATGCAATAAGAGAAGATTTAGATAGCCAACGTAAAATGAATTTAAAAGAAAAGCCCCGCGTTTATTTTGTATCGTCCTGAAAGGTAGAGAAGTAATATTAATCCCAACGGAGTGGAATCCAGACGAATGGAATACGATGAAATGAAAACGCGCCGTGGAGAGCACTGGTCGAATATTGGTTCGGTTATGACGTAACTTTCTAGTCCAGACTAAATGTGGACGAATAATGGATTTCATGCTTGTCGTAATACAAAGAAAAAAAACTGGGCAGAAATCATAAAACCAAGACCATAACGAGAAACATATACGAAATACAAAGTCGATCCGCTGGGAGATGGAGGAAAGAGAGGGGAAGGGAGGGGGAGCTAAAAAAGCTCAATGCACCGTTTCAGTTATCAGCGGCGCCTTCTCCATGGTCGTGGAGAACGGAACTCGGCAGGTACTGTTCTTCCTCGGACAATAACCATTCGGAATCGAAAATAGGATATTGGAGCGTAACATTAGTTCCTCGTATGGTTTCACCGTCCATATTCTCGTGCAGATTGGTATCGAGAAAAAATACATATGTAGAAGACGTAAAAATTTGCGAAATGAAAAGCATTCCAACCGCAAAATACTTGTAGATATTTTACATTTTAACTGCACATAGTAGGCAAATCGTAATCACGCTTCGGTGCAAAACTTTGACTTGGACTTTGAATTGTATTTTTAGATTGTAAAAAAATAAAAATACAGTATAATATGTAAAATATAAATAAATTTCTTATCGATTCCTAATAATTTGAAATCCGATGTTAGGCTAGTTGTTATTGTCTGTGGCTTGACTGTCGTAGTCACAAAATGTTTTTCGACATAAAAAATGATTTGCCAAATGTCATAACGGTTCGTACATTGTTTGGAGAGATATAAGGTAACGAATAATCCAGCTATCGGATTTTTATCATTAGTTAAGATAATAAAATTGAATAATAAAGAGATTTGATACGAGATCTAGAGAAAAAAGTGAGAGTACAAGAAACAACGAGGTATTTTTATCAAATGAGACTGTCAAGATCACGTAGAAAGGTTATAAAAGTGGCGGATAACAAAAGAGCGGAGGAGGAGGTTGAAAAAAATTGTTTTACTTTAACGAAGAAAATGAGTTGGGATTTCGAGAAATGAGAAGTGACGTACTGTGGATTGGTATATATATATATATATACCGATAATCCTCTCTGGTTCTTGTATAATAGTTAGCAGCCGGTTTAGCGATGAGTTTTCTACGTTGGTATATACGCGATTTATGCATAATTTGGAACAGAGGAAACCAAGGGCTTTTCGGGCGCGTGTGCGTATGTTTGTGTGTATGTGTATGTGTATGTGTGTGTGTGTTTATGTTCACATAGTAGAGACAGTAACGAAGTCCAACAAGAGGTACGTCAGTTCGGTTTGCACATTGCCCATCCACTGTCCAGTGCGTTTGTGTTTAGCTATGTAATTGCTTCAACTGCGAAAAACTATATGCTTTGTGAAAATAATCCATGGGCCTGAGTTTGAATAAAACCATGAATACAGAAAAAGACATAATCCACCGAACGAAAACATAAAACGTAATCAAACCTATAATGAAGGATAGGAAAAAAAATGTTTTTTATAGGATTCCATATGCAGTAACGTGTGGTATGTGTACATAGCACAATTTTTACCTAATCGAGTTTGAAATATTGGATATACGAGAAATGTCTGCATCGACAATTATCGAAATCGAAATTGATCTGTGTGATGATTAACTTTTGTCTATAAATGAAAAATAAATACACATATATATATATATATATAGTTGTACGATATCTGAGTTGATACACAACATAAACGAGTTTCATGTTGCACTAGTTGACAGTTAGTTATTTCGTGAGAGTGACGTGACAATTAGGATGGTGAAATTAATCCAAGTAACTCGAGCGACACGAGATTGTTACTGGTTCAACTAGACGTATGTGTACGCAGAGATATTTCTGTTGCTCCACCTGATATACATATATTCATGCATCGGTCTCTCGGCATCAACCTCATCTCGTTTTTGTACATATATATGCCCACGGATAAACTATTATCCGTAACGATGAGAGGATCTATAGTAGGGTATAGTGATCGGAAGGGGAGATGCAGGCTCAATCAACAAGAGAGTGGAAATGATGGAGAGATCAATACATTCGTGTACTCATGGCTGTGTGGTACATAACAGTGAAGAGCTCAGTGTGCATCGTGTTAAATACATATTGAGCATGGCGCCCAACAGTATTATATTTAATAACGCGAAGATCAAAGAGAATAGGGATGGAGAGATTAATTATAACTGAGACTTGATGCAGTATCCGCCGGAGGTCATATGCGCGACCTATTAATGGCAACGTGCATGTTTAAGAAAAAGAAAAAAACTAATTTTAATGAGCCCTCCGGTAAGATGTAAGTACAAAACACGATGACGGTAGTGATAAATTGAGTTTTATCATGTGTTTCGCGCTTTCTGAAATTCAGAACAGGCTTACTATTGAACGTATCAACGAAAGTGTCGAGTATCTTGTATTTTTAGGAGAGAAGAACGAGCTCTGATCTTCTCTATTGGACTCGGTATCAGAAATTAAAATTTCGTCTGTGCTCACAAATCCCCTGTATTAAAGCTCTGAGTCTTTGACTCTCCCGCCTTCAGGTATGAGGCTTGAACTGAGTTATTTTCAATGAATTTTTTTAATCATGGTCCTAAAAATGGTATATGGGTGTTTTTGTTCTTATTGTCACGTGAATAAATGTATTATTATATGACGTCTTTACATATTGAAAACTCTGAGAAATTAAGATGACCTCTGTTATGCATTAAAAAATTGATCCTGATCGCAAATTGTATTTTTCTGTCACTGTGTACGAAAATATCACAGAAAATCTCGATAGTGAAGTGGTATTCGTGTATTCAAGTGTATATGCAGCTACAGACGTTCTATTAAACGCTCAGGGAGAATGCATTATCCAGTAATAACGCCCGACTGCGTCCAACATTATCGGAAACTCGTTCAAACACACACACACAACACACAAATTGAAATGTGTATGTATGTATCGGTGTGTATTTATATATGGATAACCATTCACGGAGAGGAAACGGAATTCTGTTTGTCCCGAAATCTATGGCTGTATGTTTCACACATACACAGACGTACATTCATAGATATATATATATCTCTTTGGAGCACATATTGGGTGATTTCGTACGGATATTCTTGTCGCGTAAAATCGGTGACCGATCGAAAATCGAAATCCAACCATGCGATCAGATGTTACGGACCAATGTGCGCGTCTGTCACGAACGTAGAATAGCCACCAGCGAGAAAATATATCCGGCGGTTTCAGATAGTATTCAGTAACAAAAGATAGAAAATTTAATATTCAAATTCGTTGAAATTTGTACACCGATAGCTATAGATAAAATTAAAATTAAATTGTTCGTGCGACTTGCTTTATGATGGTCGTAATTTTCCCAGTGATTCGACTATCCGGATTTCATATTGTGTTTTTGTTCACCTTTTATTTATTATTGATATTGTATTTTTTATTTTCTTCAGAACATGCACTGAAAGGAAAAACCTTTTCAAATCCACTACGGTCGATCATTCGATTCTTTTTTATGTTAATAAATAAAATAACCATGAGGTTCAATTGAAAAGCTAAATTCGAATCAAATTAATTAGTGCTATTTGCAGAATTCGTTTACTCGAGTACCCACCGTGGAGCCTTTCGCTCCGACTACATTTCTCATATACAAATTGTGCTGTGGATGTGCACAAATTGCAAGAATTAAACCGAAGTAAGTTTTTTTTTCTCACTACTGACCATATTTAAGGGCAAGAAGTCACATAAAAATATCATTACATAATAATATAATTGAAGATGGTATAAATAACATTATAAATATCGTCTCTAAATGAACTTTATGTTAAATTTGTTGAATTTTTTAGATTAAAAACCAAAACCTAGTGAAATAAAGCTTTATTAGGCCATGAAGCTAAGGAAAAAAGCTTTGTTGACTTAACCAGATATGCTGGTTGAGTCAAATAGATACTTTTTTTTTAGGAGTACGTTAAATAATGAAAAATAGTGAAAATGTGTCGTGACGTTGATTCGTATTTAACCTCTATTTTATTCTTTTTTCAAAATGTCGTTTTAAGCTGATTAATTTCTGTTCAGGTTTGGAGAACATGTTGGTATATATATTCTTATTTTTGTAGACTGTGAGACACGTTACTCAGGCTGCTATTATGATAGAATTTTTTCTACAACAATGGCGCAATGATTAGTGTATGAATTGTACGTTAAGGATGAATGTAGCGAACGAAACTTTAGGCTGATAAGTTGATTATATACTATACTAAATTTATCATTTTATTAAAGCTCCCTCTGAGACGCTTTCGTCCAAGTGAACGGTATTATATTTCAGCAGCGTGCATATAGATAGCGCATCTCGCTATATGTATATCTTGACGTCTGCATCGTACGCCTTAAGAGTGAGAAAAGCGAAGAGTGGGGAAATGTATTGTGCGGGGCATTGTGCTCGTTCCTGTATAGGTAGCACGCGACCATCACTAGCAACAGCAGCCGAGCAACACTACCGGCAACAGAAAGGCCGTGTGCCTCGAGAGTCGAGAGGAGACGATCGATAACTTGAACCCTCTTGTCGGAGCTCCTAACGTCGCGATAGCGACACAAGACTTTGCCCAAACGCGACCAACAACTCATCCCGCTTCCTTCTCTATCTTCCTCCCTCCAGAGATGAACACTCCCGTTCGTGATTAGTCAGGCTCGTGAAAAAATAAGGGATAAAGATGGTTTTTTTCGATTTCATCAATCACATTGGGGAGGGTACGAAAAAGAAAGTTCAGCGAATTAGTTTTCGAGCATTTTGTTCGGCCAAATCCGAAACCCTTGAAACTCGATCAAAAAATCAAATAAACGCCGCCTATAAGTTACGACGGAGTTCTCTTCTTTTTAATGAGAAGAAGTCGAGCTGTAATTATCAAAGTCAAGAAAATTTCTCATCTTTGCGTACGTATTTTTAACCACAAAATGTAAAAACCTGTCAGTATATACTTGTGACTTGAGAGGCTGCTAGCGTTATTTTATTAAGTGCGAGATGGGCTAAAAGATTTGCAATATTAGCATCAGTAGGTTGCTCATGAAAGCGGACGGGATTACATGCGGTAATATCCTTTGCTGCCAGTTTACATCCTGAAAATATATAAGCCGGAATGAGACGTCGCTTTGACGCGGGATACATTTTCATCTCTCTTCATTTTGCTTTTATTTCAAAAATTCTCAACTTTTTTTTTTTTCTTGCTAAAGTAAACCCTGAATCAAGAACAAAATTAAAGTCTTCTCCATGTACTCATAATGAGAAACTTTGATCTGCAAAATATTTCTGCATTAATGTGTAGCCTAGAGAAAACGTGAACGAAAAATATATTTCGAAGAGATTAAATAACGAAAACTTTGCTGCACTGATGGTGTGGCAGTAATAAATATATATATATTTCAAAGATTTCTTTTCTTTTAGCACCAGATGTGTTTCAGTCGTTACTTTCATAAGATTTTATCGACACTAGCATTCATGACGTCACTTTCCCTTCGAAATGTTACCCGTTAAGAGTCAGCTCGAATGAAATAAAATCAACGATTTCAATGAGTATCTAGTTCATTTACAGCAATAAATAACAACATTTACCACCCAATAGCTTATTGATTTTCATCCAAATTGCATTTATTTATTGATCGAACGAAATCGAAATTTATTAACTTTTTTAAATAATCATAACAAAATGAGAGAATGTAATTTCTCGAAATTTCAAGTGTTATGTTTGTTGAAAAAATGTAAATAAATTCTAGAGTAATAGTTTCGATGAAAATTCGAGTTACACGGAATCACATTAACCGGAGCAGTCTTCAACGTTTTACTAAATATGAAAACTTTACAAAAGTCAATAAAACAAAAAAAAAATTCTTCCCTAATTGAGGATTAATTGTCAGAAATTCTGTTAATAGAAATTACTATGTATATATACATGTATATAATGGATAATAATTATTCTGACAGACGAAATGAAGAGGAATTTCACCGGCCCATGAAATCCTCTCGCCATTCAAAAGATCTTCAGCTATGAAGATTAATTCAAGTAAATCCTTTTGGATGAATAAAGGATGATTCAGAGCGAGACCTTATGTGCTAATATCTAAAAACGTGTAGAGTTTCTCACGTACATACATATGATATCACTGTATAAGTGGAAGTCGTGGAGTTAAAAATCCCGAAGGATGAAGAAGACAGGGAAAGGAATGACCGTTAAGAGTATGAGAAGAGGTTATTGAACGTGAGAGGATCGGACAAAGGAGTCAGGATTTGCACTGCCCGTATTCATGTTGTTGAATTTGATATACATGGTGAAAAATATGTCTCTATACATATATGAATCGGTAAATAAGGACAAAGAAGTTTGTTTAGGTAAGGGGTGTTGAATTACGTATAATTCTAGGACAAAAATCCAAAACAAAAAAAAAACAAATCTTTCACAACCCCGAAACTTTTCCAACAAATCGATATCATTTTTTTTTCCAGCGCATGCACCGAATGCGTCGATGCATAGCGACCCAATTCCAAAAAAAACTAATTTTCAGGTACTTTTTCAATATTTTCGCAAAAGAGAGCAGCACATGAATTTTCGCTGATGCAATCATCCGTTTTCTTGGAGAAATAGCAGAATTCTGATATTCGAAAAAAGATAACTCTTCTCACTGCACAACCCTTTGAACCCAATTTCCAGAAACTTAAAAAAAAACGTGAAATTGAACATTGTCACAGCTAAAGCGCCACGTGGATGTACGGACATTGATATTGAGACTTTGTGTAGAATTTTAATCGAGCTTGTGAATGGTGTAGGTTTTTACTGCAACTGCAGTTTATCACGCCTCTGTTAGAATTACTGCTCTAATGAAACTCGGGCAAAGCATAGAGCACGTTAAGTATATGTGAAGGTAAAGGCCATAAGATCGCGGAAACATGAACGAGCGATGAGGGAACGCTTCTCGTCGAAATTTCTCCACCTGAGCGACCACGACGACGAACGAGTTTTCTTGCCTCTCATCTCCAGACATGTAACTTGCTCTCATCTCTCACTAAGATATACGACGGAAGTGCATGTTACCGTAACAGTACTTTCTGTTCCTAAAACTGCCAAGAACCGGACAAAAAAGTGGAAACGCCTTTTCCTTAATTCTAAATCGTTTTACTTATTTGTCACTTTCCTTATGGAAAAGATTTTTGTGCTGTTTTTATTGACGTAACATTATCAGAATTAAAGCATTCAACGATTTAAACAATACTTAATATATATATATATATCAAGAATTGATATTCGAAATAGAAAGAATTTAAAAAAATGGTTTATCTGCAAATATCTGATGAGAAAAGCAAAAAATATGATAGACCAAACGTTTCATCAACGATCAAAAATTATTTGTACAAAGAAAAAAATAAATGACATATAATAAGGAAGAAAAATGTCTAATAATAGAGAAAAATGTTTTGAGAATTTATAGAGCATGGGGCAGGAAGAATGCCGATGACGGATTGCCGATCGCGTAATATGCAGGGAAAGAAAATAAAGAGCTGAGAAAAGAAAACGGAAGCGTACCATTCTGACGACAACGTGGGTTATTCGTAAGAAAAGAAAGTGACTAGGAAGGTCGATGCAAGAGAAAATGTGGAAACAACAAAATGACTTCTCGCGGTTCAATGCTATTTTCGTAATAGCAGCGCGCGCTACGCATTCACTCAATTTTTCGAATCAACTACTAGTGCAACGAAGAAAATCATCACGGCGAAAATTGTTCGAAGAAAAGCAACTGGAACACTGCCTAGCAAATCTCGAAGATTTTATGACAAATCGAATGGACGATAATATGCACGAAAAGCTTTCTTCTCTCCTTCCCGTTTTTTGCAATACATTGGCAATGCCTTGTGATGAAATCAAAGTGTGATAATTTAACTTGAAAATCGAATGTAAGCGCTTATCATGGTTAGACTACGAAATAAATAATAAGATCGATTAGGACTCTGAAAAGATTTGAAAAATATGGACAACTAATTAGTCGAAAACCTAGACAATTATTTGCTGATTGTGCAGAAATCGAGTGAAGGATCACAATGCCGGCGACGTCATCAAACAATGAGAAATAAAAGGGTTTCTTGATTCACTACGATCTAATTAAAGATCATATCCGTCGAAACTCGTTTGAGCTTTTGCTGGCTGGCGAGCACAGTAAAATTTGATTAATTAACCTGGTAAAGTTCGAAAGAAAGGTCACGCATATTATGAATTTGTTTTGAGAAGGTGAGAAAACATTGAAAAAGAGGGAAGGAGGTGGTTTTGTGACGTTTCATCCGTACAAAGTGTCAAACCATTTACTGAATATAATTTCTATGTTCCATCAAACAATGGGGAATAAAAGCTTATCTTGATTTGGATTTCACGATTCAATTAAAGATCAATTTTATCGAATGAAGCTCGAGTGTACTTTCGCAGTAAACATTGCTTAAGCCCCATCAAAACAATATATTCGCTGAGATTGAATGAGAACAGAGAAAAATGTGAATAAGTAGTGATGTAGGATCCACGGTGAGGAAAATAAAGACCTGAGGGAAAATGTTAAATACCCCTTGGCTATGCAACCTGCTACAGCTAAATATACGTATATATTCTTATACTTGTATATACAAATCCCTACAAGTGCGCTGGTTATGTAATAGCACGCAGACAGGAAACAGCTATTCGCAATGACTCCGACGGTGGCAAGTGCCAGTGGATCCTCTGGAGTTCTTGTACATATACCGGAAGTCGACCCAGGTCGAGTCTACCCTCGCACGAGCTTAAAAGGTGAGGAGAGGGGAGAAAAATTTATGACCGCGGAAGATCGTGACTGATAATTCAGAGCAAAACTCGCATACAAACGTAACAAGTCGCTGTGAGTGGATTATTTATCTGATTTGCACACGGACCAGTGCACAACTTAGCATATGTCAGTAGTGCATAAGTGTTACGTGTGTGAGTACCTGACATTTCTTATTAAATTCTTACTCTTGAAATTTTTTTAATTATAGTGTTAAACATAATGAAAAATGAGGAATTAATTATCAACTTGTCAAATTATAAGAAATATGAATTAAAATGTTGTGCTGATTGTTATTCTTTTCAAGAAGTGTGATTATTTAAGTAATAATTGTAGAATTTCTTGTTTAATCCGATTGCAATAAGTTACAAAATAATACGTCAAAAGCGTTTATGTAATTCAATGTAATGTGCCATAAGCACATAACAATGTATAAACAATAACATGAAAAGTGATAAGAAATTTGGTCTGCGGTTAACAAAACTTACCAACGCATGTGGACAACAGCCAAACGACAATCAAACTCCGAGCAGTGGTGAACCTGAAAGTAGAAAGTAGACGCAATTATAGAGACACTCTAAGGCTTTTCTGGCTTTAAGATCTCCCTCATGTCTACATATATATGTCATAAAGCCTCGTAAAACCAAATTACAACTCTGGTGGTGTACGGGATAACTCCAGGGTTGAACTTGGTCTGTTCAACTATCTTTCTGCGCTTCGCTCTCCTCGTTACGGACCATAGTATCTCTTTTTTCTCTCTTCTTTACTCTTACCTTCCATCCTTCTCTCGTGGTCGTGGCCACGTTAATCCAAACTTATCTTAAACTGCGATAAAGAAGAATCGTTCCGGGACCATGGGCTGCGTTAGATCAGGAAGGGAAATACGTCTAGGCGTAGTAGAGAATACATATATATCGCTCTATAGATGTACACAGTTTTTTTCGCCCCATTTCCGGTTGGTTAAGATCTTAACCCGGGAAACTTGCCGAGCTCGAAGATTTCATTTCCGATTGTCAATGTTCGCCCTTGCGAACTCATCAATGAAGAAGATTCGAAAAAAAGTCCTTCTGATTATTGGGATGAGAGTTGTAGAAAATGAAGTTTGATTACGTCAATGGATGAGATATTGAACGAAAAAACCGCATCTAAAACGTCCATGTGCATAATTATATCATTCGTCTGTGATTGGTCACTGCAAGACTGTGAAGAATTCAAATTTTTGAAAAGTTCAACGTAACGTAAACATCAACCCCCGAGGACTGTGACGTTCCATCTTAATTGAAATTGTCATTGTTTTATTCATCGCGTAAACTAAGCTTCCGTGCTCAAAATTTCGATAATTCCAAACCTAATTATTGGAGAAGTTCGTACTGAATATTTGATTTTTCTCTCTTTTTTGTTTTAAAAAAAAAGTCAAATTTTAATAGCTATGATTATCATATTCTTAAGCGCGTGATCTAACCAGTTTTTTTTTTCTTTTTAATCTCATCAACATCAACCCGCGGAAACAGGAGAGTGGTGCACGCGATCCGCAAGACGGCGGCAAAATAATTGGAGTTGGATTAAATAACCTCCGCCTACAGAAATAAAAATATTGAACATTGTGCAGACACAACATTGTAAGTGCGTCTACTTGAACGAACGATATTCCATGTAATAACATAGCACCATGATTCTGCTATGTTTGTCATTTAGCATTGTTTTTCATAGATCAATGAAGAGTTCATTTAACGATTCTTAAGTTCGCATCGTTAAAATGGAATTGAATTCTTTATCCATCATTAAAATTTTTATGCAGATTTAGCCTCCAATCCATAACCATAATCTCTTTGAGTCTTATGACATGACAGATACTAGAAAAAGTAAAAATGATGCTGAGACAGAAAATATGAAAATAATCAAAAGAATATTCGATACCTTTGAAAAATGCAAAATTTAGCACACAATTTCATTAAATTATCCTCCGATCTCACTTTTCTACAGAAAATTCTTCAATCCCGATCGTTCCATTCCTGTTACGAAACACACGTATAGATCAAGGATATACACTGAAACCGGTTGTGAAATAGCCGGGTAGTATTCAATCCGTGTACACGATCGAATATTAAAGCAGAGTGGAACGTCCAGTTAGGGGTTGAAGAGGGTGTGCTCATCGGCGGAATGCTTGGAACGACTGACAAAGAATTCGAACGCGCTTATAAAACCACTATTCGATCTCGATTGCGATGATGTATTGACTCGATGAATACGAAATGAAAAAAAGGGATCAAAAAGCTTGACTGGAAACCAGATTAAAGCTACAGTGAGTCCAATTGGAGTACGTACGCGAAGAGAGATTGCAAAAGAATCTATCCTGAAATAGGTAATGCAATTTTTCGACAATAGAAAACGAATCAGAAGGGCAGGGTCGATTGAAAATCGAACCAATGGAGAATACAAAGAAATAAATGGCAAAATGGCACACGGGTTGATAGATGAATGAAAGCGAAAAACTACAAGTACATTCAATACGACACTAAGAAATGATCCATTAAAATAAAGATGCGAGTACGTAAGAGGATATGCGTGAATAATGAGTAAAAGTTTAATTAGGGAGTGTGAGTTAAAGGATAAAAAATTGTGGAAAAATATAAATTAGAAAGAATGTTACTTAGATTATTAAAGGAGGCATATGAAATGGGGTTTGGGGGGGGGGGGGGGGGGGGGGTGTTTGTCTATAAAGCTACAAGCTTATACCTGAACTGAACTAAATATATCACTATTTTTTTTTCATACAAAAATCTTAGGAGGGTAGGAAGCCAGAAGAAAAATCAATTCTTTCGTTACAAAAGAATTTATATATGCACCCAAATCTTTTCCGATTGAATATTGATATATAATTCAATATTAAATTTAATTAAACCTTGTTAACGTAGTTAGTTTATAAAAGTAAAGATATTTAAAACTCCATCGTTCTCAAGCACTTCGTTACTATCATAGATATCATTTGTTGTTGTCGTTGTTACATTGCGATGATGCAGGCAATCATTGAGCTACAATGATAGACGGATGGAAGCAGAAAAAAAATCTCATCAATCTATTTCCCTTCGCAGCTTAGGTATTTTATGTTTTCTCAAAGTATCAATCATCTTTGTGTAATGTATGCATTAAAATATCGGACGCTGCAAAAATTGATAAAAAAACATATCGACTTAGAATACATCTTGCCACGAATATTCAACTGCTGTCTTAACTATATTCATTTATTTATTTTTTTCGGGGGAAAAACAAACTTAATGGAGCTTTCATTTATCAACGCTATGGCCTGATCCAGGGCCACAGCGAATAATTTCAATACGGCGAGAATTCCCGGATGCCGCGTATCAAATCGGGAACCCTCTTATCGCCTGTGTCACACACTCCGTGGATCATCACACGTTCATAAAATATTATTCATTCAAGAGAAGAGGTGACTCAAACGTTGATAAATAAACTCTATTTGTGTTACATATTCATCGATTTAAAGTACATAATTCAATGTGCATCCATTTAAATCTTGTTGATACATCGTTGAACATCATAATGATAAACTTTGCAATATATATCACAGACAAAAATATTGAGCTTGGACTACAAGATATAGAGGAAAGTATGCATCCTTGAGAAAAATTGACGTTAATTTCAATAGCATAAAAAAAATGCCATCGCTCGCCGTATGGAAGTTTGTTGATATTGAAACTTTAGCATTGAGCTGCAAAATAAAATATCAACAATTGAAAATTCATATCGAAAGAAAATGCATCACTATGAACAATTGCGAACCCCTTCAAACATTTTCAGATTAAAATGTCCAATTTTATTAGCGATTTTTCACACATGACGTTCATCGGATCTGGCCATCCAAGCGATGAAACATATACGTTCGCGATCGCAAATCTCGTCATTCTTTAATAAATCGTTCAGTGGTTAACGGTCTCGTACGTCAAGTAGTCTATATCGATTTTTACTCATGCACGGTTGACAGGCACGTACAAGTGTGATGGGAATTGTCTCGTCTCGTCACGTGAATGTTCGCGCATATAATATATATACATACTGTCGATATATCTTTCACGAAGAGAGGTTGGTATCAATTTGGACCACCTTATCAATTTCAATGAATTATCACCTAAATAAATTTATTGCATATGGATAAATTGATTTATTTTCCTTTCTACCGGAAACAAACGGACGAAAAACACGATTTTTTTGTTTTCATCAAAACGAGAGATAGATCTGATTAAAAATTGTAAACAATTTGATGCGACAATCTAACGGTAAGGATTGAAAATTTATCGACTAGACAATACGTCTTTTTCGACTTTGATCAGATTCGTATAATATAATATTTCTCTCTAATATTTATTCTCAATACAAAATCAGATAAAATCCTCGCCACGGTAATAAACAATTTCGGACTTGGATTATTGGAAATAGTTTGAATTCTCGTAGAATATTGTAAATGGATACTCAAAAGTGATCTGTTCATGTAAAGCACAATACAGTAAGCGGTCCATCATTTATGTGCGAGTGACCGAGGCGCACTATGAATTATATGACAATAAATTCATGAGTGATAATTGTATGGTAATTGTAGAATTGTAATTAATCGCTGCATGTGAGTCTGGTAGACGGAGAATTAATCAGTGATAATCTGATAATGTTTCTCCATAATGATACATGGTACGTAAAATTTATCAACCAATACATCTATTAACTCTCGGTAAATGTTTATGTTTGCAAATTGTCAACACAGAAAAAAAAATTTCGTAAAATATTTAGTTTTTAATATTCGATAAAATCGTTTTTTAACCAATGAACTTTAGTGACGAATTAATTCCTATAGAAGTATCTTTGTCCGGGAAAATGTTTCGGAAAAATTATATCTATTTATATGCACCGAAAGCAATGGGTGCGCGGCGGGTGTGTGGCTCTGACGATCACCAAAGACAAGCAGCCTCGGGCGACGACGATACTCGACTGAGTGATCGTTTAGACGTGCACCGATTCACGTTTCAATCGCTGAGCGCCTACACGTTAAAAGAAAGTATTTAAAAAATATACAAAAAATATATCTTCACACATATTGTATTTCCGAGTGGGCGGATGACAGTTTTTCTGCATTTCGGATAACAATCGAACATCATTAAAAATATAGCCACCTATACCTAATGATATAGTAGTGGATGAGGAAAAAAATGGTTGAGGACAAAACTCTTTGAATGTCTCACAGGAACCTGTGAAATAATGAACTATTGTTAAAGTGATGAATTACGAACCCGCAAGTATGCGCAGGAGCAATTAATTAAAAAATAAAATAAAATCTTTAATTGTGCACATTGAAATGATGGTGCAATAATATAAATACGTACAAATATTAACTTGCAGCAAGTACGTAAAAGTGTATTATTAGATTTAAGAGGCGAGAAGTTCAATTGTACATTTACATCCATTTTAATACATATATATATATATATAAAAGTGTATACTAGAAAATTTCGATCGTGAAAGTTTCTGAAGTGCAGAGAACTCACTCTCTCGACGGATATGAACGTCGGGTTGCTCTCCAAAAACTTCATATAACGAGGTACAGGGGCCGACAAACGGCATTGTGAGATTATTACGAAACTTTTTCCACAACCGGCACTTCGAGCTCTCGGAGGCCTTACTCCCAACAATTTCTCGGTTTTGCGTCTGTTCGTATTATCATTATTATACACATCATAATACGTTTTTTATGTGTCATGAAATATTTCAACATGCTTCAGAAGCACATTCAATATAAAAGTAGTTATTCGCCTGTTCCGAAGACTCCCAACTTTGGCATTGAGGATATAGTGAAAAATATATAAATATATATTTTTTTCAACTACAATGTTTTGAACCATGTTTCCTCATTTTCAAATTACGAGCCCGGTATAAATCGATACAAATTCGCTGTGAACATTTCGATATATTTGCTAAGATCGTGAAAAGAAATCGAAATCAGCACAATTTGCTTTGGTAAACAAAAAAATTATGGTTTCGAGCAAAATTTTCAACGAGGAAAACAAGAAAAACGATTATATAATATTATTTATCAATATGGTACAACTTTGTATTAGGCAACATCGATCAAGATTCCTCACAAGTTATCCGAAGGATGTGCGGTGAGACGAAAACGGTTGCTTTTTTCCAGAGGCTTCGCGAAGGAACGGTACAACTTCGTCACGTGACAGGAACACGATTACACGATACACGCTTAATATGGAACGTGAGACCGTTACCCGGTAAGTATTGCAAACATTTTCCTAAGACATTCTTGTACACTTCTGTTCAACTCTATATTGTTCTACTCCCTAAACTATGTATATGAAATTTATATTAAAAATATCAATATACATACACTAGCCCGAGTTATATTTGTAACACAATTGTCGAGCACTAATTGACGTTTTTTTTTTCGCAGGACCAACAAAATTAATATGAATTTTTAATTAGTCAATTTATTCATTTCAGTTCCATTTAGAATATAACGTGTACTTAATTTTTTGTCAGAAAATATATTTGAAAAATACTTGTCGTTCTGTACAGAATGATTCATAAAGACTGCATGCTAATAACTCGTTATTCAGTCTATTTAACGACTCAAAATACAACTCAAAACTCAATCCTCGATCAACATGTACGGTTCGTTTTAAAATTCAAATATCTCGGGAAATAAAAGACGAATCAATTCTCTGAAGTATATATCGATCAAAATTATTGATTAGTGAGTGAGTAGGGACCTTTTCAAGACCTCGTCTTGTTCCAGTCCCAATGGCTCGGTCTCTTCACTCTGGAACGACAACGAGGCTATTCGAATCTAAGGATCTTATCACGAATGGGATCTCGACTGGCCAATCCTATATTCGGAGGAAGGAAGATAATTCAAATTTCAAATCAACGGTGCTCAATTCCCAGGGCAAGAGCGAACGAGAAATCGACACACGAGAAATAAGATATAATCACAAATATAGGAGCTCGTGGTTGTTGCACAAAAGTACTAGATCGTCTATTCACCACTTTTGTCGATTTGTAAGCCTGAATTTTTCCGAATTTTCTGAAAGTTCGAAACACACAACGAAATTAAATCTAAAATGTCCAGAACATCGATGAAAAGTTTCAAAAGAATGATTGCTAACGGAGGATCAAATTTACATTATTGACCGTTCAACAGAAACGAACTATGGAAGTAAAATGGATAGCGATGGTTAAGAATTGATCATCAGGTACACGAGAAACTGTCCTTCGCTTTAAGATCTCCAAAACTTAAACAAGAGTCTCTCAAAGCTTGTATCAGCATCCGTTCAAGCTCTACCCTTCTTCGCCTTGCTCACCCTTCTAAGGTGTGCACAGTTTTGGAAGAAGGAACACGTAGAGTACGAGATATGAGTGTGAAGGAGAGACGGATGATAATCGGCATCCCATTACCGTCTGGTGGGCCATAGCAAACTTTCGAAACGATATCGACGACGACAACGGCAAAGACGAGACGAGATTTGCGAAGCGTTAAGATGGAACGAGAGAGGACTGAAGAAAATTTTACGGGAAAACGTAGATCAGAATTCCAGACCAGCATCCTGGAGCGCACCAGGTGTAGCCAAACTGCTGAGGGATTTTCCAAGCTGACGATAGCTCGCAAAATTCCAAGTAAACGTTAAATCCACAGGGGAAACTATTGCGCATAAATTTAACAACGTTGAAATTGAGATTATTGTTAAGCAACAAAGTTTATTTGTTTTAATGTTTACCAATATTTTTTTATGCAGGCTTTAAGGTGATCTCTAGTCATCAGAGTTGTTTTAGCTCTTCATTAAGTGGAATAAGAATTGGTTGATAAGAAAAAACGAAATATTTCAAACATGAGGGAAGACAATGTTTTTAGTGAAAAATTTGATAACGTTAGATTAATATTACTTTGTGTTAAGCGCAGTTTGTTTAAATTAATTCACAAAGAAAACTAAGAACGGGCATAGTTGGGACTCTCGGTTTTGAATTTCCATACCACGCAGTGGAATATACGAGATGTAAAACGTGAAAACGTGCGTTTGTGAGAAGTGAAAAAAAAAAAAAATTTACGGTACAAAAAGCATTTCATCTCTCGAAGCAGGGAAAATTCGTTATCGCGAGAATACTCGTGAAGCTTTTCGTAGCGTGCGTTATATATTTATATTTAATGCTTTTTGTGGGGTTTCCCTGTAGGGAAATTTCCTCTTTTTCCATTCTTTCTCTGCCTCTTTTTCCTCTTTTACTCTCTATTGCTTTCCCCGACGCGCTATCGTCGCGCGTTGTACCGAAAGTGCTTTCTGCGAGAAAACGTGCGCCAAGACGCCGTAGCTTTTCGGAGAAAAGATGCAAACTCTATGTGGGACTTCACGTAACTGTTCGTCAATCACGGGAAATTCAAATTTTTAGGAATGGGAAGAATGAACCCTCCCAAGAAACTCGATTATTCCCCTTGCCTACCATTACACTCTGCTTTCAGAATATACGCCCACGCGCATAATCAAATATATATGTTCAGAATTGAGGGGTTGAGAATTTCGAAGACCCTTTTCATACCGTTACGAATTATGATTAATAGTTTTGTACATCCCGAAAGTTCGATCAAATGGGAAAATAACATCTACATTCAGCCACCAAAATTCAATTAAATAAGCTCAAACATCGAAAAAAAATGTAATTGATTCTATACGTTAAGGGAAAAGAATATTTTTTAGAGTGAAACTACTTCTTATGAGTACATTAATCTTTTTTTTCTCGAATTTTCTACAGAATCATTTATCGAAGCTTTTTTGTTATCAATTCAAAAAGTCCATGATAAAGGTGGAAATATTTTCGAATATAAAGTTTAAAACGTTAGGCTGCTTGTTTTATCGTTTGGAACTTCTGTTTGAATTATAAGAACATCATAAGCGAGACTATAAATGATATATTTTATAACACGTCTCTTGAAACAAAAAAGTGAGTCTCGTAACGAAGACTCTCAAGTAGTGTGTATTAAGACATCCACGAGAGAAGTAAGCACTTAAAATAGCACCTTTAAAAGCTCATTCTTGCAACGACCACTAACTCTGGTGACGTGTCTGACGAGAAAATGAAACCAACTCCATACCTCTGAAACGATCGAAGATAAATTGAACGGACCAAAAAAAAGAGAGACACAAGAGAGACAGAGTGGAACGTGAAAAAGAACATTTCACCTTGCACGTTTAATTTTCTCATTCACACTCTGTTTCGCATCCTTGTTTGTTCTAGTGATGTTGAAACAAAGGAATTTGCTATACAGCTGTAAAATCAGTTGTTTCGATCTCGCTTTGCCAAAACATAAAAAATTTCAATTCGACTCGATAGAGCCGTGAATTGTTCGCTCGTTTATGATTAGAAATAAATAAATTAAGCAGACAAAGTAAGATACAAAAAAAAGTATATTGGCTATCTCAGAATTTTGCACAATTTTTCATTATTCCCGTAAAACACTTTTTTGCCTTCCCACTTTGATAATGAATAATCATTAGGAAACACATTGGGGTTTTAAATTCAGTCTTCATGAATAATAAAAATTGAACACTTCAAGTTATACATATAAGCGTTAATTCAAAAAAGCTGCAGTGAAATAGGTGTGCAACCGAAGGGTTAAAATAAAATAACCCAAAAACAGACATCAAAATATCATCAATTTTTATATCTTAAAAGATATTTTTTTCTTTTGTGTACTAACTTTTATATCCATTTGAGACCAACACATTCATATAAAATGTGAGTGAATATCAAGAAGTCATGTTTCTTTTTTTTTTCCTTTAGAAGGAGAATAATCATGGAATAAAGTGTAAAAAGATTTACAATCCTGTATAGAATCGTACAAATAGTTGTCGAAGCTTGGATTCCTCTAAGATTGGGCTCTCGGGATTTTTACCCCCCATCCACAAGGTAGTACACGGTTTGTTTCGTGTTGTCTCGCTTATCGTTAAATTAAAAGCATGGAAACACTCTGGAATTCTAGTTTGGACAAAGCGGATAACTTAAATTAAATGCTTGCCTTTTGGTCCTTTACTCTCGAGTTTCCATGAATGCGTCTAACTGTGCGAGTATTCCAGCTCCCATTTCAACCCGGTTGAATCTTCATTTTTTCCACTGCTAATTATTTCCTTTATAACGAGATAACAATTTCAACCATTATTTCTAACCTGCATCATCAGAAAAACAATGAATCACTAGACAATAAAAATGATAAGCGTTAAGAATTCCTCGAAAACTGTTCGATCCGTGGTTGTAAGATTTTCCACTTTCTATTTTCATTTGTTGAAAAATCTACTAGTGCAATTGACAAAAAAAGACTGGCACAAAGTACAAATGAGTTGAAGGTCGAAAGCTCTGGGAATGGTTTTAAAGACTTCAACATATATAAACTGATAAAACTTATGCAAGCAACATGATCTTGAGGAAAGAGCACCAATTTTCCAATCCAATTACGAAGCACTCGAAATAATTAAATTATTTCATTCCTCCAACTCTGTTTCACTGATGTCCTCTCACCCCTTTTTGTTCTATAGTTACCCCTATGTATGAGACGACAGGATCCATTTCATCTGTGAACAATTTGGTTCTTTCTCTCGCGAGATGTCTCTACGATATTCTTGCCTGTGGCATTTTCTTTTCTCAACCCCATAACCCATGACTCCGTTAACCCGACGTCCTCTCGGGTCTGGGAGAATAGCTAGACGAGTTACGACGCCCACACGGTCTCGTGGCTCCACTTTCATCCACTTTCATTACTCTCTGCACGCAAAATGGTCGCCTGCCTCACAGAGCAAGTATATATTATATAATGTATATATAGTCAGTTGCTATAGATACATACGTCCAAATTATCTTTGTATGCCTTCGTATGTAAATTACGAAATTCCCGGCCAGTCTCGTAACACATGGGAAATTATATTCCGCACCTATATATTCCATACAAGTGGAACTCTTGCAATGAACATATGAGAATCTAATTTCTCCGGTAGATCCATTTACAATGAGCTTCGGGATAATGAATTGTACAGGTGCATGGCTAACGAAAAGAAAAACTAAAATGAAAGAGACGAAATGTTTTTGTGTAATTGACGAATGAATTATTCATTGAGTTTTAAGGGCAAACGGATGTCGTCTTTAAATTTCATGAAAAATTCACAGGCATACCTTATTACGTAATTAAAAATAAAATTCGCCAAGATTATAATTTTTTCAGGCGCCTTGATCCCGCCGTATATTTTCATAGAATACCAATTAAAATTCGTATCATTTAAATTAATAAGATTAAATTTTAGTGTAAAGACAAATTTCAATTGTAGAATCCCGAGGCAACGTGTTAAGGTGTATAAACTGTGTGAAGTAATATTTTCTAATATGCAAAAAGTACCTCGACACCGAGTGACAGACTTCAGACGTATTTATATACATCGCAGTCATTTTTTTGTATACATTTGTGTACATCAAAAGCACATGTGAAAATGAGTATTGTACGAGGGGCAAAGAAAAATGTAACCCAGAGAGAAAAATTAACACGTGAAAGAGACTGACTCACATTCGGAATATTTCATACATCAATGGACCACTTTGATCTTCGATCTTTTTGACTTTTTTTCTGTACAAGGATGTAGATGAGCAATTGCACTTTCCTACATTTCAATGTTTATTATTTAAACATGGAATCCATGGGTCCATAATTTCCGCCGGAGAGTGTGGGTGGTAATATTTGAGCGACGCATTGACAAAATTCAGCCCACGAGCTAATATTTTATCATCTTTCTTTTCTGAGGCTTATACGATTGATTACGAAGCAGTTTTGGGCAGAGGATTTCGTCGAAGTGTCGGCATATTTTCGAGTAACTAAATGATTATAAAATATAAACTAAACTATTTCAAAATGTGAAGGAAAACGATTGATTTGATGAGAATTTATTTGAATTTATTCATCTTCACTGTCCGTCAGACTTATCAGATGAATCTGAAAATGTATGATAGATGCGTTACGATGTATAATATCGTACTCTTATCACGAAGCTTTAGACCGTTCAGGCTTTCCGGTAGCCAGAGGGCACACGATGAACTTCCGGGACTTCTGTCTGGTTAACTCTTTGGTCGTCGTGATTCCTCTTTCCATATACTTTCGTATATCCACTCGTCTCGCATGTCGCCCGTCCTCTTTATACATTCAAGACTCGGAGGGATTCTTCTACTGCTCGACGATGTCACGATCACAGAAAGAGACGAAGAGACAGCGAAAGAGACGAAGAGAGAGGTAGAGCGAGAGAAATGTACTTGGGTTTCCGGTTCCGTGGGGCTATCATTCAAATATATATGCGATGTAACTGGAGGCCGTGTCTCTCTTATACACACTACTTTAAACCACCTCTCGAGGTTATCTACGTGAGCTTTTGGAATAGTAGAGGCCTAGCTACTGTGAATAAATGTACACATGTGTGAATAAGCTCTTTCCACATTTACAAGAGCCTATTTTGCTGCAGTTGGATCAGCAAACCGCCTCGCCATGACTTAAAATGAAGAGACTCAGTCGTAGAATGTTGCACCAAGTGCAAGACGTTAACGCATTTTTTGACTATAGCACGAAATTTAAATGTGTACGAGAGAGTCTCGGAAGGTGGACGCCATGATTAATATTTACGTGCAAGACCAAGACTACGAATTTTCGTCAATTTTTTAACGTTGGAATACAACAAACTCTATTTTCCATATTCCCCGATATTTTAGTTCCATATTTAAATTAATAAAATCCTTCAAAAAATGTTGAAAGATTTGCAAAACCAAAGCAGCAAAAAAATGTTTTCGAAACATTGCAAAAATGTGAGATACAATATTATAAATACGAAGAGATTCTTAACATATAATTTAGCAAGTCTTTCTATTGCGATAAAGAAGAACTCGGTCAAATTATTTTTTTAGTCTCATTTCTCATAAAATTGATCCCACTGTACAAAAAAAAAAAAAACTCGCGAGATGGTATGTACAAACGTCAAAGTTTAAACAAATAATAGCCATTTGTAAAACAAATTTTCCAAGCTTACAATTATGACGAAAATCGAAAGGACAGCGTTGCCGTTTAAGGTGAACCTAGCCTGAAATGTGTGACCTCTAAAATACTCAGGAAAAAAAAGTTGGTTTTTTTTTTCGCCAGGACTTCATGGAGGTATCGTGTTTACAAGCTCAGAGAATATTGTTGCCTGGTCGCCGAGATGAAAGAGAGGCTTTGTCAGTAGCATACAACAAGGACCTTGATGTCACTTGTGTATCCTACTCGATAACGTCTCTCTCACTCTCTCTCACACGCACATGCGCATACACAAACGTGTACATATTGTAGGCTGAAGTAGCCGCAGGCATTCTCATGAAACTCGTCCTAAAAGGGAGTATAAAAGCTTTGGAGATGGCGAGGATGAAGCATCGCACAAGGCTCGGCTTGCACAACGTGCGATGTTGTCAATATACAGATTTACGGATATACGAATCGTTTCAACGTTGGCGATAATGGAAGAACGCCCTAAACGATCTGGTTAAAGCCATAGACTTCGATGTACTATATATATTCCCCTGCTACTCACATTTATGTATAACACAGTGAAACCCACTCTTAATATCTCCGCCGTATATCTCCAGTTAAGGAGATATACCGTTGGTTCCTTAGGGTCGAGAAAGCTTGAAGATTAAAAAATGTTCCCTCTCTCCTCTGAATTGTCGAATATTCCCATCGTCCATTAGAATTGTTTATAATGTTCTACAATCACGGTACATAATAAGTTTAAGAAGAATAAGATCCTCAACAACAAATGCCAAATATGCCGGTACCATTCCCATCTTTACGGGAAATTTTATCTCCCGCGAAATATAAGGCTCGATTTACACGGTCAATAAGTTTTCATTTTTTATTTACTACAATGTCTACTATGTGATCGAATTTACTAGGTTGACGTGAGCTGTAACATTGTAAAAAGAAAGTACATCGATGTAATAAGGGTTAGCGAATTAATCGCATTATTGACGGCTTTTTACTCGTAAAAGATGCCGATTTTTTTTTTTTTATTGTAAAAAAGTAGTTAACTGTTTATGTGAAACCACCAAACCGTGATGAAGCCTAAATTTCGAGAAACTCCTCTTGTTATTTCCGTCACAGCGGGAGAAGACTTTGGATTATGTGACATTGTCCATCTATCAAGGACTATAAGTATATAGATATAGTAAATAAATGGATACACGAAACAATGAAACCTCGAGTGTATACGAGAGTTGGCAATATACATGAAGCGTCGCCCACTATGGGGTGGTTTCGTGACGTCGATAAAGCATCCATCTCGCCTCGGATCCGCGTTTATGTACCGGTGGAACTTTGTATGGCGTCCAGCACGCGAAACGAAAAGCTTTTCACTCCAAGTACCAAAGCCCAACAAGGAAAAACCGGAAGTACAGAACAGAAAAACGTCCATCGAGCCTTTCGAACTGCATAAATGTGCACCCTTTTTTTCGTTCACCCGTGTCTGTATGTGTTCTTTAACCATTACTTGTTTTTTTCTTCTTTTTTTTTCCACTTTGTTCTAGCACAAACCAATAGAAAATGGCGGCGCATGGAAAGAAAAAAAAAGTACGATATTCCTCACGGAGCTACAGAGGCACAAACTTTTTCACCATATTTTTACGGCCTTCTCGACCACAACAATGTTTTTATCGCCACTTTTGTAGTAAGAACGTTTTTATTGCCTCTTTCGTGGTATCCAAGCATCTTCTTTTTCATCCGATCATCGGAAAACTTCGTCATATCCCACTGCCAAGAGCTTTGTAACAACCTTTTCTCGGTGATGTAAAAAAGAAAACGTCATGACGTTCTGAACATAATGGACCCTTTCCCATGTTTTCCAACCATGTTTCCAGCATTCGAAAATCTTAACGAAAGGTTGCGGATTCGCTGCCACGTCAATGACTTGTCAAATAACAATTTTCATTATTTTTCCGATAAAATGCTGCAGCTTGAAGATTTCAGTTGAAAAAAATTATAAACAATAGCAGAGACTAGTACAGTTTTATTTTTCTCGAACCAAGTCTCAATATTGTTAAGGAGTTTGCACTGAAAAATCTTTCTTCAAAACAATCTTCACTAGAGCGATCTGGCTGGGAGTTGGCATGAGGAAGAAGCGAAGCAAACGTGCGCAAAGTACGCGGAAACTGCAAAATCTATAGAGAGGACCATTGAAAAGAACGGAAAATCGGTGTAACGGGGTAAAAAAAAAGGAAACATTGCAGGTGCGATTGTATACGTGAACTTATACACATAAACGGAAATACGAGAAACGCGAATAGTTATGCGCTATAATAATCCGTAACTTGGCGAGAGATGGTAAAGTATAGGATGCAGGAAAAAAAATTGTCGAGTGCCGAGCTGGACGTGAGATAACGCACGCTTGCCAACAACAGAGTGGTAGAAGTTCTGTAAAATACGAACCATAGGACGTGAAAAAAAAAATATACGTGTCTACATGTATATCCATATATAAATAAATTCGCATGCATGTAGAATATTAGGGTTGCTACTGTATTCGAGAGCCTTTCACATCGGGAGGAGATAAAATGCAGGAGCACGAAGCGGTCGTGTCGCCGGGCCAAAAGCTTTTACGAGAAAGCCCATGGGAAGGGTATGTGGGAGGGTAGTTTGGCGTGACAGAAAAGCTGGTGAGAAGTAGGGAAACAGAAGGAGAAAAAGAGAGAAAGAATTTGACTGCAGAACCCAATCGTTCCTTAACGGGAATTCGAGTAAACATTATTCCCAGCGAGGCCCATTCATACAAATGGTTTCGAAAATCCCAGCTGAAAATCGATTATCTTTTTTCTTTATGCACCAACATTCTCTTGTTTGAAATGTTTTCGTTGGTATTGTTTCCGAAACTAAAAGAAAATCTGATAGAAAAATATAGTTTATAACCAACGAAATCTACGATGCGTTTGTTTTTTTCTTCACATTTGCATGCGTACAATTTGACCGACAATACGCATTGAACAGTTTATTTTAGTGAATATTCCAATATAACATTCGATTAAGAATAAAATTTGGTATATTCCCTACAATACTAATGTATAGCGATTGATGACTCATCGGTCGAATTATTGACAGTATATATTATGAAATTATGATTTTCCTGCATCATAGAGAATTCCGGAATATACTGCAATGGACGAGTTCATCGCTTACATGAAAATCAGTATGTGATCAATGTGTATTTATCAGTAATCAAGGAAAAACAACGTAATCTGATGCTAGGGCAACGACAATCGATAAATGGTCTCGTGCCTCTCGAAATTGTGAGCAAAAAAAAAGAAACTCCAGTTTCTAATAATTTAACCACGTTTAGTACACGTGAATTTTATTGCAGCTGGCAGAGTTCCTTTTCCACATATAATCAGGAACATTTTCAAAGTTTTCAAAGTTTCTGGCAACAAATTACCAATCTTTTTCATTAGATTGAGCTTCTGGTAATGACGTGAAATTATTATTAGTATTAAAAGTACAGAAAAGTACATCGAGTTCCTATCAAATGCGAATGGGCAACGCACTTCCTCAAGTTTTTGATAATACGAGGGATACAAATAAACGAAACAAAAATTCCACGTCAGGTGAAACGTCAGCTTCATCATCTCTCATTTGTAGCAGCAGTTGCAGTCGTTTTCCACAAACAGATATATGGTGTTCGAGTCTTGATATATGGAGATCGTACGTATGTGTAAATACATATATATATATAAGTAATCATAGGTACATAAAAAGATCTTCCTAGCTCAGTGTTCGAGTTCATAGGGAGACTGAGTGAAAAAGGAAGAGAGGGAGAGAAAAAGGACTTGTAAACATAGTGGAAAGAGCATAGAGGCCAGAATGAGAAACGGTGGTCGGTGAAAAGAGGAATGAGAAGAAAGACGTAGGAATGGATCGTAACCATTTTCACGATCAGGAAAATATACTCTCCGTATTTTTTGCAAACACAAATATATCTCATGTACACGCACATCTATTTCTATGTGTTTTCCGTACGTTTATTTCTACCCCATCACTTCACATACGCACACAAATACATAAACGACAATATATATGTATAAGTATTTATTTACACGTATAGATATAATGCGTTTGTACAGTTGACTGAACGTTATTTCACATTTTTTGTTTGTTTCAAGCTTCTATATTATCTCTATATCTCGACGTTTCGCTCTTACTCTATTTTCCTTACTTTTTGTTTTTATATAAATATATATATCTATTATTTGATATATACGGGTGATCGAGTAAACTCTCTTCTTGCTCGTAAACTCATTCTCTCTGCAGATGCAACATTTCCGGATTTACCAAGAGAAACTTACAGTCAGACACAAAGGCAGCTCCTGCGAGAGCTTTTCGCGTCAGTCCATCTATTTCGCTCTTTCGCTTATAGATTCTTGCAAAGACTGTACTTAATCTGCCCTCTCCGATACAACAATACTGTCACAAACGTGTTACTTTTAGTGAGATCCATATACAAATTCATTCTTAATCCCGCAATATATATATATATTTTTTTTTAAATGAAAAGCAACGCAATTCAACTGTCCAAATAAATCGTTTGAGAGGATTGAAAAATCGTACATAATATCCACGGAGCATGGGGTTTGATTAATTACTTCTGAAAGCTCGTGGAAGATGGCGTCACAATATATTTTCCTTTTTTTGTTGTTGTTATTGTTGTTGTTCACACAGCGTTCACGAATCGATTTTCGGTACACTCTTTCGTCGGAATTTGCTCGCTCGCGCACACACACATACACATACACACCACATCATATTCACTAGACTTCTTCGGACCTTTGTTTACTCCCAGTTGAATTACACCATTCGTAAAATTCTTTCGGCATAGAGTTCCAATATTTTACAATACATTATATACACCGGAAGTGTGATCGAGAAGTTCTACGAATGTTTTTATTCCTCGTGCTAAGGAATATACCTGTTATTGATATCACTACGCTGATTGCGACGATTCCGGATGTAAACACTCAGATCTCTATTTGCATAACCTCTATTAACATAATTTCCCTCACTTTGCACTGAATATCGAGCAGTCTGCGTTGAGAGGAGAAAGCCCCCTGTCCAGTCCGATATCACGACATGTTTGCAAGTATGTGATACGGCGCCAGTCCCGCCGCTATTACTAAAATTAAGTTCCTAGTGTACATTTTTGACAGACAAATAATCAAGACGCAATTGTTTACTTCTTGGGCAATCTTGTACGTTAATCTTTTGAAACAGTAGGGTGTAACAATGGTATTACAGCAATTCGATTTTGTTTCATTTGACAATATTTTTCGTGGTTTTCGTAACGAAAAATGTTCACCTCGAATTATGAATGACGTTTGGATTTGAGTACAGACAGACGTTTTACGCTGTTCGTGTAAATCAGACTACAGTGGTGTGTAAGCGTGACACGCGAAAATGTTTCCAAAAAGAAAACCTCTCAATAATTATCCGTCAAGGAGAAACCGCACGTTTAATATTATTCAAAATTTACACACATTTATGTCATGGGCCTCTTTTTCGTAAAACATTCCTAAAAAAAAAAGATCAGACTTATGGACTAGGAAATTAAAAAATTCCTCGATTTAGTTGGTACTGCACACCACACATAAAGATCATCTTATGAATGGGGTTTTGATTCATATCTACCGAAACAATACATAAGTATAAATTTTATCGTAACCAGTACAATTATCATAGCGACCGAAATTTCAGAAGCGATAACTTTACGCTACTAAGTCGACGTCTAGGCTAGCGACCGTGACGCCACCCATTAGACGTTTTAATTGCTTCCATTAACGAACGCAGTGATCCCGAACGTACAGGTGCACTTTCTGTCTTCTGCTTTCTTTCTCTCTTGGGATTGTCAGAGAAATTACCAGAGGGAAAAAGGGTAAAGGTCCGTGGTGAGTTGAAACTGCGCGAAATTGACCGTTGAGGGCGTAAGGGTGGTTACGTGATATTTTGCATAGCACCGTGTGTAGTATCGTATATTCGAAAATCACGGTACACACCCTCGCCATTACGGATTGGTGATTTGGGTACAATGCAATATTCATTGATGGTATTATTTTTGACAAGATTTCATTATTTCAAACGCGCTTTCAGAATCCTCACAGGAATTTTTGTAATTGAGGTGTGCCACTAGGGTAACAGGCTAAAAAACATCTGTATTTTTCCGAATTTCTATACAGTAACAATGTCGTATATTAATTTTCGGTTTCATGATACATGTTAATTGTATCCATGGAAGCGAATTGGCGACCCGAGCATTCAACATTAAAAAATCAAAGAAATTTGAAAACAACACATAAATAGTGACTATTGTACGATCGATAATTAAGTAAGTTTGAAAAATTAAGAAAATAGCGATCATGTGAAAAAGTACTTAGATATTTAACTAAATTTCCGTGTACAAAAAGTCTATAAATCAAGTCGATTTGATCAACAGAAAAACGGCCACGAAGAACAATAACGGGACACGTTTTTTGAAAACGACAGCTGTCATTAAGGCTCGTTCGATTTCTTGTTTCGTTGTCAACGCGTTTGATATACGCCATTTCGAAAAAAAACGATTTTCGAGATTGATTTCGAGAGGACTTATATATTGAAATGCAAAATGACAGTATCCATTTTTCGTTATATTGTCATTGGCTTTTTGTCATCTTTACGAGTACGCATCGATCTTTTACCCCCATGGTATAACCCCTCAATGAGGTTATTCCGTCAAGCTAGGTTCTCTTTTGTAAAGGGAAATGTTGATAAGGTCTCAATGTTATACTGTTAGACCGACGACGGTAGTTACCTTTGCTATGGCGGAACTCTGTAGAAGTTTCCATTAATCCGCAGGATAATAGCATTTTTTTTTTAACCAACCCTCATTCGTAAGAGAGAGAGTTAAGTCCCATAAGCATGGAGTAAAGCTTTTTTAGTCTCTACACAGCGGCAACGGAGAGAGATAGAGAGAGATAGAGAGATAGAGAGAGAGAGAGAGAGAGAGAGAGAGAGAGAGAGAGAGAGAGAGAGAGAGAGAGAGAAACAGAGAGAATGAAAAGGAGAGAATCAGGATGTCGAAGGGAAGAATTTGCTCGTCTATAACTACCCAGACATCAAAGGCACGAGAGAGGCAAGACTCGGTGGGTAATTTCGTCCTGGTGAAGATGTACATACACAGCTAGAGAAAATAATAAAAATCCTCTTCTCATAGGGCGTACGCTTTGAGTTTATATATAACTATATTTGTAGACCGTATAAGCGAGAAAATAGTGCTTTGAGCGTTTCCATGCACCGCGAGACTAAAGTACGTAGGAAAGCTCTTCTCTGTATGTGCTACATAAATACTTATATACAGTGCGTATATTATAAATCAAGGGTTCTTCCTGGTTGCTCTTTCTTAAACACAGTACATATCCAAACGTGCACTAGATATCTACCAAGCACTCTGATCGAGAGGCCCTGTGGGCTGAAGCAGATCCTCCAATTAATGCAAATATATACAACACCCGCTCTTTTCCTCCCTTCACAGAATTTCCGGTGATAGTTGCCCAGCCACAAAGGAAACATGTTGTGACAATGGTTAACAAAGTGGGTGAAAAATAATAATTGCCACGAGAGTCACAGAAGGGTGAGAATAAGAGGACAGTAAAAAAAAAGACGAAATGTTGATGGATTCTGAATAAAAGTCTGGACGATGATGAAAAAAAAATGTGTAACAATTACAAAAGTCGTGGTGCTTGAGTGAGCATTGTTGAAAGGCAATTTTTTTAAATTATCAGTTGAATAACTTTTTTATTTAGTCTAATATTCAGTAGAACTATTTTTCAAATGTCACTATTGCAAATGCACTTCAGACACAGTTAAAATGTAATACGAAATTTTGTTGAAGAAGTTTTTTCGACCTTCCGACAACTGCAGTGGAACATAAAAGCTACGGCGTCATGATTGGAGTTTCCTCAAGTGGCCCTTCATTATTAAAGTGCAAAACATGAACATCGAGTTTTCAAATGCATCGAAATTAAATGAGCCATTTTATGCAACTCCAAGAACCCGCAAGCTTTGCTTTAACATGTGTCAGTAACTTTATAAACCGGTCAAAAGATGTTATTTCGTATAGCCAATGCACTGATATTGCCAATTTGCATAAGGAATTCCATCCATTTTACTGTAATGTTGCAAACAAGTGCGTGATCATAATCAATGCAAATTCATGCAAATCGTTTTTACGCGCTCTCACGCTTCCCCTGGGTTCTCGTCCTGATGAAATTTTCCCAAAAGCTCAGAGCACGGTTTATACTGAAGAAAGCGAAAGAACGAATATAAAGGAAAGAGAAAGAGAAAAGAGAGAAAGAGAAAAGGCAGATACTTGTGAATAAAAGCGGCGGCAGGAGAAATACGCCTCGAATCCGGAAGTTCCTTGGTGTATACGCAAGCTCGAATATTTCGCAATGAGAATGCAGGAAGAGAAGGAACGAAGGAGAGAACCGCTTCGATCACCTCTTGTTCAAGAGTTTCTGACAATTAAGCCTAATACATGCGCATAGTATTCAGAAAACCCGCAGTCGAGAACAATTGCAAAGTAGATATAGAACATCGAGAGTTCGCGTGCGGTCGTGCTTTGGGACAATTACCAATTTCAGCGGAGAGGAACTGGCTGCAACCGCGACAGACATTTTGGCAATCTTATAAGGTTAAGGGTCTGTACGACTGTTGCGCAAACAAGTTCGAAATAGGCAAGAAAAGGAAAACTCTGCAGCTAGTTTACCGATGGAGCACAACTTGAACGTGACACTGAAGTTCGCATCGTTGCGATGTATCGGAATATTTTTTTTTTTGTAAAGTTTACATCGAAATTTTCGTATTTCGAGTATAATTGTTAGAGTAAAACAACTTAATGGAGTGATTAGACAATTTTTTCAACAAGCGAAATAAAAACTCCACCCCTATCTTCGCCCTTTGCGTCGTAAATTTTTCCTTTCATTGAATTCACTTGAAATTTAATACTGAGGGGTCTTATCATCATTGAAATGTTCACAATACTTATGTAGAACATCATTTTTTTAATGAAAAACTGCAATATTCGACTATTTATTTCTATGTGGTACGAAGATCGTTGTTTATTTTTTTTTTTTTTTGCATTAAAAAATATTCCAGGAACTATTAAAAACCAATAAACCGGGTATTTTTCGTTAAAGAAGTAGTTCAATTATGAAGAAAAAAAAATTGAAACAAAATGTGTGACAACGTAAGCCCCGCCATGGCTCAAGAAGTTATAACTTGTGATTGTCTGCGGAATTTTCTCTGCTTTTTATATAGATGTCAAATTCAAATTGAATATCAAATTCAAAGCTTTTAAAATGTGTTTTTGTTTTATTTTGCTTCATTCATTTCCGGTAACCGTGACAGAAAGTCACAAAGCATTGGTACTTAATGTACTGTCGCCTGGAGTCAAAGAGATAGAAAAATGAAAATCACAATGAACATCTCGTGGACATGGCAAGACCGAATGAATGTGAGAGGAGCATTAGATTAGGAGTGTGCGAAGGAGGGTGAAGGCTTTGTGAAAGCGGTGTATTCTCCGAATGAATAAGCTCTCGACGAAGGAGAAGTCCTATTCGGTTTTGCAGGTTGCGACAATTTCACGAGTTTGCTTTTCCAGAGCGAAAATGGCTGGTGCAAACGGTGTCCACGAAATTCGGAAGAGGGGAAAAGCAGCAGAGAAGTAACACGGTGAATTTCAACAGTCCGATTCCAGTAACTTTCGGGCTTCGAGTGGTTGGATGTGGGAGCATGAAATGGAGGTTGGTAGCATGTGGGAGAGCACACCGTCTCTTTCCTGAAACCTTGTCGTTTCTGTACGGTTACTCGATTCTATATAACGGTCTCTTGTTCATTTGACGACTCTCCCTTTCTCTCTCTCTCTCTCTCTCTCTCTTTCTCTCTCGCTCCATCGTTTTGTTTCTCCATCTCATACTATAGTGAGCTTGGCATATCTTTGCTTCAACAAATTGTGCAGAAGAGCCATACAACGACAGATGTTCCTTACGAGGCCAGTGCCACCCAGCTAAGCCTTTACTGTCCCAAGAGACCCAGGGTGAAATTGTGTGCTTAACCAGGTGTTCTGAAGTAACCAAAGTTTCTGGACGTATATATATTGGTATATGTGGGTGAGAACTACGAAACACCTTTGAATCGGTGAAATACTCAGAGAGAGGTCCTTGCGTGATCGCTCGAACAGCGAGAAATGCCCATTAGCTTTCAACGACTGAGCCCAGGGGTAACGGCTGAAGCCTGATACCAAATCGTTTAAGCACCAATTTCAAAGGATTGGAGTAGATTAACCTAGACATTTATCCTCGTTCGTAGAAACTCAGCTCAATTTATAGCAGCAACATTTTACCAAGATAAAGAATGTTGTTATTTTTCAGTACTCTTTGAAAGCGAGTGCATTAAAGAAAAGATGGCGTTAATTGAAAAGATTCGTGATTTCAAGATTAAAAAAAAATTGTTCTGTTCATATATTGCCCAATATTTTTTCTTTAAATAAGCAGCAACGAAAGATTGTAATTAAAATGTAAAGAAAAAAATGCATTTCGATGCATTTTAACCGTATAACTATTCGTACCTCGTAGAATATTTAAAACCATTATATAATTTCTCTTTAGACTGAATTCAATTTATACATGATATTGTAATACGAAATAAATTCGTAATAAATACCGAATGAGTGTCGTCAAGAATGAAAAAAACGGCGAGACGATATTCACGACGTGGAAAAAGCCGTTCTGTGATAAATTTATGCTCACCCTATATATTCGTCCACGTTCGACGATCTCGTTTCCTTCTAGTCTCGAGGATATAGAGAGGTACATAGTTTACTCGGATAGTTTCGCTATAGAGATGCATGAGGAGATAGAAAAGCCGGCGGCTTTTCTAGCATCCTCCAAGAAACTGACAATTTTATACTCCCATGGCAAGCGTGTGTAGAACGAAGGAGAAAGAATAAAAGAGAGAGAGAGAGAGAGAGCGAAATTCAGAAAAGTCTATAAGAGGAATGGAAGCGAAACGACATAAAAAGAAAGAGAAGGGATCGAAAAAAGCCCCGGATTTTTTGAAGGTTACAAGGCCCGGACACGTAATAAGGTTCGCTCGATTTTTTTCCCTGTTGGAACACGCGAGAAAGGAAACTATACCTTAAATGGAGATGAGACTCTTCTTTCTCCTCGCCCGAAAATCGAACCTTCGGATTTCACGATCCGTTTCGTCCGCGTCACGCACGAAAAAGCTTCTCCCAATCTTTTGTGAAACTCACAAAACTGCGCATCTTCTGGATTCTACAATCCAATTTTTTTCGTTTGTGCGGAATAACATTTTTTTATAAACTGTTATATTCTATTGTGAAAAGATATAAAAAATTGATTGTAATTGAGAAAACAACTACTATAATGCCTGGTAATAATATATATTTATATGTATATATATATATTTTTTTTCAACAGTAAATCTCAGTGGCAATAGGTATCGCAACACGATTCCCATTCCATGCGCTCGTGCAATTATGGCTGTTACTACTGTGACTTTATGTACTAGAGGAAAATATAACAATATATTAAATATGCATCTTTGAAAAATATCGAATACGTAAAATCTTTAAGGTTATCAAAAACCACAAAGAATGTAGATAATTAATATTTAGTATGACCAGGTAAACACTTATTTTCGCTCAATTCTATAATGACTCTACAGACGTTTATCCATATTGATTGGAGCTATTAATATCTCACGCATATCCAAATATTTTTCAATCCAATATCCTTCCATCTACTGGTATTTTTAATGACTAGTTATAAATCCTCGGTTCTTCAATCATTTTTTTACTACATTATAAAAAAAAAGTATTGTGTTCTGTGTTAACAGCGAAAAATACATTCTGATATATACACCGCAACGATTGTGTTCAATATCGAAGCAGATCTCCGAGCACTAGAGATCGGAGGTTTGAATAATAAATACGAAGTCAATTGGATGCAGTCGAAATGCTAACACAGACGAGAGCTCCTGCGTGTCGAGATAAAAAAAAAAGCATGAGGGATAAAGTAAAAAAAAAAAAAAAAAAAACAGGAAGAAAGTGTTTGGGGAGTAGAAATTATTTCGACTCGTTACCATCAAAATGTGTACATAAGATCCTCATTAAGGCTTTCATCAAGTCAACCAAACATTCATCAGTCATGCGCTCGCACGAATACATCGTTCAAAAGCAAAGAAAATTCTTTTTATTCGTAACTTCATGATTTTATAAATTGTTAAATATTGAATATTTGCATAAACTTCGGTTCTTCCCAAAATTCAGTTAACAGAGCAGAGTAAAAAAAAAAAAAAGTTGCAACTTTGCCGATCGAAATCGACGAAAAAGTTTCCAAGAAGCAATAGTTGCGAAAAAAAACTAGAATCAATGTGAATCCACATAATGAAAAATTTCCCAAACTTTCGAACTCAGAGAATGGAAAATGGAGGAAAGGATTCGCGTCACCATTGAATGATTTCAACTTCAATGACATTGAAATTTTCAGCAACGCTTCTTGGGATTTGAAGCGAGTTGCGGACTATTTCATGCAGTATTTTTTATCATCGTCTGGTTTATTCGTCAGGTGTATATCACGATATGCGGCAAGAGAGTGTCCGGGATCGATTTAGCATTTTGACATGCAGATCTTTCGCTCTTTCGTGTACAAAAGCTAACAAGACACAACCTCGAAAGAGAGTATATAGGAAGGAAGAGCGACCAGAGAGACGCATCGAGAGTTCGACGACGATGAAATATTCAGGAAGCGAATCGCGAGAACGCTATGTATACAAAAGAGAATACTGTCGAGGTCTCCTCTTCTTTTTTTTTTTTGTATTGGGGATACAAATTGAAAAGGTCGTGTTCATCGCATCGTGCGCATGCGACGTAGGAACATTGATGCTTCAACCACATTTCTTCTTAAAAATTTGTCACTCTACGATTCAAATGCTCCATTTACTTTGTTGTTCCCACCGGAATTGCTCGAATTTAAGAAATTCTTGGACCAAATCTATTCCTCCAATAACCAAATATACTTTTTATGAAAAAGTAAAAAAAGTAAAACATATATTGTAATCAAATCAAACGAATCGAAATATGAATGAGACTGCTTCTGCTTCAAGAAAAATTCAATTTGATATTTTTCCCTTATGAATTATTCATATCAATGATAGACGAAACATGGATTTGCAACTTTATCTTCTCTTACTAAGATTTCAAGCGATATAGAAATTCCTCTGTCCAACTCTCGCTCTCTCTTTCTCTTTCTTGCTTTTTCTCGAGACTTCCGGTTCCGCTACATGGGAAAAAGATACGCGAGAAAATTTCATGCGTTTATACGAATATATCAATTCGAGATTGTCAAGCCGGAAACTAGACGTATCTCTCATACAAATTTCGTCAAAACTTTTTACATGGTTTTCCCTCCATCCCACCATACATTTTCTCTTATGTGACGTGCACTTCGTAGCGAACAGAAAAAGTTTCCAGTGAATATGCCAACAACTCCGACAAAATCAGAAACTCCATAAGAGAGCATTACTAAATCATAATCACAATCAGAATAATAATATAAATTATAAAGTAAATAAGAAACGAGATTATTTTATACATTTTCATTCTAATGCACGAAGTGATCATTTCCTCGAGCATTTCTATGGCCCCATAGCACGTTTTTTTACTAAAAACATTATCATTTTTTTATTACTGACACCGATGGGTGCGCACGATCACCATCAAAGTTAAGAACTGTCGAGCAATGTCGTTACTTAGTTGGGTGGTCACTTAGCGATGTATTGGCTCGCGTATCAATTACAGCGCAGTATGGTTAAAGTGATGAAATAGGTTCGTAAAAACCGCGAAAGTGTACGTGATATTTTTTCCTAATTAGAAATGGAAAACTATCATTTTTTTTTATAAAACAGTTACAGTGCCAAAGAACTATGGGGTAGGATCGTAAAATTTGATACTATTTTCTCTCCGTTTACGCTTCTCTTTAGATACACAAAAGGATTCAGTTCAACGAAGTGTACCAAAGAACGTTTTCACCTTTCAAGTATCCACGAGAAACGATTGTAAGGTTTTATTTCAATCTTCGCCGGATTTTTCGTGAGCGTTCGTACCATAGAAAATATCGACATATTTATTTACATAGGAAAAAGCATTTGATGCTCACACTTCCGCGTCGTCTTCGGCCTTTATCGATCGAACAGCAAAGACTTAAATGTTTTGAATGAAGATATAAATCCATGATTTTAATAAATAAATAATAAATAAATGACTAAAATATTATAAAAATGCATTACTACATGATATCGTAATAGTTATATGAAGCACAGAAATTTTTTAATAAACTCTTCACTTGTCTAATGTCTTTACCGCTGTAAAAAATGTTAATTTTCCAAGTATTTGTCAGAAATAATATTCTCTATTAAAAAAAATTAAGGTAGCTGTAAGCAGCGGATAAAATAATAATTAATTTGGTGTTACAGGATCGTATTATGTGCAATCAAGAGTGTCCGGGGTTCTAGCACGTGACAGGCGTAACATTATCTTTATCGCACAATGCAGAGTTACAATTGAGTGATTAGATCTCGTGTGATGTACGAGTGCGTGATCTAACACCCTCACTGTGACTCTATTAATATGGAAATATAAATAGATATACACGTTGTCCTAGAACGTAGAGCACACGACGTTTGTGACACAATGATTCAGAAAAATAGATGCATACACGAGTGACATAACTTCATAAGAATAAAAAGAAACGTCCGAATTTTTGTGGTGAATAAATTTTTCGCATTTTTTAATCACAAATTTCGTTCAATATTCAGTATCACAACAGTGCATTAAAAAATAATTTTTATATCAAAATCGAAGTACTCGAATTTTCACAAATATATACATATTTTTTTCTAGCCTCAGCGACTGTGTCATAATAGGTTCAAAAGCAATGTCTTGTCGAACTGCTTTCTACAAATCACGAATGACACGTCATGAGATCTGCACCAGCAAGTAACGATAAAACAAGTTCGAGATGGTTGTTTTTCTTTCTTTATCTTTCTCTTCGTTTTCGCAACTACACAACGAACAGACTCGTTGTAGTAGAAGGATTCCAAGTTCGGAGTGTCTTTTATTGCCACAAGAAAAATCGTCATATGGAATGGACTTTCCACTGTTCTCTCGTTGCTTTTAATAGCCCACGAGACTCTAAAAAAACAAGACCTTCTTGGTACAAAGTGACGTATGAACGTTTGTGATTTATTTCTATCGTAAGAACTCTCTTTTCACGGAAAATTACCAACGAAAAAACCTCTATCTACATTTTTTGTTTTTTTCACGTCAGCAACTAGACTTTTTCACTTTCAGAGAAACCCCCGATGACGTGTTGTACACTTTTATTTTTTGCTTATTTTTTATATAATTTTTTTTAATTTTATTTTTTATTTTTTTAAGACAGACTCGTGAAACGGAAGTGAAGAAGAAAACTCGTTGGGAAGCAGGTGGAAGAGGCTCTCTCATTCATCGAGCACTTGAAAAGCAACTTGTGTAGAGCTTCGTAAAACCGTATACAATTTTCTATATACACATATATAATAAAGTATAGAGTGCTAGAATAAAAGAGCTCGTCGCGACGACGACGGTCGCGAGCGTTCGCGAGGAACAATGTAGCTCAAACAGCCCCAGGTTTCGTTTGGCTATTTTTTTCATTTTCTTTTTTTTTACATTTTTTCCCACATTCTATACGTTCAGAGTAAATTTCACGTCGAAGAAACAACGAAGGTTTACTGTTCTTCTGGAGCAAATAAAGTGGGGAAATTATCGTCAAGAAGTAAAATAATAAAAATTCAATGAGAAAAGAATTCACAAACAATATTTCTCAACAAAAAACTTGAGAGAGAGTTTAATTTTTATTCGAATCCATAATAAATTGTAATTCAGAACTCAAAGAATTAAGACTGGCAAATCAACAGATAGCTTATACCAAAACTTCATCACACATTTACTTATTGTCGAAAATTACATTGAAGAAGTAAATAATTTTCGAAAAGTGTGAGTAGAAATGTTTTCGATTGCTCTTCCGTGCATTTACAGACTTTCTTCTTCTTGCTTCGTATGTTCTAGCTGCTAGTTTGCAAATTTCGTTTATTTTCCTACATCGTTGGTTTAAATTGATTCAAATATATATATACATCGCAATCGTCTGTCAAAGCGTAAAATGCGCAACGCTCAATAAGATTGGTGAAACCGGAAGAGCTCCGGAAATCTAGTACGTTGATTGCCGAGTGAGCCCATTTTTTCATCCCTCCCGTTTTTTTTATTTCACCTCAGTCTTTTACGATTGTACGATAAAACGCGTGAAAGAAGGATTGCTAACGCAAAAGCTCCGAAGTCTCGTTTCGTGTTCCTCGCAATGACGACAGAGAGAAAGCCCTTTTCCTCCCACCGGATGGGGCAAAAAGTTTGCAATGAATTTTCAGCATAGTGAAAATGAAGCGGAAAAGTCTGATGGTGATGGCGACGGGAGAAAATATATATGTAAAAAAAGGAGGAAGAATGAGGAGATGAAAAGAGAGAGAGAGAGAGGGAGAGGGAGAGAGAGTGGGTGCGAGAGAAAATAGGGGTAGAGAATGTCCGGGGTTTTCCGGCAAGCAGTGTCAATCGACCGCGAAATATAGCTTCATATATTGGTGTGGGGCTAATCGATCGTGACGACGGAAAAGGCTCTCACGTATGTGTCTACATATATATAATACACATAAGCATGTGTGTGTATGTATTTTCGTGTCTATGTGGATGGTCCTGACACTGCAGGATGGTAAAATTACATGACGTACTATAAATAGGACTAGAGCTTTATTCGCTTTTTTTTTATCTCTCGTTTTCACCGCCATAGCAAAAGACGATGTTAAACCGCAGGATGTGATTCGAGATTTACGGTAACTGTATAGTAACAATTTTGAGACAGTGAATTCCAAGTTAAATCGATTCTACTATAATACTCGTATTTTATAATTGATTATTTTTAAGTCCTGACTCTGCCGGCAGGACAAAATGGCAGGCGTTCTGCGTTGTCTTTGGTTAATTCCAACTGCATTTGGAGTATTTTTATCTATTTGTTTTCCTTTAATAATTTATTGTTTTGATTAAATATTCACGAGAACACAGCGTAATTATCAATTAAAGAGCTTGATTACAATAATAAACTGGCAATATAGTATAAAAAAGACAAATTATTATTGAATTTCAGCACAAATATTAATTGAAAAAAAGAACTTTCTCAGTGTAAAATTTTTCAAATCCTTTATTTACACTTTCTCAGTGTAAATTTTTAAAATTTTTGAATTGATAAAAAAATATATATATATATGTATATATGAAAAAAGTCGTGAAAATCAGCCATTTTCAGACTCCGAGAAGGTCCCTTTATTTTAGATTATTTAGTCACCTCATTCCGGATGTACTTTAAAACGGAAAATCCCATATGTAATATGAACGTTGTACATATCTGCGGTTCAAGCTGTGCTCATATCCGTATCTCATGAGCACACGTTAGTGCGCTCGTCTACCTTGCGATTTGTGTGTTTAATGTAGTATCCATGTGGCTAAAATGTATAGTGACTGCAAACCCAAAACCCGAGAGTAATTCGAGCACATGTATAGTTGCAAATGTACACACATTTACGTGACTCAACGTGCATTTATATACACAGAGATTCATCCATTTATCCATATATGTACGTGTGACCACCGACCAAGCGGGAATACAATTTTCCCTAGGCGCGATTACGTTGACTGTCTCATGTGATATACTAACGTATTATCTGTGAATGCTCATACATGATGCTCTATGCCAAATGTACGTTATGTATCCTCACACTTTTTTATCCAATTTTAAAGTCGATGATATTTTCTTATGAAAAAAAAATACAGATAAAAACTGTGTTTCCTGCAAACGTATAATAAAAAATCTACTAACATATCATCACAGATTAAAAATGATTAATCAAAGCATAATTATCATTATTAATTGTACAATCACGAAGACTCTGATGTGCGAAAGAAATACTCCATGAGAACATAATCAAAATCGAAATAAATCCATTTTCAACAAACATTTTTTTCGCGCTTCGCTCTTTTAGTGTGTATCTACAAAACAAAACAAAACTTTGTGATTTTCAAGTTTACATTGTCAGCATGCAACGAATTCCGTGCATGTTTTTTCTCATGCCAAAAAATTTATATGCATCCTTTGTCTGCAATAATTGAAGAATGTTATAGTTCGATTTGAAAACTAGTTCTGCTAGAAAATTAAAAAGGATTTGAGAAGTTTAAAAAAGGATGAAAAAAAAAAACAAATTTTTTGTTTCATATTTACACAATTTGCAGCCAATATTAGTCATTGAACAAATACCTTTTCATTAATGCTATGATAAACACTCAAAGTGTAATTACGACACATTATATTGTTCATAGGCAACAATAGATCAATGATTGTTGATATATGTATGTTTCGTACATACATATACATATTTATGTAAGTCAATGTATGTAAAACACAGAATACATAAGACGTGGTTTGTGTCTCAAGGAATGCGTGTGGACGCCTTGTATGCGTAGGAAGCCTCATGACTGATATTACACAGTACCGGTGGATGCTAAATTGTCTGAGGCATTCGACGTCATGTCATCCAGTCCATAGACCCAGCCATTTATAATTTTCCTGAATATTTTTCGTAAATATATACCTCATGAAAAGAATATTTTCATTCCAAGTTGTCCGAGAGTTACAATTTTACAAAAAAAAAAAAATTCCATTTTTACAATTTTGAAGTTCAAAGACCGATTATTCTTCGACTAGTTAAGATATAGACGACTGATGATTTATGAATTTATCCGTGGGAATCATGAGTACGGAATGGCGACAGTATATGCAGCTTTTTTCATTTTGACTTGATTATTTTTATTTTTGATTTTTCTTCATTCCTTTATTTTATTTGAAAAAAAAAAACGCGAAAAATTATAAATTTTTTATATCAATTATCCGAATCAGATTTCGTGTAATGTAGAAAAATGTTTTAGGAATGAAAGTGTAAACATTGGTTTGGAGATTTCTTTTATGGGAAATGACGTTGGAAGAAAAAAAAAATTCAAGAAATTAGAAAATGGCTGAGTCCATGTGCTCGGGGAAACGGAATGATCAAATATCGCACTCGTTTATACGAATTACGGTTTACCGGATCATATTTAGCTGTATATAAACCATACAGCATCGCTCTATCTTTGTGAGTATGTCAAGCTCGATTATAAATTCGGGCATGGGCTTACACAGCATTAAACAAAATTCGAAAAAGCATGGCAACACAAATTTTATAAAACCGACAACGATAAATAGCACTCGAAGTTGGATGGAATATTTACCAATTATTTCTACGGATGATCGTTGCGTAATTTCAGTCAACAATTTGCAGTTCATATGAGCAAAAATTTTACGATGATATGGACGTATAATTGTTGCCGATATTTGTGTAGAATTAACCGAAATCGAAAAGATCGGCGTATATGATCGTGAATCAGAGTATATAGAAAATTTTTTGAAAAACATGCTTTTTAATGATTCCACGAACAAATAAAAAATAAAAACGTGTCAATAGTATTTATTCGTTCCGCTTCCGCTTCATTTTCGCAAGTAAAGAGCCACAGAAATGTATGCGCGATTAGTGTATTTAACGTAATTATATTTTCAGTTTTATTGCACTAATGAGTGAGGAGAATTGGCGGAAATTTCACAACTTACGAGAAATTAGAATAAAATAAACGCCATTAAGGAATTTAATTTTGTTGAATAATATTTTTTAGTGCATGCGAATGTGAATATAAACAATTTTTTTTTTTTTTTTTCAAGATTTAAGTGATATGCAACCCTTGCTTAAGTGCGATCCACACGATGCAAGTACATTTAAATATGTAAACATCTGTACACACATATCATGTATGAGAAATACGTCGACCTGGTATACATAACTTACGCATACGTCCGGGGGCTAAATGTCTGGTGGATATTCTACTCTTTCCCTCAATCCTCGTAGCATTGCGAGTTTCTATGTAAGCCTATGTATATGCTGCTTGTGGGCTGGAGCTCTTACCATGCACATTTCTCTCTGTCTGTCCTTCTCTCTCAATGCTTGTCACATGTATCGTGTATTACGAGGTAGATGAACATATGTATTACACGAGAGAGAGAGAGAGAGAGAAATGAGCATTGGCTTAAAACGTTAATATGGACAGAATTATCCAATTCTCTTTTCAATGTGCCTGCATAATGTAATAATTAAGCGGGATTATACATATACTCTTTAGTTCAAAAGACAATGAAGAGTTTAATTTTTGTATGAAATAAAAATTTCCCTGCGGCATTCAATGGACCATTTTAGTGTAACAGTCATGAAAATTGCCGATCTACATGATTTTCTTTCTCATTGATCGAAATCCGATAAACAGTTCGATCTTATTCGTTTTTTTTTTTTCGAATAAATTCTTTAATACGCGAAGAATTGTTTAAATGTTACACTTTTCTTATTTTTTCAACATTTTTGGCTGCTGTGAAATGGACCTGAGGAAAAAAATAGTTCCTGACGTTGGACGTACCTATGGCTTTAAAAATAATCTGGTATGAGAAATCCTAAATTCACCACCGCTCGACATTGTACAATTTTGCATTTATCAATTAATGGTTCCGTAGATTAATTCTTATTAATATATTTCCATGTTGATTTTGTACTAAATTTTTGTACTAATCTAAATTATTGTACTAAACTTTACATACAACTATATTGTAAATTAAATACTCATTCCGACTATAGGTTGAAGCAGTTATATGACCTTGAATCTAGCATTTCTGTCCGTTCAGAAAATTCCCATGACTTCCGTTCAAAATAATTGCTCAAGAATATTTCTGATATCGTTGTTTAGGAGATTCCAATTTTTCCGGAAATTTTGCACATACTTTATGTGCATATAGAAATTATAAAGTACATTCCGATACGTTTATAAACTATTTCCGTTAAAAAGACAAAATTTGAATGAAAATGCTTATTCCTGAACACTTCTTTCGTATAATAGCCTGTAAAAAAGATATCAGAATAATATTTTACTATACACCTGCAAATATATGTAACTTTAGTGTACTTGTCTCTAAACTTACTGGACTGATACACGTTTTATACTTTGAGACTTCATACCTCGTTACACACTCTCGTCTATGTCGTGCTTAACGTCATCGTGGTAGATTCTTCGCAGCGACTAAGAAAAGACGATTATTACGACGACATACATAAACACCAAACACAGACACAAGCTCATAAAAAAATACATATACACATATGTGCTAGTCGGTGGAATTAACCGTTAACTCCCGAGGCTCGAGATACATGGGAGAGAATCTTGGTAAAATTCTTCGAATATAAAACTGAAATTCCTTTCGTCATCATCAATGCCACAGGAGGCGTAACATAATAGATAATTTTTCAAATTTGTAAATTTTTACCATTTATCTACTCTATTTTATTTCTATAATAATCAAAATAATCATAATAATACGTTACAGAAAAATTCGTAATCGGTTGTGTACTAATGGTAGAAAAGTATAAATAAAAAGAATTGATAATTCGTTTATTTACTGGATTAGATTAGGTATAAAAAATATTGAAAAATTTTCGTTTTTTATGCTCATTATGTTATCCATGTAACAAGAAAATCAGCGGAGAGGAAAAAACGAGGGAAAGAGAGGTTGGTCGATGACCCGCACTTCGCGCTAAGCTCTGCGTGAGCTCAACGCTAACGGATCGTAGTGAACCGGCAGTAGCGTAAGTCGAGGTAAATGGATTGGTACGCGAGTAACGAGAAAGGAATAACGAAAGAAAGAGCGAGAGAGAAGAGCAAGACAAACAGGGACAGTGAAGGAGAGTGAGGGACGAAGTGAGGACACAGAGAGAAAGAGGAAGTGTCGATGGAAACATTTCTGCATTAAATTTAATCTTTTTATTCATAATAGAGTTTGTTCCGTTAGAGTACAACGAAATTTGTTCAACCTCTTTGGGGTTTTTTTTCATACCTGTGAGAATTCCACAGAAAAAAAAACAACAAACAAAAAACTTGTTGTCATAGATATTTGGAAATAGAAAAAACATTCGCCTTAATATTGAATTCGAAACTTTAAATCCTCGACGTCGCAAACATATTGCTCTTTTGATTGCCGATGTATGTAAACAATGAAATTCATTCAAAATAGAAAGTTGAAGTTTGCATCTTTGTAATGCGACGAAAAATATTTTCTTGAGTCTTTATTCATTCAAATTTTTGAAATCGTTCATATTTTCCATAATAGATTCAGTTTTCGAATGGCGAAAAAAAATTTGTTAATTATCGTAAAAAAATAATGCATGTAAATATTGGAGCCAGGTATAAATAATGAAAAAATTTCGTAGCATTTGAACGATACAAACTTCAACGTAACATTTAGATCGTATTTAGATCGTTCTGAAATATATTATGCTTCCAGGCTTCAAAAACCGTTAAGATTTGAGCCATTCAAGAACGTTGTGATTATCGAAAAAATGGGTAACGTGGATCAAAAAAAAACTAAAACAAATATATATGTGCATACGTATTTGTAATAACCGGAATTATTCAGGACATCAGGTTAAAATTGATAAAGAATCAAACGAGAAACTGGAAATAATTTTTTCAGAGAGGGCCAATTTTCTCGCCTGCATCAACAAGTTGTTGCAATTCATACAACGGTAAATATCACTAAAGTCGTTATGTAAGATCATTTTATCGGAGAAATTGTGTTCGTTAAATGCTACTTGACGTTAAATTCTGACAACCCTGATGATTTATTGCTTGCAGTGACATATGAATAATTGTTGTTACAAAATTCATTAAAAGTTATTGATTATTCGTCTCGCATTAATTTTTTTAACAAATATATTTTCATTAATCATTTTTTAAACTGAAACTACAGTTTAATCATCCAACGAATATGTCACAGAAATACGAACCTGTCCGAATTTCTAAGAAAGACTAGTCTTACTCAGCGTAACAATCAAGATAAAAGGTAGAGCCGGTTTTTTTAATTCCAGAAAAAAGGAATCTTATGCATCGTAGGAATCAGGTGCCACATTTAACCTTAACGCGATCTATCCGTTGAGCACGGTACGCGTGTGTGTGAGAAAGAGACACAGAAAAGCAGACGTACGTTTTCTCAGAAACATGTGACATTTCGAGGAAAACCTTATTCCCTGACGAAAAGAAAACAACATATAACTTTCATTTTTCTCGAGAACTCAACTGTGTAGGAGAAAATTATTTTCACCGATCGCGAGATCGATAAATCGTCTCAAGACTCGAAATACTGCTTCGATTCTTTATAAAATTTTACAGAAAATTAAAAAGCAAACGAAAAAAGTCCGTTGATTCAGAGAAATAATAATGCTGAAGTTTGCATCGTTGGAATACAACGAAATTCCTGTTTTTCTTCAGAAGTCCAAAATTTATATGCAAAATTTGGCTTCGATAATAAAACGATAGTTTTTGCGAGCTTAAAACTAAATCAATGAGAATAACTGGAAAAGAAATTCTAAAGTTATTCGGAAGTTAATATTTTCCGTTGGATTCCAACGATGCAAATTTCAATACCAAAAATAATTGATTCTTCGAATTGAATTTTTCACAATCTGATAATGCCGCGTCCAAGAAGTTAATAACTATTTTTCTCGCAGTCATATCGTGACGATCAGTATGAAACATTGTTTCAGAAGATCGTGTTCCTAAAATCACATGCATGTTGTAGACACGCCCGTAGCCTTAAATAATTCAAAATAAATTCAATAGTGCCGAAAACAATGGAGAAAGAGAAGATCGCTAATTGAGATTAGATCTCTCGTGCTATATTGTTTCTTGTATACTATTTTTCGTTTCTTTTTTGACGTCAAGTATTATTACGACGTGCGTTACGAACGAGTGAATCCGAGAGCGGTTTTACCACGGTGCTCAACGGAGAATTCTCAACGGTGCCTCTCTGCGGGCTGGTAGACTCGAGAGACTACGAAATATATACTCTATACACAAACGAGCAAACCTAGTCGAGTTTCGCGGTGTCCTAACTATCGTAGGAGACGAACAGAGAGAAAGAGAGAAAGAAGCTCGACTGTTGTTACACAATCGAGGAACGTAATAGAGTAGAATGCTTCCGTGGCCCTATTTTTGCACAATTATAACGTTATACATCGCGACTATATAAATATACGAGCTACAGAGTTGCCTGCTTGAGATTTTTATCTCAAGATTATATGCTCGTCACGAGAAAAAAAATATTTCGTTCACGACAGTTCAATTAATTTTTTGACCCTCGAGCTATTTTTCTTAATTGTAAAAGTATATCGAAAGGTAATTTTAAGAAACGATGTCCGTATTCAAATGTTTTTACGAACAGATTAATTTTGAAAGTCTTAATATCTCTTCATTCAAATTTCCGACTTTTGCTCGGGCTTTCTATGAAAATTCAGGTAATTAATAAATTTAATTAAATTATTATCAAACCAAATAATTAATTATTAATATATTTATATTTCGTCCATCATCAACATCAAATCTAACGTTTAAATGATTATTCGAAATATCTAACAATGTCCAGCACTTCTAACGAATCTCAGTCAAATTTCATCTGAAGATGAAACGACATTGTCATTCATCACATGAGTTCTGGATTTCGTGAAACTATGAATAAAAAACAAGGAAGCTTATCCAATGGAATAAAGTTGGGCAAATATAACATTTCTATATTGTAGAGGCAACATTTTTTCAGGTTTCAATAACTCAATCTGCAAAGCAAACTGTAACGATTATGAAAATCAAAAACATTCGATGATATAATGTTCATTACGTTCCATGATATTGCAGTTTCCATCAATGAAATGCAACAAAATTCTCATTTTTGTACTCATTTTTTGTAAAGCCAGAAATGAAAAAGCAATACTGCGATAACTCGACAACTTTTAATCTGAATTTAAATACTAAATTTGCGAAAAATATTATAACGAATTGGGAAATCAAGAAAAAAAAAATATGAATGAAGCAAATATTTTTCTTTCCGATCCAACGATGCAAACTTCAACACTATGATACACAAATAAATTATTGCTAATATTGCATACAGCCGTCAGACCAAACTGTATTTTCATTCCAATCGAGATTATAGAGTGAGACTTTCACCGCTCTCGAGGACTTAGTAGAATTGTTGGCCTCTCTGGCTAGAGGTCGACCTTGCTCGTAGAATACCGATGGTGCGTGCATAAACACATACGCTTACAGTCTTAGACGAAGCGCATCGACACAAAATATTATTCACGTTATTATTCCAATACAATAATTCATAAATATATTTTTCTTTAAATGAAATATTCTTTTCGCAGTCATCACGCCTCAAATAATGTGAAACATCGCGCAAAAAAGTTAGTGGCACAACTTGTTCTATTGCTCTATGAGAATTTTACACTCAGTAAATTATAATTACAACAAGTTTCTTACCGTATAATTTTCATAGAAACATACACAATTATTTAACCGTAAAAATAATGTGTAATAATTCGTTATGTTGTTTCACATGTTTTCAGAAAACATCGTTACCGATGTGATAGGTTTCTCAGTCAATGGTATTTCAGTTTCAATCGTTGGAATGCAACGAGAAATTTCTTATAATTTATTTTTAGAATCGTCTCAATTTTTCTAGTAATTAAAACTTTTATAATCTCATAAAATATTGTCGAGTTATCGTAGACAAACACTGCGTATTAATATTTAACTGTAGTATTTAAAGTATTGTAGTATTGTAACTGTAGTATTTAAAATACTACAACTTATTTATGCATATTTTTTCGCCGATCCATTCACTAAAAAAAGCGGTGAAGTGAATGCAGATTATGAAAAAAATAATAATCTGTGAGATATTCTCGTGAACAGAAAATATTAACATCAACAAATAGTGCGATACGATTTTCCGAAGTAAAAAAGTGAAGGAAAGACTAAAGAGAGTCACAAGAGACCTCGTCGATCCAGTCATCTGCGGGCGTCGGAAAAGAAGTTAACGGGAAATCCCTCGCGAAAGTCCCACGCGACTTTTTCTCTTTCTCTTTACAAGACATCATACGATTTTTTTTTTTTTTTTTTCATATAAATGGTGCTCGAAAAACGAGTGTTCTTTCGATTTTCATGAATAAAAATCGGAATCCATTCCGATTCCAGATAGTGAGAGGATATACTTTTGAAGTTTAAACATCATTAGAACACGACGGAGAATCTTTCTCTTTAATTTCCATATAATTTTCTAAATGATCAAATTTCTTCTCAGAAATTTGATTTTTAGGTCCCTAAAAACGTGATCGTGTTCGAAAGCTGTATTTTTATCGTTTAGTTTCACATTATTTCGTGTTTTTTTCGAATTCAAATAAATCGAGATAATAATAACTTAAAAAAATATAAGTAATTATTGTACAGTAAACTTGTGTGAATAATTTTATTCAAATATAGTAATTTACTTATTTATTTATCGAAGTGTCGAAAATAATATTTTAAAAATAATCATTGTAAACAAGATTTTTTTGGGAAAATGAAATCGAGAAAAAAGAGTACTCACCAAGAAGGTTGCTGATTGGCTCGGCGTTCTGGCATCTTGGTGCCGGCGGTGGGAATCGGATTGCACCCCGGAGAAGGTCCTTGGACTGATCTCTCCCGTGCGAAGAAATTTTTCTCAGACCGAGAATCTCGTCATGGCAACCGTTTGGACGCCTCGCTTCGTTGTCTGTCCGGGATACCGCGAACCACGAGCAAAGACGCCTTTACCCACGTTGACCCGAGATGAACCAACGCCCCAACAAGCTTTCCTTACTTCGCTATGTAACGTAAATACAACTCCCGGAACGAAAAGCCCTGCACCACAAATAAGTAAGAGAAAAAAAAACACGTGACGTTAGGTAACGAGTCTGACACTCTTGCGCACTTGTTTGTTTGACAGCGTAAACACAAGTAAAGCTTGTGGACACTGCACACGCGGGTTTTGCACCGATTCGAGAAGATTTTTTAATGTATGTTTACGACTTTAAATAGAGACAGTAAACACCGGCAACGCTGTGACGCATGGGAATTTAAAGAACTTTTTTTCCCTTTTGGGGAATTTTAATACATGAATATAAGTGAAATAAGTTTATTTTCTTTTTCTTCCAATTCTACGCCGAGGACGAGAAAAAAAAACTTGATGAAGTTTCTATGCAGTATAATTATATATATTTGTTGATCTCGAGATGTGTCTCCGTTCACAGCGTTGCGCTTATCTCCCGTACCGTCGTTTTCCTGTTCAACACCAATTAATATTCGTACTTTTACGGATCTTTCACAGCAGTTTATTTATCCACCTTCCCAAAAGTATTGTTTATACCCCTTTATTTAATCTTAACAAGAAAAAATGCGCGAAATATTAGTTGCGTCCTCTCCTTCTCGCGCCAGCTCGCCAACAACGCGCGCGCGCAACACAACCGCACCGAACAACTTGTGAAAGGAGACTGCAACAAAACTCGACAGGCTCTAGCGACTAGTGACTAGCACCGCTAGCACGTCAGGCGCGGAGTGGGGGGCGGGGGGGGGGGGCGCTTTCCCCGTCCTGCTGCGGCTCGCACGCGCAGTCGCCCAATCTACCTCGAGCTCCCGGTAAAACCGTGCATTATTTGCATGCCAAATTTATCAGTTGGTTTTAGCTCGTTACAAATTTTCACATAAATCTCAAACAAAAAATTCCGAGGGCTTAAAGTATGTAGAAGATTTAATGCGCTAATAATGCCGAAATAATTTATCGAGATATTTTCACTTAGAAAAGTGAATGTGAATTTTAGAAGTGCGTTCGCGTGCGGATCTGGTGGCGTGGATAATTAATAAGCACTCTCAACAATGATACTTGAATTAAAAAATTTCTATTTCAATTCGGAATATGGAAATATCTTAAACGGTTGAACAAATAAATATTGAAACGAGAAAGTACTTTCAGTTTTTTTTGTATGAGTTTTTCCATATAAGACGTGCACCACATTAGAAATAGAGAAGTCATTAAGAATTTATATGTCCCTAAATTTCAATGCCCGAATTATTTGTTTGACTCCAAAAATGTTCTATTTGCTCTGATCTTGAAGTGGTTTTTTTAGTCAATTTTTCAGCGACTACCTTTTTTTTTATTTGGTGCAAGTTTGCTATTTTTTCAAGTATTTTTGGATACCATTCTGTTTTTGCGAAAGGATCAACTCCATTTGGAATGATTTAAATTAGGAGTTTAAATGAACCACTAATTGTGAGTAGAATAATTAAATAATTGTAACACTCTAGTATTCAAAAACTTTTTTTTTTTTAATGATATTAACTATTATAACGTTTGTGCAAATGTTGTAATCAACCGAAGGATTGTTATTTTCAATTAGTTTCATTTCTTGTTAATTGATCATTGATTAAATTATAATTGGGTACGATTTGTCTGTATCTGCGGTCGGTAATGCGTACGAATGGGAGGTACAGCACGACAGCGAACGTTGATATATTTTACCTCTTCGTCGCTTTTTCTAGTTAATAACATCACATAAATTTATTATGAATTATGAATGATTGACTTAGCGCGCTACAGTTGGGAAGCATTAAAAATTTAAAACGAACAAATATTGATTCGTTCCTGTAGAAGATAAATAGGCAGATGAACCCAAATTATTAAAAAAAAAACAAACAACAACCTGGTCTCGTTTTAAAGTGGTAATGTTGCGAATCAATTAATTATAATGAATCTTTCCAAGCGCGAGCAATATTTTGAAATAACGTTCACATGTCTTTTTTGTCAATCATACCAATGATATGCCAGACTTGTGAGGAAGATGGCGCCACTCGCTTTACGAAAAAAATGCGAATATTAAAATTTCTTCTTTATTGTAAAAATGAAGGTTTTACATACACGGCATGTCGTTTTAAAGCGAGGTGTAAAAACACCGGCGAATACAGTAAGAACATAAATCTAAATTACTGATGCAACAGTAGAGAATAATAAAAATGTGATGAAAGAAAAACTGGAGCGACAAAAAAACGGATTTTGACGTTTACACGACTACGGCATGAAATTAAAAAAATGTCGACTATCTTAGCGTAACATCTCATGGGAACAGCAAGCACCCAGTAATTTTTGTATATCTATTTCTATTTTACATTTATATATACACAAAAATCACTGCTGCTTCTCACTGCTCATGAAAAGCTCGCCTTATTCGTTACTCAAAGTTTATTTAACAAAGAAACTTCATAGAAACATTCGTGCATTAAAATTGTTTCTCTGGCCGTAAATCGATATGTATAGAATTTCGGAAAAAAATAACAAAAGTAAATTTTTCACAGTGTTCATCCACTGTTTTACAGTATCTAATTTCTTGGTCACAGGACCAAAAGCTTTCAATGTTTTCCAAAAATTCTTACGATTTATGATTCCGACAAGTTATCTTGCAAAACAGAGCGAAAAAAATACATCGGGATGTTCTGTACAAGTTCGATGCGACAAATCCGCAGAGATCGAACAGTTGTGAGCGTGACCGATCATTGCTTCGTTGAGAAATAAGCGTGTGCTCATTCAACAGTCAAGAACACTGGAGACGAAAACTTGAGTCCGCAGACTCGGAATACCACAGTTTTTTTGCATGAAAAGAACGATCCAAGGCGTTTTACAATGAAAATAGATTTTTACTTTTTTTTCTGTATGTTTAACACACGTGTTCCCAGCTGAAAAAGCTTTTTCCAATAAGAATTTTGGTACTTGGTAATTTAACAACGATATGAAGATATAAATGTTCAATGAAATTGACGGTTTTGTATGCATCCTCGGATTTTTTTTACGAAATTTCCTTCCGACGTGTGAAAAGCCGTGATTTCTTAGTTCCTTTCCAAAATATTCACAAAATTAAAAAAAATTCATGCCTATTGAAGAAACGAAGAATTCATTGCACGTTTCAACGTTATTATCATTGTTAAAAATCCATCAGCCCAACATCTCGAAGATGGCGTGACTGATTTTTGTCAGATTTTCGTTACATTCCAAAATAGCGAAATTCAGAGTGTGTCAAGTATTCGGCTGGGAATATAAAACATTGAAACTATTTTCAACATGAAGAGTTTATATAAAAAAATGGTTTCCGAATTCAACAGCGTTCTTGCTCTCCACCATAATGGCACGTTTCTTTTTTAAATTTAATTCAATTTTTTCCAGTTTTATCGATGCATATCATTGTTTTGGTGAGATAAAAAGGTAGAGAATTCAATCGACAACAATGAAAAAAAAAGGATGCGTTGAATGTTGCGATGAGCGTGACATTCTCTTGCGACACCCTCGGTTTTTTCATTTGTATTATTCGAACTAATTCTTCGCTCAAGTTGTCGATGAAAACTTTGGGTATCCGTTTGAACTGCGAAGAGAGAAGAAAAAGAGTACGTTTCGGAATAAAATAAACTGCGCTCCAACCAAGTGGACGAAAAAAATAATGAAAATTATGGAAAAAAAGTGTCGAAAACGAAAGAGACCTTTTTCTTTTCCATTTTATTTGTTGCAATTCTTTGTCTCTCCAAATGAAAATTCGATTGAGGCATGTAGGAAAAAAAAATGATTAAGAATGTAAAATAAAAGCGAGAGAATTTGTGATTTTATTAATATTCTTCGAGACTCTAAAACATCAACGACACGCGGGGACAACGAAATTTTAATGAAAAAATACTATTTCGTACATTAAATAGTTATTATGAAAACGACAATATCGCAGAGAAACTCTACCAGTCTTTTGAATAAACTACAGTGTCGACATCTCGCAATTGTAGTTCCTCGAATTCTTCTTTCATCTATCTCGTTTTTTAATATTGCCTGTTCTTGTAAACTTTTTTATATAATGCAAGGCTGATACGTGAGATCCGACGGTTTAATAGGTGAGAAACTCCGTTAACTCGTGGGCGATTGCTGTCGAAATTTTATGCAACTTAATCCATTGGATTGTTATCTTTTTTTTTTCTCCCTTTCACATAACCGTACGCTAATCGAGTCCTCGTACTTTCGTTCTTTTCTTGTGTTTTTTTTTCTCTTCAACTCTTCTCAATTACCTATATTAAATTATATCAATATTTGTTTTATTTATATATCTATATATATATCACGCCTGTCTCTTTTTTTTTCTTCGATTTAATAACGTAGGTACACTTTGTCAACAATCACTCTTTGATGCTTCCCGTCTTTTTTTTCTTCCTTTTTACCGTCTGCCCTACTTGTCCTTCGAAATTCCTCGCACATCGTCCTTTTGTCTCTCTCTCTCTCTTTCACTCTCTCGCACGTGGTGATTTCTATTTGTATGTGTGATTTTCATTTAGCGTGAATTATGCCGGCTTTTGAGAACCTTTCTTGCCGATAAGGGACTTGTGGATATGTGGTATTACACCTAGAAATTGAAAAAAAAACACGCGTATAAATCAAGATTCACGCCATCAACATAAACAAAATCAAGAATTTTCGTTTCCGGAATTATTTCCGGTTGAATTTAAAACAATCGAATAATTATTAATCGTACATCAAAATTTCACTTGTCAACAAATTTTTCCATTTATTTTCGTGACCATTTGATTGAAGATCGACCAATTATTTCCGGAAAGTTTTGTACACTGAACAAATCATTTTATTGTAAATGTGAGAATTTCTTTTTTTTCCTTCATTGCTGGTTTGTACAGTCAAATTTGCAATATTTTTTTTTTCGCCACAAAATTTGTACAACAATTTTGACAATAATAAAAAATTGATTCTCACCTCCTCCTGCGATCGTTGCCTTGATAAGACTATCCAGTTCCTCGTCACCACGAATCGCGAGCTGCAAATGTCTCGGTGTGATACGTTTGACCTTCAAATCTTTCGACGCGTTCCCCGCCAACTCCAAGACCTGAGATAGCGAAACAGATGTTGTCAATTAAGTTTACAAAGGAATGACACAAAAAAACGGCGTCGAAAGACAATAAAATTCAGCATAATTGTTTTTCATAAAAACCGCAATTAACAAAATACCTTCACTCAAAACGAATGAGACATGAAATACACCGTGCACACAATAAGCAGAAAATGTCAATTTTGGTCGTGTTGTTAAAAAAAAAAAAAACTTTTTGCGTGATTGTTAGAAAAAAAATCCAAACAATGTCGATAAAAAGAAATTATAGAGCAACGGAGAAAATTTTCCTTGTAGTTGATCGATGCAAAGATAAAAACAATAAGAGAAAAAAAAACAAATTAAGGAATGAAAAAAAAAGTTCACAATGTTTCTACGTCGAATCGAAAAAATGGCGGGAAAGCGTAAAGGTTCGAATGTAAGCGTCACAGATGGCGCAAAGTGTTTGACTGTACCGACAGGGAAGTGAGTTTTCCTGCTTGTCGGGCTCGCCACATTTTGTGTTCGTGGAGCGAGAGAGCAACAGAACGAGAAAAAGCTCTCATAAACAAAAGATGGAAAAAAACGATTGAACAAATATTCAAAACTAATGATAATCATAACAATAATGATAATAATAATAATAACGTAGACGCTCACCTCAGCAGTGAGATACTCCAAGATAGCAGCGCTGTAGACTGCGGCTGTGGCACCGACGCGACCATGACTCGTTGTTCTGTTTTTCAGATGCCTGTGGATTCTGCCGACGGGAAACTAAAGAGAAAAGAAACGCACAAAATAAATTGATGAAATTGAAAGCATTAATACGAATCATTCGTACGTTTTACAGGGGCTTTTCTCTTCGGCCCTTCTTTTTTTTTCTTTTTTTTTTCGAGAAAAGGGGCAAATGTTTTTAGTTCTTCGAATATTTTCACTATCGCGTCTAGGTGAAGTAAGAACACTTCGAAAAACATGTGGCTGCGAAAGCGTCATCGTCGTCGTTCGTTGGGCTGCTTTCGTGTGTGCATGGAACCGAGAGAAATATCGAACGTTCGGGCCAACACGGAATGATGACAAAAGACGTTTTAGCCTAGTCTCTTGAAGATTCAAATGCTTCTTCTCACTCGCTGTCTCGAGGGTTAGAGAAAAAAAAATGCGAAAAAAAAGCATTGGCCGTTATCAGTGACTCTACGGTTAACAATGTTATCCATTATTTCGGTTTCTTATTTTTTCACTCCCGGTCAAATCCCAGGCAATATGAACATACGTACGAGACGTCGAGACGTTTCGCCGCATTTCTACGCGTCGCCGATATCGAACGGGGCATTAAAATATACTCCTTCGTTTCGGATCTTTTCAACTGTTTTCACGCACATCATCACTCCAATATACAAAAAAAAAATCAAGTTTTGTCAAACCCTACCAACTCCACTTCAGATAACAAAGTTAAATGAAGGAAATATAATATCCGACAATAAACAGTGCTTTCACACTTGAACGGTCGATTTCTACGGCTGAAGCAAAATATTGCGCCTTTTTCGTTGAACCGGAAATGCAATTGTATCAGTTACTATTTAAGACATCGAAATGCGTTTTTTTCTCAATTTTTTGTTATTTTTGTTTTTTTTTTCAAGCCTTCTCTCACGTTGCAGAGTATGGAAAAGAGAGCAAAAATGGTAATCGTCTCTGAACTGGCGTAACTCACGACTAAGAGAGGTCAAGAGATTGTTCACTGCCATGAGGTGTCTTTATTGTACACGCAGTATGTAATAATAACACAAAAGTATATTGACACATGACAGATCGTCGTTGCGTAACTATAATTCACCGGTCGAAATTGCGCAGGCAGATCGATTGGAAACAAAAAAAAACGGAGTATGTAGCGAAAATTTTGAATTTGGTGAATTTAAGATTCAAATGAAATCGAAATACATTTCACACGTTTCAAGACTTTTCATCCGGTTTTACGATTGGGCAAAAATGAGTAAGCATTACGTCATTTCTCTTGCCGGTACAATAACCATGATTTTTTCTATAAAAAAAAAAAAACATAGACCGAAAACAAAAGCGATATTTTTAAATGACCGGAAACAGTACGAACATGACAAACGTTTTGACAACGTATTTCTTTCAAATTCGAACAATGACACTGCCATTACTAAAAAATTGATTATAGATTGAAATTATGTGAATTTTTAAAGTCCAGCTATTTCACATGTGCGTACAGAACGTTCAGATTCAATCGTCAGACATTTCGCGGCTCGAATTATTTATACTTGCAATGTAGTCGTACATTGGCAAGAGTACGATCATTCGCGTGTTACCGAAAGGGAGGGGGGAAGTCAGGCAGTTTCCCACCGATCGGTTGTTTGAAAACAATTTCAAGCCTCTCATTTTTTCAAACGAGACATGAATAATTCAAAAATTGAAATTCCAGCGAGAAAATTCGGCTGACATATAACTTTGAGTTATTTATGATCTGGCAACAATCGTTTTAGATCAATCTGCAAAAGTGCAGGTATTTCGTTTCGCGGTGTAACGAACGTTCAAATTAAGGAAACACAGATATATATGTATATTTGTGTGTATGTATGTGTGTACTGCATACGTATCGGGTGACGAATGAAAACATCGAAAGTTTTTCGCGCCAACGGTGGCTCCTTCAATGCAAACTTGGAATCAAAATTTTTCCATCAAAATCTTACGAAACACTCTCAAACACGCACTTTCCGCGGTAATCTTGAATCTTTGGGTAAATTTATTTGGAGCACAAAGAAATAGATATGTTCCAAGAAGAAAAGTAACATAGCGGAGTATCGACGAGTATGATAAAACGAGCAGAAATAAGAAAAACAACACTCACCTGCAATCCTGCCCTGGCCGAACGCGAAACCGCCTTCGCCTTAGCCTTACCGGAATCTTTACCCGCTTTGCCGCCAGCCTGCAAAACCACAAACGAGAGAAAAAATAAATAAAAAAATAATAAACCGAGAGATCACCATTAATTGATGAATAGTTAGTAGACCGCACAAAAAACTTCACCGGTACACAGTAGTACGGACGAAAAACGTGACGTTTATTTACGAAGCACTAATATTGACAATTATTATATCCGCGTTGAAGAAAAAATACACGAATACTCACCATTGTGCCAACAATTCGTGTTTCAGTCTAAATTGCGAGAAAATATGTACGCAGGAAAACGTATAAAAGAGCACCGAAGACACGGATCGAGGGAGTTTTTTTTTTCTTTTTATTCGTTGAGGTTTATGTCGTAGCGGCTCTCTAACCAAAAGGCACACGGAGGAACGGTTCAACACACACGGTCAACCCGCAGTAAGCGCCAAGCGAACACTCGACGCGCCGAGATAGCAGATAGAGAGAGAACGATTCACCACAGGGGGACACGAGACGCCGAGTCTGTTGAGCTGACGCGATCCCGCCAAATGCTCGTTGGCGCTAGAGGCGCGTCCCGCGAATACGTTCACGTGACGCTTCTCCACCAATCCCACGATCGCAAATGGATTTTACGTTGGAACGATCTTCATAATTTTCATTTCAGACGGCAGCACCCTATGCATCGCTGGCTCGAAGCCCGCGTGCCTGCCCCTTCTTCCCAAACCCACAATGCATCGCGCGCAAGCGTCATTGTCGCGCGGCGATTCACCCGCCACCAAGCGCCCGATTTACGAGTTACATCGCAAGTGTGAAAGTGGGAGAAAATACACAGTACCAATAGTGGGGATCGAATAAAATGATGATTTTTTAAGACCTATTCTAGTTGTACAGTTGAATTCAAAATTTGAAAACTGTTCAACGTTACGTTTTCTTGATATTTCTCCATAAGATATCATTTCGCCTTAACCAATTCACAGTTTGAGAAAAAATTTTAATTCGAAAATTTCGACGAGTTACTTGATGTCCTCCTGTACTCAAAGATTTCAAATTTACTGACAGCCCAACTACATCAACACTTGTCATCTCACCCCATAATTATCTCTTAAAATATCTTTGAGAATTTGAATTAAGATGATGGAAAAATAAACGCGAAATTTTGTATACATGGAAGCGAATACGAGTGATTCAGTGATCATGAACAAACATCGTTTAATAAAAATCTCGATAGTGGCCCGAATCATTGTTGATTATACATCTTTGAAACCAAGTGTCATACCGACTGAGCCGGTGTAAGGGCAAAAGAGAGAGCTGAGAGAGAGAGCTGAAGATTTTGAAATCGCAATTCCGGGAGACATTTCGTTCGAGCGAAAAAAAAACATCTTAGTCCGCGCAGAATAATTACAACAATTTTCATTTCATAATTACAACAATGGGCTGACTTTTTTGTTCCGATCGATGTGGAAAAATTTCGATTCGAAAATTCGAGGAGAATGTCCTTCAACCGGATTATTGGTTCTGTTTCGTAAATTTAAAACTACAGCAAGCCGAAATATAAGAAAATGTTTTAGAAATTAAATTTAGTTATTTCAACTCTGGAATGCTTTTGTTCTATTTCTAACGTTTTTTATATCATAATAATGCAAACCCGAAATGATTTAGTCATTATATGCACACATTATCTTTCGCAGCAATCTCATTTGTAGAAAAGACAATGTGCGCACAACGTATTTGTTTAGCTGCGCGTTTCCTCAGGGCACTGCAACGTCGAGAGAATTTACTCGGAATATCTATTAATTATATCAACATCGATATAATTATAATCCACGCAGAAATCTATCAGAAAATCATGCGGCTTACAGGTTATGTCAATGCTTGCATTATAAGTCATTAAATTATCATGTTTCGTCGAGGGTGATGGAATGGGTAATAAACCCGGTCACCAAGTCTTTTAACTTTGTTTACGGGTAAATAGTGTGAAGGGAGTTTTGAGTTATTTTTTAGTTATTTCATATACACATTTTCGATGTAATGACCGTTTGAACCGAGAAAAACGAATGTATACGCGACCGACGCGCACAGATTTACGTCACGTGTCATTTTTTTCCGTATCGAGGAGCCTCTTTCGGCCAGATAGAAAATTTCATGTTCTATTGTATCGTGTTGCACAAGTTGTTTACAAACATGACATTTATTTTTTTGTTCTTTTTCGTAAGTTTTTACTGGAGAAAATCGTTTTAACATGTGTATATATATATATGTATATAGCAACGGGCAATAACCGATAGGGACTGACAAAAAAAAAACAAAATTTTATTCAAAACTTATTTTGCTGCGTTATTTTGTTGATCGTCCACGCAGCTATGTCACAACGTCGAAAATGCAGTTGAACGGCTAGGGACTGAGTATATCACCCTTAATACAAGGCGGACTACGTACTTCGCCCTATAATTTGGGTGAAATACCATTGCTTAGCTTTTAACTCAATTTTCCACTCTGAAACATTGAACCGGACAATATTAACGCGGGAAAATGAAAAAACCACTTTATTCATTCGTCGAAAATCTTTTTTTTTTTTACTGCAGAATAACTACCCAAAAATAATTCATGTGTGTTTCAAGGAAAGAAAGTTTCTGTTTAAAAATTCGGTCATATCTGTCGAATATGAATTGATAATCATTTGTCATTTCAATTAAATTCAATTGCCAATTTTATTGGTGCATTACATTTAATAATTGATAACGCTTTAAAGCATCGACTGCTTTTCGAATAATGTTCAAAACCTCATTTTTACTACAAGTTTTTTTCGTAGTAACACTGTTACATTTGTATGTACACTTTTGAAGAGAAAATGAAATCGCCATGAAAACATTTATAGTTTTCCCACGTAATGAAAGTTTTCGGTATACTAATAAAAAGGAAAGAAGTGTTTCTGCTATATCGATCAGTACAGCAAACAATACAACCCGTTGGGACACAAAAAACCCCAGAGTATCTGTCTGGGGTTAATGTTGGTATATCTTTTGGTTACATCTCCAAGATATCAAATAACCCAAATTTTCAGTCAATCGAAGTTTTGCATGTTTCATGAAAATTAGAAATCATCTGAATAGTAAGTAAAAGTGAATACAGATATTTTTTCGGTGCACTCATTTCGTTGAGTCTAGTTGACGACAGCAGTAGCGATTTCAGACCACGCCACCAATTATTTTTCAGTTCAAATAGGTTACGAGCTTCGTATACTCAACATAATTTCAATGATTACGAAGATGATGATGCATATAATTAAAAAGTGAAATTGTTTTTTATAAACTTATAACAATTATAGTAGAAAAGTTTAATAACAAAGGAGAATTGACGAGGAAATGAGGTCTTCCTATTATATATTCAGGCCATGTATATAATTTGAACATTTGCTCTTGGGCTCCTGAGGCATCGGGGAATGAAAAAAAAAAAAAAAAAAAAAAAAAAATCCAACGACAAAGGTTCGAATAAAAATCGATAGTAACGTTTAAAATTTCATTCTTTGGTTACGTTTTATTCGCAAAAACATATAGTTCTTCTAAGTTTATTGACATACAAAATATTCGAGCCAAAAATAATCGCTAAATGGATGTTTAGTAATTTCAACATGTTTTTATAATGTTAGAAATGATAATGTGGTAGAAAAAGTAGTGTAGTATAGGAATAACTATGCGGGTTCGTGGAGATTTCATGGAAAATAATGATTATCGACGAGCCGTGGGTGTCCCAAAATACTTCCGTTGGCCCTCGTACACGTAAATGTATAACAACGTGTGTAGACTGCGAGGTCGCGGAGACCCGTGCAGCTTTGACGTTTGACTTCAAATATCTCGGTTTCAACAGGTTTGCTTCAACTTAAGAAGGAAAATCAACAATATCTTCGATAGTTTTTGAAATGGAATAGTTTGGAAGAATCAAATAGAATTGCTGGAGTTGAAACTTTTACGCGTGTCTGAGGGAGAGACTAATATTTAAAAACAAACAGTTGAGCATGTCAAATGAGGTTAGAACTCGACGTAATTCCCCGAATTTTTTTGCAATATAAAACGCGGATAGTTTTCTTTTGTACAGAGATATGTAAATAGAAGCAGTGAATTTCGATGATATTTGACGTAGTAGGTTTGCTCCTTATATGGGTAGCCGGAATAGTATCGACGAGCTTCGATGGTGGTGGTTCGTCGTGTCCCGGGATGCGCGTTACTCGGTGCGCGTTACGTTGCAGCGGACGTCGAGAAAAACGACGCGAAAGAGGGGGAAAGTGTGTGCGCGCGGAGAAATCGAGAAAGAAAGAAAGGCATGAGAAAAAGAGCGGGGGAAAGAAGGATGGAAATAGTTTCCCGCCATTTATTTTTTTGCCTGGGACTTGAAGCAGCAGGACAAGTGATCAAATAAAAAAAAGGGCTCATTCGTTCTTCCAACGGACGAGGGGGCTTTCAATGTCCAGAACTCGTCTAAAACTCGTGAGACGCTTCAATCAGCTCGTCACATTTGTCTTCCAAATCGTCCTAAAAAAACAAAAAAACAAATAAACTATTGAATAAATAAAAATTTACATTCTTGAGCCTAGAATATAATTTTTTTTCAAATTAAGCAACACTGTCCAAGCGAAATGGAGAAAAATGACGTGAATAACATAAGACTTTCAGTAAAATATAAAAGAAAGACTATTTCTGTTACGTTTTATTAAAATGCAAATAAATATTCGAGGAAAATACGATTTACCGTAAAAATTATCGGAATGGATTGCAAAGGGAAAAAAGTAAAAAATTGTACCAGTAATTATAAATTATGAAGTTTTTAATAGCTTGCGACAGACACATTCGAGTGCCCCATATAATTTTTGCAGAACGTCGGCAAAATTGGTACAGAGAATTTATCTCGTTACGACCCTTGGCAAAAGTTGAAATCCCGTATAAAAATGTTCATTAAATTTTTTTTACTACACGTGGAATTACATTATTTTGTCATTAAAATTGAAATGTCTTTCATCTCCAAGAATTTCATTTTGTCCTTAAACAGCCGTTTTTCTCAAATATGGTACTTTAGTGCTCATCAATTTTTTTCATCACATTATTTGCCACGCAGCCTCACTGTTCATGTTTTCAAAATTCCATTTATATGCACTAGACAAAATATTGAATTCAGCTACCCATGCTACGTTATTAGTTCTTCACAACAAATTTTACAAAATCAATAAAATTTCGAGAAGCTTTTATATCTGCTTATGAAAATTTTTTTTAAAATATTTTTGTCGAAATCGATATTCTTTACTGGTGAATTAATCAGTAATAATAATTAATGAACAATCGATAAAAAGTCCATTAAAGCAATTTAAAAACAAACATTTTGCAATTGTTACAGCACGAACAGAAAGGTGGAAAATGTTACCGACTATGTAGTCGGTGATATTACCAGCAATTCGAATTAACCGCCATTTTGTGTAACCAAAAAATAGAGATTTTTGTGAAAAGAACTGATCCATTTGAGTTTGTCGAAATGATATTTGTTCTCGTTTCGTTCATGTAACGTTAATGTAGTGTAACCAAAAGAAGAGATTTTGGTGAAAATAACCAAAACTTCAGTTTAGATATTCATTTGAGTGTTGGTCGGAATGATTTTCGTTCTCGTTTTGTTGGTGAAAGAAAAGTTTGGTTAGAAAAGAGAGAAAAAAACATACCTCGTCGAGTTGTAAACATTTGCCCCACTCCTTGAGTGTGATTTTGTGATCGTTATCAACGTCGCAGGAATCCAAGAAGGGAGCGATGCAATGTTCGAGTGCCATAAGCGGTGCCCTTATTGGGAATAACTCGTGTCTCGAAACCGAGCGATCATGGGGATGACCGTCGAGATCGCACCATTTCCAAACAGCCGCATTCGACCAACGAAGTGTCAAGTTCGTCTCAGCCTCGCGTTGCATCTTATAAAAATGTGGTGGTAGTTCGTGACGATCGGCCAAATCGCGCATTATATTGAAAAGCCAATCTCTCATGCGTCGGGGAAAATCGAGCATATCGTCTTCCTTGCACATCTAAAAAAATATAATTTCACGAAATTCGATCAAATGAATAAATAAATACAAGCATTGTAGGAAAAAAATTAAAAATGAACAATCAGGTAGTTATGAAAGTCGAAGGCCTGTGTGAAAGTCAGTGTTTACGAGGTTGTAATTCATGTCTAACCGGCATTTGGCGACACTCTCCATAATATTCAATGTGAACGTGTTGATAATCAGGTCCTCGACATCTCGAATCGTCGGTATCGCAAAAACAACGAGCCTGATAAACCTCGCAGTCACTGCCAAAAGTTTCGTTGTAATTCGTACAAACTTTACGTCGTGGATCGATCTCCTCGTTGCAAGTCTCCACGCAAATACACTCAGCCTCGCCCATGTCGTTTGACTTGAGATAAAAAAAAGTAAGCGAAACGAACACATTAGAATGATCCATCAGTAAGAAAAATTGTTTAATTTTCATTCCACTAATCTCTTATCTAATCTAATGATCCGTGTATAGTTACTGAATTGCCCGAAATTATTGTCTTCAAGTTTTCGAAAATTTTGCACTACAAAAGTTCTAATTTGCTTCTTCCTATTAGCTGTTCACAAAATTCTAATCATTTCTTACAATTGAACGAAATATCAACGTACTTTTAATTGCTGTTTTTTTTTTTCACATTTTTTGTTTAAATTATCGTAAAATCGTTCAATTTTTAAATATAAATTTGTACCCGACAAATGCGTCCTGCACCACAATGTTTGTTCATGCACGGATCCTTTTGTAACATGGATTCAGACTGTGCGTCAGATTTGCTCTCAGAATTCAAGACTTTCTCGCTGTTTTCGGCATCTTCGACGGCCTCGTCTGCCTCCAACATATTCATAACTTCTTGTTGGAAGGTTGGCTCGGTTGTTGTTGTACGACGACGTTTCTTTCGTTGTCTCTGTACGTGAATTACATGATTCAATTACAAACGTGTTACTTCAATTTAACGATCGTGAAATATGTATATTTGTTATCCGAATTATTGAGTTGACCTTGACCAATGTTTGATCATTTTACTGACCTCAGCGTTGGCGTCCGCGACGAGAAGAGCCACGAGAACGCAAAGCATCAGCCATTTTAGCCTCGTCCCCATTTTTGTCTTTTCTGCGGACATTAAAACGATTTTCTTTCTAAAAATTTGTCAATAACGACTCTTATAATGTTCAAGGTGCTCGGCATGCATTTTTTTTTTCACTTTATTGTCATTTGCAGAATTGATTTTTATGATAAAGTTTCAATTATAGAAGTATCACTTGGAAAGTTTTTCATTTATAAGATAAACATAGTTGACGTACAAAAATTTATTTACAATGGATTAAAAATGTGTTATAAATTGAGATATATTTGATTTTTGACACAAATATGCCATCTTCGTAAAGAGACGCAGCGATCGACAAGAAATTTCAATTTCCGCAACTTTAGCGATGATTTGTCATTGCTGATATAACGAAGCGATGTTCTTAATTGAACAGCCTTCTGCTATCGCGTGCTCGCAAATTCATGAGAATGCGTTTTCATTGGTACGTTATGACAATTCCTTTTCATCATCTCTTGCATCCCGCGAACAATTTGAGTTTAAACGACATTTTTTTTCTCATATTCTCTCTTTGTCGTTCTTTCTATCTCGTCAGAGAAGAGACGACTTGGGTCATCGCTCCGTACACGAGCGATAAGTCTTCGGACATGTGTGAGCTTCAATAAGAACAAGTAAACGATAACCCAGTTTTCTTAGAAAGCCCAAAAACTCTGACATAATAATATTTGTTACGAATAAAATCGCCGATTGATCGAGACTCCATTAAAGATACATTTTAATCAATTCTTATCGTTAAAGTTATGTGAAACTTATCGATTCTATTTTTTCACGACAATAGACGGTTATGCAATAATTTTCGCTCGGATTTTCGTTATTGATTGTGCTACTGTATAATAAATATCAAATGACCTTACATCATAAACGAATTTTAAAGAAATACTTTTATGCACACACTCAAACCAGAAGACCATTCAATTGAAGAACGTCGAATTAATTTTATTAAGGGAGTAATGTCGCAAAAATAGTCAAATGAGACTTTCGTTACGAAAAATATTCAAATGGCGACGTTTTACTTCGTACGGAAAATTAGCTACAACTGTGTGTCCGAACGGAAGTCACTGAACTACGTATTCTTATTCTCAAATTTAATATTTTTCACAATATTCAATTTTCAATGCTCGAAATGATAAACATAAATATTTGTATATTTTCTATCATTCGTTATTTTTTTTTTTTTAGCTACCATAGAGAAAAAAATACATCAATGAATTTAGAGACTCCTAACTCAATTATTAATCCGTATGCTCATCCAATTGAATTACTTGATTAACTATTCATTCGTATCATGAATAGAACGTTTATTTCAATGCAATTTATGAATGATTATGTACGGAAATGAAATAACTCTTGAATTCTTTGTTTAGCTTACAATTGTAAGTTTTTTTTTGTTTCATTTTCTATGTTTTGTTATCAAATCTGTTTTCCTTCCGTCACTCGCGCGTATACGGAGGAGAGCGGGGCTCGCGTCAGATTTATTTGGACCACGAATATCGGCAGCCACCCACACTATCCCGGGAGGGGCAGAGGGAAGAAGAGAGAAAGATCAGGGCGTTTCGACCGTAGAACGCAGAAACGCGTATCGCGCTCGTTCGTCGTGTGTTCAACGGCCGTCGCGCCGTTCCACGTCTCTCCTACACGTGTTACCAAGAGAGCCCATATTTCCATCGCGTAATGTTACAATTTTTACACCCCCCACCTATACCGACAATTTCAAGCAAACACTGGCGGAGTGTTTCCTCACTTTTGTTCGTCGTTCTGCAACAACTCGCACGTTTTATCGCCCCTTTCGCCTGTTTCGCAAAAGGCACTGCTTTTTCACATTCAAAGCGATGACATCGGTTCCCGCAAATAAGACATCAATTGAAAATCTCTATTCCGAAATTATCCGAGTTTCTGTATTCTTTGAACGAATATTTTCTTTGTATTCTGTCAGATTTTCTTGGTGTTATTTTCGGACCAAATCCTATTCAGGCGAATCAATGGAATTGTGAAATCGAATTTATCACCGTTTATCGACGGAATATTTGATAGAATATTCTACTTTTGTTTTGAAAATATGGAAATTTTAATTAGAATTGACTAGAGTGCTAGTTAAATTGATATAAATTTCCACCATGTTGTGAAGTGTCAGTTTGGAAAATATGAAAATTTGATTATGTCTGCACAATAATTGAATTATCGATTAATGAAACGTAATTTTATCATTAAAAAATTGACTTTTAGAACAAAGCACATCACGATAATCTAGCTGAATTGTAAATTATTATTCTTCACCAATATTTTCCACGAAGCTCCCTTCCGTATATAATTATAAATTTGCTCGTTGCTGGTCGTAATCGAAACTCGTTTAATTTGATAGACGATACGTCGTACGCCCACAAAGGAAAATATTCGCTTTCTCGTATTTTTTACCCCAGTTTCTCCGACGGAATATTCTCGATTTTTCTATCTCGAACGCGATTGAGAAATTCACATTTCCGTCCAAATACAAGCTCAACTTCCGTTCCGGGTCTTAATTGATACATACTTCTAAAAATAATTGAAAAAAATGTAGCAAACTCCAAGTAATCGAGATCGAAAAATGAAGTTGAAATAATGACGAAGAAAAAAAGATGTTCACGGGGCAGTTCCGAAAGTCATTAGTTGAGCTGAGATTCGAGCTCGTGGACGAAGTTTTCCTCAAAACTTTCAAAGTTGTGGAGTTTTGCAAATTTCTTAATGTTTCACAAAGTTTTTCAGCTAGCGCTACGCGATTGTTTAACTTTGGGGACAATCCTTTTTTCAAACTCACGATCGAACATTATGATCACTCGATTTTTGCTTCAGTAATAATTGCGTTCAATTACTCAATAATAAATTATGTATAAATTTTGTAAATGTCATGATTGTTTCAATGAAGAATCTTTTCAAATTATAAGAAGTTTGGGTTCTTCACGATCACATTTTTTTTTTTTATTGAAAAAACATTAAAATACCAAATTTTACACCGAAAATATAATATCAAAAATTGCTATGGCAGAGCAATGGCTCTGTGGTACCATGTTGTTTCTCTGAGGGTTTTCAGCAAAAACATAACTATTTATCATCAAGAATCAAACCAAACCAAAAACTCGTCGAAAAAAGACGAAAACATTTTTCGTCAATTTCAATAGAATATGAATGAAAAATTATGACATGGTACCACGGAGCAACGATACCATAGCAATTTTTGATATTATATTCTCTCCGTGTATATGTAAATATCGATATAATAAAAAATAAACACATGAACATCACAATAGATTATTAATAAAATAAAAAGAACATTATTTATCTGAAAATTGTTCGAAGTGAAAAAAAAAAAAAATGTAACGACTGTTACTGTTTATATGTTTTTTTAAATTATTTTTCAAGACTTACCACACTTTCGAGACTCAGGCTATTGTTGAAGTGATCGTCCAACGCGTTATTAGAATGCACAAAATCTCGTCTCAATCGGTCGCTGGACCGGTACAGACTGCGTGCAAGGGGACTGAGAGCGCACTCCAGAACTCTTCGCGGGTCCATACGAAGATGATCTCATTGCCATCGTTCTACAGACGCGGTCTTGATCTCTCCGCCATATGGGCTCGTGCCGTCCACACATCTTTTTTCTATTTTTTCTCTTCATAACCATGCACGTTATAACGCAACATCGTTTTATTAAACTCACTAAATGAGTGTTACGCAAAATCCCGACAATCTCGTATTCGACTTCCCGAAACAGAATAATCTCTTTTAAGAAATAGGGACAGATGCAATTAGAGTTAAGAACTTGAAAATTAGTTGCAAAAAAAATGTTTCTTATAATCACATATGAGCGAGAAAGAAATTTTTCTTGTAATTATGTTGATTTTTTAGTCCTGTGTTGTTTAAAGTTTTATTTCGTTCGAAAAAATATCGATCAATGAAATTGATTTAAATTTCTTTACATTAATTAAGTGCATATTTTTATGATCCAAGCATTTCTTTTTGCTGATTCCGTTTTCAACAAAAAACAGGAAATTTCGTTACTTTCGAACAATGGAAAGTTGAAGCTTCAAATCGAAAGCATGAATCGATTGAATGAATTTTTCAACAATTCGAAAAAGTTTCTACGATAAAACAGAAAATAAATAATGAAAAATTGTAATGCAATTAAATTTTGTTGATTGAATTTTGTTATCATTTAATGTAATATGGTAATCCGTCACTTGGACCAATTTGTTCTCCTCTCAAACTATTAAAAGTGTTGAAATAAAAGAATAGGTTCGAGAAAGCAAAAAATTCCAAAAAAAAAAAAAAAATCTCCAATAATTGAAAAGGAATAAAACACATTTTTTTCTAAATTCACGAAAAATAAAGGGATATACAAGATTTTTCGTCTACGTTTCTGGTAGTCAGGTAGGTATATTATACTAAATGCAAAAAGGTACAATACATTTGATGTTTGTTGGTTTTTTTTCTTTGTCATTTCGTTTTCAACATTATCTCTTTTGTTTTTTTATCTCTCTATCCTTCACTCTTATCGTAGTAACGTTGTCCACTGAGTTGTACACACAAACGAGCCCGCGTTTCCGGGGCCCTAAAATAAAAACTGTATTCTACAAATAATAATAATAATAATAATAATAATATTAATAATAGTAATAATTCACAACTTAATTATCGCCATTCTCTATTTATAAATCGTTATAATTATTTGTGTCTCGCGTTTCTCGTTTTTAATCGCTCGTTCATCAATTTTCTCTTGTCTTCTTCAATATTCTTCTTTATTATTTTCGTAACTTGACTCGTTTTTTCTCCTTTGTGTAATGTTCGTTACCAACAGTCACTTATAAAAAAAAAACATTCACACTAAAAAAAATTGTTTGCATTAATATTTCTCCGTCTCCGAGGGATTTTCGTGTATGTGTGTACATGGATATTTATGTTAATGTGTATGTTTGTAGCGTCACCGTAACTGAAACTTCATTATTTTTATCGCTTTTCATCTGAAATATATATTCCGGGTCACTCTGCATCAAATGTCCAAAAACTCCGGATCTTCGTCTGCAACTCGAGAGTTCGATATCCAATCATCGTTGTTTCAATTTCACGTTTTTTTTCCCATATTTTTATATATATTTTCATCTTTTTAGTACAAATAATGAAAAACAAAAAACATCACGTCATTCTGGCAGTTTGGAAACTTCGTAATTTCGCTAAAACACCGGAGAGACCGTCGCTGCCGAGCCGTATCACGTGAAAACATGATTTCTATAGGCCAAACATGTTTTGTCCACTTTTTCAAAATTTTTTTCTTTGTCCGAACGAAATTGTAGGTACAGTTCTGCTCTTGCTGTAAGTTACACTCGACGAGCCGATTTTTTCCTTCACAGATTTGTGTCGAGATGCAAGAAAACAAAATATTACTCTAGCACTCTATGATAGTATTTGTTTTACACCTGATTTTCGGCAGCTACGTTTTTGTTTTTGTTTTTATCACAGTTTAATATTAGCAAGAATTGCAATCAAATTGCTCGGGATTTCGCAAATCTGTGAAAGTTTTACGAGAAGATTAAACAACTAGAAAAATAATAAAAAGAATCATCTGTAACCGTGGGTTTCTCGTTATTTGGTCGGATCGACGAGGGTTGAGAACTGTTGGAAAATAATCATCTGACGCGTGCAAATCTGGTGGCGAGATATTGAACTCATCCTCATAACCTTTCAAAGGGCTCATTTTACGCTGCCTCACTGGGAGAACAAAACATGAAAATCTTCAAATAAACATTGAGTCTTATAATATAATAATACTTGTTATCATATATAATTAATTATTTTACATGATTGATAAATAATTATTATATATAATATGTTCATTTCGTTAACAGAAAGGCGTTAAAAAATCTTTTCAATCGCTTCGAACTCGCTTTTAATGACGAAAAATTCTGTATAAATTGTTCGAAACTGAGAAAAGCGTTTTCACCGTTACCCACTGACACAAAACTTGTTGAAAATGTTTTATATCAAGTTTTTCATGTTATGGCCTATTTTCGTCCTGTAAAACTTTCGACTGGAAACGGCATCGGGCAGTTTTTGTTTTCAATTTTAAACAGTAGCGCTCTCGCGTGGTTACTATTTGACTGAATAACGATGAAATTTAATAAATTGTGAGACGAAGATAAGAAATCGCCACCAGATGTCACGTTTCCGTTCTAATTCTTCAAAACTCGTTCATAAATTCCTAGTTTTCTATCCTCAAAGTCTGATCGGTCTGGGCGAGTCGTTGATGAGTATTTTCATTTCTCATCTCGTTTCTCCATTCGCCGCGCTCACGTTATACATTTTATTTTTTATAGGTTCTTTCTTTTTTAATCTAAACAATTATCATTCATAAAAATTTTTACGACTCTACTAGTAGTTTTAACATGATACGATATAATGTTGAGATTTCGAGGATAGAAATTGGTTCGTGTCTTTTTGTTGTTTTCTCACATCTCCAAGTCCGTTTTTAAAATTGCATGGCTCAATCAATGAGTCGTAGCTATTCAAGAATCGAAGACGCAGATTTTCGTGTAAGTTTTCTTTTCTTCTAAAATAATTATTATCGGCTGATTATTCATCAACGTTTTGCAGGTGGACTGATTTTTTGATAGTTTCGATTTGCGAAATCATCATTTATCTTTCAAAATTTGTTTCTATTGTTTTTCAACACAAAAGTTCCAATAATAAAAAAATGAATTTATTCAAATTGGATAAAAACAATGTATGTGAATGGAAAATGTAACCAATCACCTTTTTTGTTTGCATTTCAAGTCGACAAACATTTTTTTGGCAGTATGTCAAGTTACTCCATGAGTAAGAAAAAAATAATTCCACATTGGAGCAATTTTACTAAAATCCGATACACTTATCATCCAAATCGAGTAAATTCGTTTCTTTTCCTTACTTATCCGCGATTGAACGTTGCAAATACGGAACTTTCAATTCACGTTGGATACCTGAGAGATACATTTCGGGGGCATGAAAATTATCGTCCAGTAGTTCATAAATAGAGTAAGAATGTTTCACCAAAGAATAAGGTGCTCGGACGTTTTAGGGGAAAAAAAGAAAAAAAACGGGTGGTATTGCGATGTAATGGTGTATAAACGATAATTATATATGAAATTCGACCTTTGAGAATGTATATCGTTAATTTTTATTACGTAGTTATGCTCGTCTAAGGGTTTAATTAATGGAAATTAATTTTAGAATTAATAGTCGCATTCGATCGTCAAAATCCATAGTTTTCTTATTTTTTGGGAGTAAAAAAAATCGAAACAAAAACTTGTACGACCTATATAAATATCTATTATCTTACGAGGTCAAAATTTATATATAATTATACTTAATGTTGGAAATTTTATTTCCCCGGTTCGATTTATCGGTTTAGCGACAAAATGAGGATCGTGATGAAGAAATAAAAAGAGAAGATGAAACAACGATTCGAGCTGCCGTCGAGAGGAATTAGCCAATTAATAACGATTGACTAAATTTTTTTTCCGGGGCATACTAGTAGAGTGAGATGAACGCGCAGTTTGTCATTGATTTTTGTATTTTTCTTCTTCATCACTATCCTCTCACACTGCGTCGTGAAAACAAAGACTAAGAGTTCGAAAAAAGCCTCGAAATAAATAAAAAAAACATTGACTCCGTACTTCTGGTGTACCGAAACATTTGGAGAAAAAAAAAAAAAAACAGTTGCGCCAAAATCGTTATTGCCTAAATCGTCACCCGAGTCTGACGTACACAATTATTAGATATAATTATTTTACTTTAGTCTCTCGCGATCGTACGAGCGAAAATTGGATTAAAAAAAAAAAACGGCATTTTCTGGCGCTCCCAGTTTCACTCGGATATTTTTGTTGACGATAAAAAAAATGTTCTTATTTTTTCTGAAGTTCAATTTGATTTTTTTCGTTTTTCTTTTTGCCGGCCGGAAAGTCAGTGTAAAAAGGAAGTTGATTGAGAATCGAGCGACCGGCGATCGAAGTACTTCCAAGACATCCGAGAAAAAATGTCGTTTCCTATGTGTGCGCGCCCCACCGTTTGTTACAGTATGAGATTTCTCCGATGATCTTTTAATTGTTTTTTTTTTTCTACTTTTTTTCCCGAGAACGATTACTTCTATTTTTTCAATTATTAGGGAATGTTAGAACGATGAGGGGAAACCCCACGTAACTCAAGAAAAAAAGATTGAAACAATATGAGCAAAATCGAACTCCATTACACGATACTGTTTGTTTCCAATCCAAAAAACTCCCATCGTTACAATGTTAATAACTGCTTTTTTCGGAACAGTTATAGAAAATTGAACATTGCATTTCCGAGTTCGATTGGAATTAAGAATTAAAAAAACGGTGAGAATCTTTATGAGATAGAGGGTCAGAACAGCGATGTCCGGAAAGTGCACAACGTTGGTTGTTGAAGACTTTTTTTTAGAGTATATAATACGTGCCTCTTGAATGATAAAATGGTAAATCGATTAAGGGCAGCAATAATTCCATCCGTAGCCTCGATTATCCCGTTGTTATATAATTGTTTTTTTTTTTTTAATCTCTTCGCATTGTCTTCAAATGATTCAATATAAAAAGTAAAGTATACTCGAGTTCGATTTGCTCTCGGTGGAGCTACGAGTAGAACGTGAAGTTCGATAGGCGTGATTTTAAACGCGTTTAACGATAATAAGTCAACGACACCGTAGAGATCGCGAACGAAGTGCCCAATTGAATTGACTGACATCGTATTTTTGCTTTCTCTTAGGAGCTGGACATTGTTTTTTTTTTTTCGTCGGCTCTTATTTTCCTTCTCTTCGCCTTTCGCTTCTTCCTCTTCTTTATTTTCCGGTATGAATGATGATTGTAGATGTAAATAGTGTTGATGGTGTTCTAATGGTTTGGACAACGCGGCACCCGATCGAGCCGCCGAAGCCGTTTAACGACTGCGGTTTTGGTAATTTGGGTTGCCAGGTTGTCTCATACCTCCGCCACCTCGACCGCCTTCCCCACCGCGTGAAAAACCACCACGTCCACCTCCCCTTGTGCCGTGTTGAACGCCTCTCATTGCACCACCAGGGCCTCCCGAGTAACTCGAATAGGCTAGAAACAAAAACAAATTAGTCCCATCCAAAAATCTATGTATCTGAGTTTTTTTTCCTGTAGGAATTTACAATTAGTTTCGGTGAAAACATTGCGTCGGAAATATAAAAAAAAGTAATTATCAAATTATTCGAAATACAAGTATGTATTGAATAAATAAAAGTATTCAAAAATGGAAATTAATAGAGAAATCATTAAGGAAAAAAACCCTACCCACGATATATAGAATTTATAACAACACAGTTTTTTTCATCACTTTTGTAATAAACTTATTTGTTCAATCAGAAATTGAAAAAAAATATCGCTGTTCATTCGTGGACTGAATGTTAACAAAAGTTAAAAAAAAAAAGATTTTTATGTGCAATCGAATATTGAGCTAAATTAGACAAAAAAACTCTATTGATGTGAAAAAACGCGTAATCATTTTGTATATAGTTGAGAATGTTTATAAAAACAGTTGATAGTCGCTATATATTTTGTTTGTGACTCTTACCAGGACCACGCTGCTGTTGCTGTTGTTGTTGTTGTCCTCCGACTGGTCTCATGTTACCGTCATTGAGACTCGGCCTGCTACCGCCTCCTTCCATGGAAGGACGTGGCGGCCTGAACTTCTTTTCCTCGATGTTCAACTTCTGTCCGTTCTCATCAGGATAACATATCGAACCAGCATTCAATACTTTCGAAGCGGTTTGTGTATCCTCGAAGGTTATAAAACCGTAATTTGGGACTCGCGTCGTGCTGTTTTGACCTTGTGGACCTTTACCGCCGCCTGTAGCTTTACTGAAAATTCGTAGGTCGACGACTTTGCCATATCTACTGAAAATCCCCCGAAGTTCGTCACTTGTTGCCTGATGTGGTAGATTGCCAAGGAACAGTTGTTGCTCATCAGTATAATTCGTCGATCTGCTGCCACGTCTGTCGCCATCTGCAAAAAATATTTCAATTGTTATTCCTTTTGTCCAAAATTAAATTTTTAGAGCAATGAATGTAACAAGTTTTCCAAATTTTCAAACAAAAATAATTAATGTGTTTAACAATTCTCTGAAAATTAAATTTTCCACAATGCTAATGTAACATCTATTAATATATATGCGCAAGATGATAATTTTTTTTTAGTTTAGGTAACAAAAAAAAACCGTGCCTTGTTGAGTTAAAGAGCTCGAAAAACTGTAATTCGTACCCCGCGGTGCCGGGCCTCCTCGCGGTGGTCGTTGTTGCTGTTGAGGTGGCTGATTGCTCCTAACTCTATGCATTTGTTGCTGACCCGGTGATATATTATTCGACGTAGAGAGCGCTGGCCCGCTGTTTGCCGGATGGACTATCGATCGATCATCGGATACACGAAGATTTGTCATCGGCGGCTGTGTGTAAAGTATATTTTTAAAAGTACTTATAAAAATTTTGACTCTTGTGTTATAATAAAATTAAGTAACTGAAAATTTCATGCTTACCGGAGAGACGGACATTTTTGGTGGCTGAGTATTCGTCGGCGGCAAGGAACTGGAGTAGGACGAACTGAAAAGATTGGCATATGTCTTTGGCTTGTTGCTATTCGCGTTCGCGGTGGACGTTTGTTCCGATTCGGTTTCCCGTCCCGTTCCAGTAAAGCTTTCACTTTCCGTTTGTTCTTGAGACTCGTCGACCTGATTTTGCGTCTCTTCGTCAGTCTGTTGTTGTGGCTGATCGGACGTTGCATCGAGCTCCTGTTCGGTACTGAATTGATCTTGACCTGTTGGTTCGTTGATGTATTGATGTGTTTGTGGCTGACCCTGTGAAGCTTGTTGTTGGTTTATCAGCGGAGTCTCTTCATGCACCGAGCCGTTTATCACCGGTTGCATCATAGCGTGTACCTGAAAATCAATACAAATCAAAAAAAGATTTATATACGACGGTCATTTGCCTTTCTGCAAACGAAAATAAAGAAAAATAACTATTACCTTTTTTTAATGCCAAAACAGAAATGAAATATCAGAATTTTCATTGTTATGAACCTTTTTATTTCAAGTTTTCAATGCGAAAAACAAACAAGAACACGAATCGAATCGATTATTCTATTGAATTTTCCATCATTGGCCTCCATTACTCTTTACGTTTTGGAGTTTTTATATTATAATTCTTCAGAAATATTCGAACAAAAATATGCTTCATCTATTTTTGTGGCCTAAATCTGAAAATATTGGACAACGCAGAGACAACAGAAAATTGAGATACACCACAAAAACAAAATTCATCATAATCCATTTGCTCATTTACTGCAAGTATAGTAATACAAATAACTGGAAATTGCCTGTTGAATTTTCATTTGTTACACATTTTTCACTTACATTTTTTGCATTTTTTTTTTCATTATCAAAACTATTTCAACAAACTTCGGCTTTCGGATTCTACACGGTACCTGGGACATTCATAAATGTAAACATAAATAATCGAATTTCATAGTTTTTCACAAAAAAAATCATTTAAAAACATGTATAGACTCTAAAGAAATTGTCGGAATTTTTTCAAAATTTTTCGTACGGTGTTTTTTGTTTGAAAAAATAGATAAAATAACGAACTGCATATTTCCATATTTTTAGTTTGGACACGATATCAGAAACCCTTCAAAAGGATACCAACTTACGAGCCAATTGTAAGGAAGAAAAAATTTATTGTTCAAGAAATTGAAAAAGCAGAAACAAGGAGGTACAACTGAGAAGACATCAAAAGTGACGTATTAGCTAAACTTCGAACTGATGAATTACCGTTTGTTGAGGCGGTGCAGCGTAATAAAGTGCCGGTTGTTGTTGCAGAGGTTGTTGAGTAGGTATCAAAGGTGCGTGAGATTGTTGATCGGTAACGGAGGTCGCAGTCGAGTGTTGCTGAGTCTGAGGCTGTTGTTCGTCTTCTTCAGGCTCAGAGCTTCTCTCCTCGTCCCGTTGTTCAGCCGGATCACCTAATCCGCTCTCGACACCCTCGAGTTCATTTTCTTCCTCATCTGGAAAGCCAAGATCCTGGTAGCGAAAGATGTCATTGTGAACGTAGTACGTTTTTGGTGCTTGAGCAGCCAGTACAAATGTCTGAGTGAAACGACGCATGGGCTGTCCAGCATTGGAAAGTTCTCCGGTCACCTGAAAATCAATCAAGATATCTGATTAGATACGACGTATTTTAATCTCTTTTGTCTTCACTTCCCTCTCTCCTTTGCCTCGTTATTCGATTAAATCATCGATAACATGTAGAAACTAAAAATTGATTACGTCATTGTGAGAAATAAACTAATCAAAATATGTAAATCAATACATTTTCCCTGTCTTTATCATGAAAAGTAGTCAACAATAGTATTCAACAATAAAAACTATTGAAGATGTGGCTATAAGAACACCAACTCCGATGATTCGACTAATTAATAATACTGCAGCAACAATGACAAATAAAGTATTTGTTATGTTTATTCAGAAAACAATATTATTGGGGTGATCGTTCACTCAACTCCCCTTGTGAATGTTCCAAAGAGAAATTGGTTGGCATTATTTGACTGATCGGAATTTGACAGTTCAGAACATGTAGGAAAACAGCAAAATCAGACTCTAACTTTTTATTAATACACTGGACAAATGGTGTAGCAAAATCCGACTTTTGAAATATTTAATCATCTGTCTCGCACCAAAGGGCGGCTCTTGTCAATTGATTCTTAGCGTTAACAATAGATGAGTTGGATCTCGGATATGGAAGGTGTAAACATCTTGTAGCATGATTCTTTTTGCATTGCTTAGAGAAGTAAATTGTTTTGTCCAACTTACCTGCACGACGACTCCATCGCCGAGAGTTGCTTGGGAATCAACCTGGCTGATTTTAGCGTGGCAATCACGGAAGTTAAGTTGCTGAATTTTCTGATGTATCTGTTTCTGACCGACTGCTGGAACTATCTCACGATCCGGAGTGCCCAGCCCACCGTGAACGAAAGATGATTGGTTGTTGTAAAACCTTCAATTAGTTTAAAAAAATAATTATCTGTACATTCAACGCTTGAAAGTATGGGCATTTCAGTTTTTATTTTGGATGAAGAAGAATAATAAGTTGTACTATTTTTTATCGTTAGAAGTCACAGAATATTCATTCAAAGCTGAACAATCGTGTGTAATATTTCAACTAGGAAAACAACAACTTAACAATATATTCTGCACAATAAAGTTCATCAAAGATATCAAAACTTGTATTTTCAAATAAAGTTGTTTTGTTGAACAAAAGTTTAGCAAAGCTATCAAAAGTAATTAAAAATATAAGAAACATTTGTAAGAAGACAAATATAAAAGGTTGGTTGAGAATTGTAAACAATGAATATTTCTGCTTTTTGGACTGACCTGTGAAGATGTGCCGGTGCCTGATTGAGCAGTGTATAGTACTGTCGGACAAACTCGCGACCGACGCACTGAGGTGAGGGGGTTGCCTCCATGACCATTTCCCTTTGTAGCTTTTGGGTTTCTCCGCACTTAATGAATTAGCAAACCGTAACAAACTTTTTTGTCCTGTTGTGCGGCTCTGACAGCAACTATTCACCAGGTATGAAAATCTTTGAATTCCTAAGGTAGGTTTCCACGAAACACTAAATAGAAAAACAGGACTATTAAGAAGCGTCGTTATCGTTCAAATCGTAAGTCAAACGACCATACAATAAAGCAGGGTTTTTCTTTGTCTCACTTCTTTCTAGCCTATGATAGATTACAGGTTTGAGAACCGGCGAAAATTCGTAACGACAAGACTACAAACGAAAAAGTAGTACGGGAAATCCAAAATCGCGAATATTTAACCATTTAGAGACAAAAAAAGACGCGACACGAAAAAATTCGTAACCTCAACTTGTCTGGGAACGTCGATGTAAATTGGACAAAAATTCATGCACGTGTGGGATGGTGAAAAAAACGGACGCGAATGAAGGTAATAACAGAGTCGAGAGAAAGAAAAAGAGAAAAACCCTTGCTCTTTAGGGCGACAAAACGACGTCGATTTCACAAAAAAAAATTTCTTACAATCGCGAACTTGTAGGAAGCTGCGACACAAAGAGAAGACACGATCGAGAGCGCGAGAGAAAGAGAGCGAGAGGAAAGAGGGGCGGGAGAGAGGGGCGGCGGGCAAGCTTTGCTAAGCGCGAGATCGACACATGGCGAATTTTTTGGATAAAGGAGCGAGTTTTTCTTCCCTCAATAGCATTTAAAGTTTTTCTTTTCCGAAATTTTGTTAATTCTTTTGATAAAAAATACGAACGTTATGAAAATTAGCAAGGAAAATATTGATTCCAAACTAAATGTATTTATCGTACAAATGGTTCTTCAAGTTCGAGAAGGATAGCGTCGTTGGCCGAGGGAGACTCAAAAGGAGCGAGGTCGAGGCCAAACGGTGGCCGGCGCTCGACGAAAGCATGGCGATAATAGTTTTCCATTGATAGAGACTTGAAAAAGTTTTCAAGTACGCCATACAAAATACCGATCTTTTATAGAAAACTAGACTGAGAAATTGAAAGAAATAATAGATGCTCGGTTGAATTTATTGAGAAAGCCGGCGGAATAGCCTCGTGGCTTTATTACGCTTGAAAAATTGGCATTTTTTCCCCACTAAGATCGCGCGTTTTTTACGACGAAATGTTTGAGGAACATGAGAAAATCTCGCTCAACATACTCTAATGTTTAAGGGCGATTAAACTGCATCGTAAAAAATATTACTTACCCGTTGTTTGGTGCCTAAATGATGTGTTGTTCGTGTTCGTTTTTTTGTAGATTCCGTTTCCTGGCGCGGTCTTGTTTTTTCGTGGATTGTTATAACCCGAACTAGTATTTTCGATTCGAAGTTTGACGTTTCGTCGATATTTTTTAAAATATATTTATGTATATATATTCATACGAGCAACTGAGGGTTGATTTTTTATTCTATTTTACGCTTGTGTTCACGATAATGTATATGTATTCAATTATAAAAAAAAGTATAGAAACTAAAAGATTTCAGTGTAACATGGATCTCGAAGCACCTTAGTGTCAGCACATGCAGCGGGGAACCTGCACTGAAACGGGGCCGGAGAAGCGTGAGCCGGTAGTCACTGTCGCTTGTAACGACACCTGGTGAACGAATTACGCATCTCATGTAATACTGCCAATCGCACAATTGTGGACAAAATTCGAAGCTTATTTTCCCCCAAATTATTGGTCAATTCGACCAATTCATTCCAATTTTTTTGTAAATTCATTCTAATTTCTCGTCAAATTCCTTGAAAAAATCTAGTTTTGCGTAATTATTTAAGACTTATTAAAACATTCGATCTATTGACAATAAGAGATGGCGCCATGAGGTAGTGCCTATTTGTTTGTATGCTTGGGCTCCGATCTTCCCAAACTTCAAGCCTTTTAATTATCTCTATCTTAAAAAATTTCTTGCTGCATTAGAACGCTCGAGCTTTGTTACGGAATTAGTATCTTTTTTTTCCATGAAAAACGTAGTTTTTCATTATAACAAAAAACATTACTAGAAAAAAAAGAGCTTGCAGTCGTGGGTTTATTTATGGATAAATATAATTTTCAAGTACTTACCTTATGGTGATTCAATTTATTCTTCCGTTGATCACATTAACTATTTTTTATATTCACAATTTTCTTAAAATTAGTGAATCATCGAAATATGCACATTAATTAATTCAATTCTCAAATACCCTCGACTTTTCATTGTTTATCGACCGATCTCAGCCCCCGAAAGTTGCTCTTCGGTAGTAGTTTTTAAATAATTTTAATTGGTTCAATCAAGAAACTGTAAATTTAACATGGAAAAAATGTAAATATTCATAAAATTGTCTATAGAATTATTTTTATTAAGTTTTTTCAATGAATGCGATAAATTAGCTTCTTGATATTATGAAACATGTAATTCTATAAAAATCCATACTATTGTTGAGCCTTCATTTAATCATCTAAACTTTCTCAGGTTTTCGTACGCTTACCAAATATTGTGATTTATCAAAGGAAATAACGAAATGAAAATCCAGTTCATCGGTTCATAAAAATGTTGAGGAAGTAATAGAATCGTCAAAAGCATCTCCGGTGAGTTATTCAATGTATTTGAACATTCGACATAGTAGGATAACAGGAAAAACGAAAAAAGTAAAAATAAATAAAAATAAAAAAGGACTGCGCGGACGATAATTATTATGCACGATGATGATCTCTTCTGTTTTCAGGATCATCGAGACCCGTAGTCTATTTTCTTAATATTGGGATATATAAAAAAAAATACTGTTAATATTGATTGCACTCAATTCGAGTGCGATTTCATTTCGTCGCTTGCTGTTTCACATTCTCTCTCGTATATTTTTTCCATGTCTCTCATCTACTGAGTTCGCACGCGGAGGTGTTTTTCTCATTCACACATACACACACGCACGCGAAACATTTCACGGCGATTCGATTTTCGTCTCAAGAAAATCGAAAAAAAAAAATTCTTAGCTCCCAGGATCGTTCAAGTCGGTTTTGGTTTTTTTTTAATAGGTTGAAACTCAAGCTCGAGAAGTATACAAGATGCTTTATGTACACAAAATGAATTTATTGTATCCTATAATTCTTAGATTGATAAGGAAGCAATAATCTTTTTACCACAATTTGTTTTTTTTTCACATCCTCTCGCTCAATTCAGATAAACAGCTAACCGACTGTTATCCTGTATCTCTCAATCTCTCTCGCTCTTTATCGTGTTTTAACGTTGTTTTTTGTTTCTGTGTAAAAAGTACATTGCCTGCTTCTTACTCAGTTATAATATAGTAGGTGATCGCCTTTTACTCATTAAGTTTAGTTATAAACAAAATTAAAATAACCTTATTGTTAAAAAAAATGTGATGACATGGTTTTCAACGTTCATCTCCATGTCCATTTTACGGGGATAGGAAGGGACGAATGGGAAATAGGTCTTTTTTGTTCTCTTCATTTTGTTTTTTTGTAGCAAGAGGATTCGTGGTACTTTCTCAATAAATGAAAAAAACCACGAAAAATCGTAACTTTTTTCCTTTAGTCTCAGTTGCGATTGTGCTTCCTCTCCTCGCTCGTACAAAATTAAATGAAACGATCGGCTCGTTGCAAATCTTGAATCTTGGTTTATAGATTTTTTTTTTATTTATAATTCCATTTTCTTGAAAATTCATTATCTTTTCTTGTCTTATTATCCGAGCGACTGTTCGATCGTCGAGGATTAATGATAAATACGATAAGTGTAAATACAAATCAATGGACGACATGAAATATTCGTTTTGTACGAGGGAGGGCATATTTTTGTTTTCTTTCTTGTTTACGAATACGAAAAGAAAAATTAAACGCAGTCTGGCGTTACTGCCCGCGAGTTTCTCCCTTCTCCAGTGTTGTCTGTTAATTTCAGCATACATATTTACGCATATGTAGGACAAACACGTACATAACGTACGACTTTGTTGTATTCGAGTGTGTGAATGTGTGTGTTTGTTTATGTATATATAGAAACGTTTTTGCCTTTACGAGCGTGCGGGGCTTTTTCCTTTCTTTTTTTTTCTTTCATCTAAATAGTTTAAAAAAGAAAATACTACTGCTTTTTTCGCTGCTCTTGATGACTGAAATTGTTTTGCGGCAGTTCTCTGCGTGGTTGTAAATAATGGCGGGATTTCATGGAATGATGATTTGACGAGTTATGAGATTTGTTGTGGGACTGGGGACCTGAAAAACCATAAAACATAAGAGATTAATAATAAATAATAAACTATGACAAACAAAAAAGGCGCAAAAAAATTAAAAAAAAATTGATACACAAGTTAAATTCTGACTGTTTTTGTTGTTGTTTGTATTTCAAAAAAATTCTGTCACGACAATAATCGCTATGGGGGGTTAAGAAGCAATGTGAAAAATGAGAATTGGAAGATTAAAATAGTGGAAAATTCATGCATACAAAAGAGAAAGAAGCACAAACAGGAATGAAGAAAATGGGCGATGAAACGGAAAAAAAACTATAAATACGCATAGACCAGAATATATCGTTTGACAGAGCGTTGAGGAAAAAGCTTTTTTTTATGAACAACTAATGTGTACGAAAATCCAGGGGCGAGATAAAATTATAGACCGCGAACCAAATAAAAACAACCAAGGCGAAGAAAAAAATGTAATCTGGATAGGATTAACGAAGGGACACTCACCAGCGGTCACAATGCGAATTGCATTGTAGTCGCGCTTAAAGGATTTCCATTAATAGGGTTGGTGCCTTTGGTTCTGGCGACCACCACCCCTCTGCTTGCCGCCGTAGCCTGAGCCTCCTGAAACACACCCATGTCGCACTATTAGTCCAAAGAACTATCCGAACGTATTTTTTTACACGACTCTCCTAACTCTTTTTGGTATGATTATCATTTGATCATTTTTGAGTTCATTTTTTTTTTTACCAGAGAATCGACATTTTTTGATTTCTATTATTCTTTATATCAACAGTCGACACCGAAAGCAATATATTCGGCATATAAAATCTACCACACGCATACTTGTAACAATTATAAGACAACGAAAATGATTAATTAAAAACAATACTATTTTTAAATTAATTTAAGTACAAAGGTACGAGAGAAGACTAGAGAAATTCTACATAGAGGCTACAGGCTAAGGTCGTAAGCTGTAGGCTGCGTCCCATTTCGTGACCCACCTGAACCCCTCCCTCCCTCCCTCCCTCCCGCACCTTCCAATCCATCGCCATCCAGATGAATCCTCGAAACATTTCTGGATTGTTTTCCCTTCGAGCTTATCGAGCGGCTCAACATGAATTACCTTTTTTTCTTTATTTCGATGTGCTCTTGCGATTTTTGCTTGCTACACCCAACGTTTAGATTGGTTTGAACGTGGGTTGCAATAGTCATTATTTTACATGTATATCGTGAATGATACGGCGAAAATTAACAATAGATTGGAGTTTCAATATTTATTACAATAATAATAAATGATGGAATGGAAATCTAAAATAATTTTAGAAGAATTTTGTTCAAATGTTCATCGAGTCTCCCTCCAAAGAAGTGAAACTTCTCAGTTCGAATCCAATTTATTATCAATTTTCGTAATGCCTTTAATCCATTCTTCGAGATGTAAAATTCATTCCAAGAGTTATTGAGCAACTTCGCGAAAAAGGCAAAAGAAATAAAGGTAATTCCTGTCGCCACCAGAAATGTTGCGAGGCTTGGATGTCAAAAGGTTTTTTTAAGCCGAAATAAATGAAGTTCATAGGGTATAAGATGAATCTAGCAAAAACAGTGGTTCCGCTCAATACGAGATCGATTATCCTAAATGTTGTCAAAAATGAAAATATTCACTCAAAACTAGTTATCTTGAAAAAATTTCTGTTCTCATAAATATTAGAATAAAACCCGTAACCACCGGTTTTACGAGATGTGCGTAAACGAATAGCGTAAGGAGCTTGAGTGTGAGTACGTAGAGGCATGCTAGATATCGAATTACCAAAGTGATTTGGGGCGTACGAGTGAGCACGCGGTAAAAAATTGTATAATTTTCAATCGATGTGCTCTAAATGACAAATAAAATATTCCTCTTTCTGCAAAACCTGTCGATTTATCTTCGCATTACTATTCGTGTGTGCATGTGTGAATATACACATCAACACATTTCACTGTGAATAAAACCTGGATTTTTTCGCGTAAGTGATCTAAATGAAAAAAAATAAAACCTGGGAATTCGATCGATTTGGAGCAGGCATATGGAACTAAAGTAGGAAAAGCACCCTTTTTCTCCCTTCGGCCTAAGCCTCTCGCACGCAGTCGTAATGGCAGTGTTTTAATGGGCCAATAAAATGGTTAAAAAAAACAAATATGTAATGGGTTCGTGAATCAGGAGAATTGCGAGACGAGAAGATTCGGAGAAAGATAAAAAGGGTTTAACTAAAGTGATGTGTCCAAAGATTTTAGGAATAAACTAAAACCCGAAAGGAAATCAAACCAAACAAGAAAATACAAGATAAAGTGACTATTGATAGGAGATAGCGATATGTTAAGTGAGATGTAGGAAGTATCTTTTTTTTTGTTTTTGTTTTTTCTTATGGGTGGGGGGACAGAACAAAAAAAAGAAACGATAGAGAGAAGGAACGCTAATGCGTACCTTTACCGCGTGCACCACCGCGCCCACCATTGTAGCCACCATCGTAACTACCACCGCCATAGCCGTAGCCGTCTGCGTATCATGGAACACACGGTACAACAAGTCAATGGCATCATTCATTATCGACGTTTTTAAACCGCCGCACGTTATTCCATTCTTTTGTTCTTTTTTTCTCTTTCTTTCAAACCTCGTCATTTTGTGGAGAGTTATGAAATTAGAATTCAAAGTTGAATATGAAACGCAAGGGGTTATGAGCCTCGTTGTTGTGCGCCAGGGATTTGTATCTCTCAACTTTCTAACACTCATTGAATTTCGTTGGGTGTTTTCGGTCATTTTTCAAGATCGAAAAAACGAGCAGTGTGCAGGTAGAGCGTATGTCAAAGTTCGTGAGACAAACGCAGTCTTTCTTTCAAGGCGCTCTTCATTCATATCAACCATGAGTAATTTCATGGTTTTCGGATCCAAATCAAGTTTCAGTTTTTCATACAAAATAATAATGAATATTATTCATGTATGTTAGAAAATATGTCCCAGAAAATAAGCTATTGAAGAATTCTTTTTTTCTTGAATGAGACGAAAGTACTGAGGATTTAAAAAATCGTGGATTGTTTTAACCAATTTCTCCAGAAGTTACGACGGAACGTTCTCCGTCATGAAACCTCCACAGTTCAATGTCACAAAAATCACATCACAATTGAAAAAAAAAGATTAATAAAAACACATTCGGAGAAGGAATAATTCTGTTTCTTCCAGATTTATCGAAGCCTGATATTTTCATCGAAACACTCGTACACTAAGAAGAAAATCATGCACGTGTGGTTTCATGAGACATGGACAAAAAAAATTCAACATTCATATCAACTACGAAGAGGCCTTTTTTGTGACTTTGTTGTTCGGAGAATAGAGAAAAAAATTTCGTGAATAATCGAAAAATATTCGTTACGAAAAGTGAAAAACAAATTGGAGAGTTGAATTCGATAGACGATAAATTTGAAAATGTCAAGTCGTCAACTAGATGTTTGATCACGAAAATGTACACCGTTCTCATTAAAAACTTAGAGTTTTTTTCTTCGAATTTTAGTTTATTATATATCAGTTAATACTAAAGCCCATTTTTTAAAAACATTTATTCAAATTCACAGACTCCGTAAGCAGCAAAAGAGCCGAAAAAAATTCATTGCTTCATAGCATGAAAAACACAACTCTTTTCAATAAACCCATGCAAGAAATGGGACAAAATTGTGACTGGATGTTCAAAAGCGGGATCGAGGGTACAAACACCATTTCCATACGCTTTCGTTGTGCTGTACATTTTTTCTTTAATTTTCTCTGCACACATCGGTTTTTTTCTCGATTTTTATATAATTATGTTACAGTGACTGAGTGTTTTTGAAGCCAGTGAATCTGTAGAATTTATTGTCATTGAAAAGAAAAAAAAAGAAAATATGAATAAAACAAAATTGTTTAGAATAATGTAGCTAACATAAAATAGCTATAAAGACAAGTTCTACTGATTCACTGACATCAACCAGTGAACGTATGAAATTTTATTATTGCCCAAACGACTTTATTCTTTTTTAGTGAATGTTATTTTATAATCAGTAGCAAAATTGACGTCAAAAAAATTGCTTCGAATATGTAGAGCCCGACAATGATCTTCAATAATATCGTTGTACCAAAAGTTGAATGATGATATTTTTTAATTATTTCATCTGCCTTCACACTTTCACTGTTACATATTATATCTTTCCCCATGTCTCTCTCCTTTTAATGTATAACTTCTATAACGATCTATTCTCGTTTGCGTTTATACATATATATTTATATTCATTTATATATATATATATATATATATATATATAGGTATTTTTTATATATAAATATTAAAGCATGAAAGGAAATAAATTAGTAAATGAAGAAGTTAGGTCGGTTTAGTTGATCACAAAGATGAAAAGAAAACAACCTCAACCGTGGAAGTTTTTGAACTTATCACTCGGATTACGTTTTTTTTTTTTTTTTTGGATTACGACTATTCGTTTTCTTTCATCTACGTGTAAACACGAGTTTTGTTTTTTGTTTGACACCCTATTTTTGAATAAGGTTGTTAAACATAATCCACGAGATCAGTTCTTGGATGCGTCAACTGTTTTTGACATAACATAGTCTCTTATTAAGTCAAGCCCGAATAGCAGCCAGATAAAAACAGGTCAGTTTTTCTTTTGCGATTGAATGTAAAAGTATAAAAGTAAAAAAAAAAGTGAATGAAAGTTTTCGCGTGTAAATTAAAATTTGATGCCGAACCGTCTGCAAACCAGCGCAAACGTCCCACGTTCTTTTTTTTTTTTTTTTTTTTTTAATATTTATAAGATTAATATCACACACGTTGTTCATAATCCGTTTCGGACGGTACGTGAAATCAGTTCTCTCTCTTATTATTTTGTTATTTTTCTTCATTTCCTCTCTTATTGATTTTCAAAAATTGAAAATCCCGACATATGCGGCGCATCGTACACGACCCGAGTACTAAAAATCCTCGAAATAAATAGTTATAAAAATCGTGCAAAATCGTGACTGCAAGAGCATTTGTTTCGAATTGACAATTGCCAGTTTCGTCGGCGTTAAACTTGTTGTGATAACAAGTCGTAATACACGCAGTGAAAAGATAAATTTTATAGTCTCGATTTTTCATTATTATTTGCCGCCCACAGCAAAAATCGCGGTCATATTTTTTCGGTAAAACGCGATAAGAAAAAAAATCTCGAAAAAAAAAGAAAAAAAACCAGAATCCGAAGAGAGATACAAAAGTTCGCATGATTTGAATTTTTGTCTACGGGCGACCTAATAATATTCAATAAAATTACCGTATCCGGTGTAGTCGCCGTAGCCACCATAGCCTCCGTACCCACCGCCATAGTAATCGTATCCACCGCCATAGCCACCACCGTAGCCATCATAGCCGCCGCCGTAGCCACCTTGACCGTAACCACCGCCGTATCCACCTTGTCCCCAGCCACCCTGACCACCGAAACCTCGTCCACGTCCTCCACGACCTCCCCGACCACCTCGCGCTCCAGCTCCACCACGCATGCCTCCCATACCGTCGGGTTTAGGCGTTGCTTTTTTGACGTCGACCTATCGTTCGAAAAAAAAAAAAAAAACATTATCATTTACTGTGCCGATCTTATTCAGTTGTTTAATTTTCTAGATATCAAGTGAATCGTTCAAATTAATCTTTTTTCTCAAATGTTACTTGTTCTTTTTTTTTATTACGTTTTTCAAGTATCGAGAACCGAAATAAAAGTTTAAAAAATCTCATTATGTAAAACTTCAAATTTACCTCTTTTCCATTGATCGTCTGTTTTGGTGTCTTGAGTAATTCGTTGACGACTTGTTCGGACTCGAACGTGATAAAGCAGAAACCCTTCCTCTGGTTCTTTGTCTTATCGAATGGCATTTCCATGTCGACGATCTATACCCACGAAGCAGATTTATTGTTTTAGAAAACGGTTGATCTTTTCCTTTTCGGTTTTGTGAGTCAAAGAAGTTTGTCAACTTACGGAGCCGAACTGAGAGAAGAACGTTTTGATGTCATCGTCAGAAAGTTCTGTCGATAAACCACCAACGAAGATTTTACCGTGACGGGCCTTTGCTTTTTTGGGGTCGACTTTTTTGTTGTTTATCGTGTGGTCAGGTGCTGCTATGATCTATGAACATAAAAAGTCAAAATTCAATATTGTTAAGATTGTTTCGCTGAATAATCAATAATGTAAATGAAATTTGATTCAATGATTTCAATAATATTTTAAGCCGATCAGGATATTGGTATAGTGTCGTCACTTCCATTCAGTAGCAGAACTGGTATAGTGTATCATCATTTGCGGCCAATTAATAAAATATTGATTATCAATAAAAAAAAAAGATTTGTAAACTAAAAAAGTGAGCAATTACCTTATCTAACGATTCTGATTTGGCAAAGACAATGAAAGCGAAACCTCGCGATCTTCCTGTGTTTGGGTCTGTCTTGACATTGATACTTTCGATGTCACCATAAGTGCCAAAATGATCTCTCAGTTCCTCTGCAAAGATAATCAAAAAACTACTGTTAGTACAAGTGTAATTATTTCTTAAAAGTACTTGAATTTTTCAAAAACTAAGTTCAGTTAATCAATAGTATTCGTCTCATGCAACAGTGCCATTCTGTTGTCCGAAGGTGTCCTAAGATATGTTCATCATTTGATTCTATGAATTTATATTTTGATATTTTGTTGTTGTTGTTAACTCAAAATTAAAAGTCAAAGTTAAATGAAGATTTGAAAAATGATTACTCACTGTCTGTGGTTTCCCAGCTGAGACCTCCAACAAACAATTTCCTGCAATTGACAGAAACACAATGAATTAGTGCACCAAAAAATAAATGATTCGAATATATCGTTAATCTCGCGTATTTTTTCTCTCCCTCGCTCTCTTTCTCTGTCTCACTTTCTCTCTCTGGCTAAAATCGATTAAACCAACTTTTGAGAAATTTATTTTTACAGTGCTTTGTTTTATTAACAATGAACAACAATGGGTGATAATGATTTTTCGAGCGCAAGATGTCGGCTATACTTTGTTAAATCTCAGCAACCTTTCAATAGCATGATCTGCAATAAAAAAATAAACAAAAAACGAGAGAGCATTCGATGAACGGATTTGTTTTTTACAATTAATTATAAAATTTACAAGTAACGAGAGCAGTCTATTATCATTATTATTACCATTATTATCATTTTTCTAACATTATTTGTAATACGTAAATTTGCAGTAGAGAAAATCGTTCAGTGTTCTCGTGCAATTAAATTTATAAGATTTGTTCTCTTACAGATTTGCGTTCCTAACTGAGTTGATTTAATGTACGGTTTTTTTTTGTAAATACTTGTTCGTCGTGGTATTTAGTACGAGTTCCCAGCGGTGCGGGAGGGCAGGGGCATTTTTGGAGAATTGTGGGAACGATGCAAAACGAAAAAGATAAAATATTGAATAATCAATAATAAAAATGGAACGAGATAAATTGAAAAAATAAAATAAAAATGATAATAAAAAAGTTAAAGTAATAAAAATATTTAAATGTACCTATCGTTCAGAGACTCCTGGTTAGCCCCGGCCGACCTGCAAAGCAATCGAACGGTTTTATTTTACCAGATGTATTTTATTATTTTTCTGTTGTTTTTGTCCAATTTTCTTTTTGTTTTAATGTAATTTTATTGCTCTTTTTTTCTCTCGCTAAGAACATTTTAGAAATGAGGAACGCTGCCAAAAATTTTCTTTATGAATATCTGACACAAGATAGTGGAACGAAAACGATAATCAAGTTCGTATTTATAAATATATATATATATATATATAAATATATATTTATATATTTATATATATTCATTTCCACGTGTTGATACTAATCATACTAAAACACCCCTGAAAAATCTAGAATTGCTGTTAAGAAAACGAAATAGATGAGAATAGATTTAAAAAAAAACATTAAAAAATAAAATAAAATGAAAAAATAAAACAATTTTGTCAACAAGATCGTACACAAGAAGAATTCAGCCAGAGAGTTTGAAATACAATTACCGAGGTACTCGGAATGACTCGAAGGAATTTTCATTTCTTATAATCATGGAAGAGTATTTTTTGTTTTAGGCAATTAGCGTAAACACGTCACTATAATAGTGTTTCTGAATATTACACTTACAAACAATCGAGTTGTATATATATATATATATATATATACACACACATATTCACGTATTTCAAGAATGAAAAAATTGTCTTGTTAACTAATCGTATTTTCTGCAAATGGAATTTAGAACTGACAAAAATAGTAAAACGTAGTAGTAATAATAAATAGTAGAAGTAGAATCATACCGTTCCTAGAACAGTCAGCTGATCCTGGCAAAGAGTAAGAAATCGTTAAGGGAGAAAATAAATAAATAAGGGGAAAAAAAATGTCTTAGAGGAAAAAAAAAGCATCAGTGACGAATCTCAAGGTGAAAAAAGACCAAAGAGAGGCACGGTAAATCACTGTGTGCAAGCTGCTCAATGAAAATGAGCAAGTCAATTTGGCGCTGTGCCGAGAAAATAAAAATTATCAAACCCAAATGAAAAATAAAAATTATGAAAAAAAAAAATGGACATACGCAAAATACAGTGAATTGATATACATTGAAAAAAAGAACTTTTGCATTTTTTTTTGTCACAAACGTACGAAAACCCGCAAAAGTTTACAACTCCAGTTGACATATACACAGCTCTGCGCCTAAGGAAAACAAGATTTAACTATGTTCCAAAGTTGAAATCTGACTGGTGATTGCTCCCAAAGAATTGACAATAGGTAGGTCGATCGACTGCAACTTCTAAATCGAGAAAGCTAAAGAAAATTTGTAGTTTTTTTGTTTGTTCGTTCTTACTTTTCATTTTTTTGTTTGTTTTTCTTTGACACAATACACAAAAAAAACTTGAGGACGTTGGACGCATAACAATAAAACTAATAACAATAATAATACTGTTGCAACATCTTAAATAATTTTCAATCATCCGCATGTACAAGAACAATAGATATAATATGTATGCATCACTTCATACATGTTTTACATGAATTCGGTAAGTATAATTTCTCACTGTCTCTTTCTCTATTATATATTTATAGTCATCGACAATTTGATCTTTATCGTTTCGTTATTAGGCTTTTGTTTTTTTTGCTTTTCCGAGAGTCTCGAGGGTGCTTTTTTTTCCTTTGTTTTTTTTCCATACTCAAAGTATAATGAGAGCTGCGTTGCATTTGGGCTTTTTTGGTATAATCTCATTTTTCATTGATTGTAATTTCGGTATTTGCTTTTGCTTTTTGGTACTTTTAACATCTGTTTGTCAGTTGGGTTTAAATTTTATCCGTAGCGAGATATATATATGTTATATGAATAATATATATATATATATATTTATATATATTTCAGTCTTAGTTTTTGTTTGTTTTGATATTTTTTTTTTTTTTTTTTTCATATATATCGTCTAGGGCTGGTGATAAATACCGTGGGCACCAGTCACTCGCCGGTACTCAGTTGGTTGGTCGGGTCACGGTTAGCCGGTTGCGAGCCGCCCGCCATAATCGCACTCGGGTCGCGCGTATGCCACCTGCAGACCAAAGCCACATAAACTGGGTTAATGGCGTTCCGACCTGTCGGGTAGGAGTTCACATTGGCCCTAGTGACTCTGTGCTCTGGTCACGCGACGACAAAACTTGCATCGACATCAGGTTCATGGACTTTTTTTTTTTTTTTTTTATTTTTTTTAGTTTCTGCTTGATTTATTTTCAGACTCTACTGCGTGACCCAGCAGACAAGTGTGTACGTGTTATTTTTTTTTGCTTAAATCAGCGAGACTGATCTGATAGCAATTTGACTCGATTTGTTCCAGTGCTTGTGTCGTGACGGACTCTGAAAACTTGGACGCTGACTTCTCGGCTCTAAACAATTCAGAAATATGTAGCGAAATTCATTGCTTTTATCCAATTTTTGAATTTTTTTTATAGATTGCTTTTCGAAAGAGGCTTCTGTGTTTCAGAATATATTAATTTTTATAATATTTATTTTTGTTCATTTTAGAAACTCCTCGAGGCGAAAAGAACACACACACCAAATCGTTGAACGCAAAAACGAATTGACCAACCAAGCCTGGCAATCAACGTTTTGTAAACAGTAGTAGAATCTCTGAAGTTGGCCATTTAATGCGATCTCGAGAAAAAACACTCTTACTTTGTTTCTTTTTTTCTCTTCAAATTACAAATTCGTTTCTCTATTCTTTTTCTTTCTTACAAACGCTCTATAAAAAAAAATTATTACAATTATCACTTAATATGCACAACAATTGTTACAGATTTTAAAAAATAAGGAAAAATTACAATATATAAATACAATTTCCTCCAACGATGCAACAATGAGTTTTTCTTATTTTTGTTTCTGTATTCTCATACACAATCAAATAAACTAGGTTGGGGAATTGGAAAATCAGGAATTTACACGCTTGAAGAATATTTGTCTCTTTGTTGCCCTCTTTCTATCTTTTTCATCGCACAGCAACAAGAAATAAATTATTTTAATAATCTTTTTCTCAAATAGAAAGGCATGAAAAAAGGTAAACTTTGACAACATTTAAAATCTAACAAGTTATAATTTCTTATTGAACGACTTAAAATGTAAATTCATTAGAAATATTCATGCAAATTATTTCAAGTTTCTTTTGCCATTAAGTGCGTTTATACACACTGCATTATTGTACACATCCATATATGATTTATAATATATAAATATATATGAAACCAGTAGAGTACGCCGACCATTGACACCCGGTTAATTTAAGTGTATTCTCGTGGCAAATGATGTTTCCCTAATTTGTTCAAGTTTGGTATCGCGATGGGCGAGGGGAAGCAGACCTCCAAATATGAACTTGTTGAAAAGGTTTTTTTTTTTAACGAATAAAAATCTAGGCAAGACTTATATTTTGATTGTTTTGCAAAATTTGAAGGCAGCAACCACTTTCCCGGCAAAGGTACTGTAGGTACTATAATTTTGTTCTCTTTACACTCTACGGAGAAAAAAATGCTTACCCATATAGTCGCGAAACATCCCGAAATGATCGAGGGTTTGCTTTTGTTTTTGTTAACTATTACTATACAAAAGAAAGTCCAAGATTGTCTCTCGGGGATGAAATAAGAAGAGTGCCCAAAAAATCACTTCAAGAGCTAAGACAAAATTGCTGCTATGGACGAAGAAAAAAGTAAATATTGGTTTATATATGTGAGTGTATAATTATATATATATAGATTTATAAGATATTTACAAAGAGTTAAATATTTCAAGTTTTATTTCGGGCATCGTGTTATTAAATCGGCTGGTTATTCGTCCTGCTCGAGATACCTATTGTAACGCTGAAAAGGTAGCAAAAGTGAATAAAAAAAAAAAAAAAAAAGTTGGGGTAGTGGAGAGAGCAACGACGCACGCTTTGTGCAACGATAAAAATAACGTTAATTTGACTTACGAACTACAAAATGCGTCGAAGTGATATTTTCGTAATTTTTTCTTTTTTTACTATATCAGTACCAAACACGAGAGAAACATCGATAGCGACGAGATTACACGAGTCATCAATTTTTGTTTATTACGGGATGAAATTCAAATTGCTAATTTGATATAATTACATGGAGAATCGATCCTAGATTAACTAAAAAAAAATCTGGGATAAAATGGAGCCAAAATGTCTTTTGCGCATTTCCCCCTTTTCTTGGCGTCGTATTTGATAGGCGCGTCTGCTCGGGGGCAGCGGCCGGCGTCTCTACTTGTTTTATACTCTTACAATAAATTACTAGTAGCTTAAATCGGAGAATTTAAAGCTTTGTTCAAAAAAATATTCATTTGCGGTGCAACGTCATGAAATTTCTGATCGAAAACCATTAATCGGTGTCGTGTGCTTGATAAATTATCAACGATGCAAACGGATTACTAAAAAACGTTCAATCTTTCGTCACGAGTTCCCGAAGAGACGAGAACGCGTCGGCGCCATTTTGTTCGCGCGGCGCTTCATATGACCACGCATCATTTCGATTAATAAAGAAAACTCGTTCATTTATTATTTACTATGACGAAGAGTTAGCTCGACACGAACGAGAAAAAAATATCAAAATTATCAATGATTGCACTATACTCGATTAACATGAAGTATCAACGAAAAGTATCAACTTGTAAATTGCGCGGAAAAAAAGTGATCAAAACTTAACACGACGAATCGAAATATTCGCGAAAAAAACTTGAAAAATAATTAATTACCTGTCTTCTTGAGATTCCTGTCCATTCTCCGTCGCGTCACCACCGCCGTTCTCAGTTTCGCCGTTTTGCTCGAAGGTCTGGTCACCGACATCCTCGCTGAAGTCCTTGTTCTCCTGATCGGCCATGTTATCGTTTAGCGTCAGTTTTTTTTCTTTTTTTACTCAAAAAGTTTTTTTGTATTTTGTTTCAACTGTTTCGTTGTAGAACGTTGTGCAAATATGAATATCACAACGTTGCTTTTAAACACGGACTAGAAAGACTGCGCGCGATTGAAATACGATCGAACTGTAACACTTCGTAGAGAAGCCTGTTCTAACAAAATAATTACACACGTCCGCACCGTACGGCTGCCGAAAGGAGAAGGGAGAGCGGCTTCACGCAGTCGTCTCGTTTCCCGATTCTGCGCCTGATGCATCATGGGTATCCTCTTCAATTCCCTCCTGCCCCTAACCGGCGAGCGATTCACTGGCGTCTCAGCCAATGAACGCGTAGCTCCCCAGATATGTGACAAGTGATCTGAAAACCCTGTGGCACGATCAAATAAATCTCAATTGAAAAAACTTTCTGAGACGCAAATATTTATTGATACTTAACAAAAGAGGATTCAAAACGTTTTACGATTTGTTTGGGTGTCGTTGATGTTTTTTTAATATTTTTATACCATAATATTTACCACGATCATTTATTATAGAAGAGGATAATCGTTGAGTGGAATTTTCCATTGACATTCTTAGGAATCTTGAAATAATTTCAGTAACGACTGAGCAAAATTCTCAACATTTTTTAAGAATATCATATTTTCATCGTGAATAATAAATGTGATTGCTGATCCTGTAAATGCATCGTTGATCATATATCGTTTTACATATCCAAATAATTGTTTGTCGTTCGGCGCACTCCTGAAAGGAGCATTTCTCAATACGTCACTGTTTTTCCCAATCAATGCTGGTCGCACAGGAGGACAGGAATGGTGAGGGGAATAAGCGGCAACGGAAAGCCGGCAAACGTACAGCGCTCACGCGCCGGGAAGTCCAGTGAGATAGGCGTCGGTTCGTTCGAGTAGAATTAACTTGACCAATCGAGGCACAGTATTTGGACCCGCTTTTATTCGACGGCGTCACTCTTAGCCTGCCCCTGCCCCCTTCATTTGCCGCGGTTCCTATCCATGCCTTCGATGTGTGCTGTTACCGAGCTCCCTACCATCGCAAAAATCAATAAAGCGTGGGATCATCTCCCGCGCATTTCAGCATCATCCGTACACGTATACTTCAACGCCCAGGAGTTTATTTCCTTGATTCACAATTATTATGACTGGAATTTAATGCAATTTTCTTACTTTTCATTCAATATATATCCGAGGTATTCTAAATTTATAAAAATGCATTTTTTTACGAGAAAAAAATGTGAAAATATGATGCCGGTAAAACGCGCAGGCGCACACGCCTGCGCGATTCGTTAGAACAACGGTGTTTGATTTCCGGTGACGCAGCAGCAACGTGCAACGCCGGCCGCTTCGGGACTTTGCTACTGTGCTCCCTCGTCGCTTGTGTACCTAATGATCTAAAAATAAATTCATGCGACTCTTGTATTTTTGGGGAGCCGCGTGTGTAATTTTATTTCGGTTTGGTTTTTTACTCTTTTCATCTCAACGTTGTTTGGTTCGTAGATCCATGGCATTTTAACATCCCATCTTAAGGTCCGTTTTCGTCCTAACTAAATCTCTTTTCTTTCGGATAACTTTTTTTCTTGCGTGAATTCGTCAGTACTTTTCTTTTTTGCTCGTCTCTGCTTGTTGCAAACTCGACGCAGCTGTCTCTGGCCTTGGTCCGACCCTCTTTACGGTGTCTGTGGCTACCGGATGTCGAATTCGTGAAATTTGGACTTTCTGTTATAATTTTTCAAACATGTTACATATATTTTCCTTAAAATTGATGATAATATAACCAAGTTAATGACATTTGCACAATTTATTTGTACTATTGTCTAGAGGTTGATCAAAAATTTTCAAGAGATTTAGAGAGCCCTTTAAAAAGTCACACGTAGTCAAATGGGAAAACTTTTGAGATGTACTTACAGACGTAAAATACCTGAAAAAAATGTTATCAATTTTTTGAAATTTTCCATGCATGTAGATTGGAGCTAGGGAAGGCGATTGACGACAGAACATTGCACAGTCGATTATTAAAAGGTAAAAAAAATAAAGTTGTATAAAAGTTATGTTACAACTCCAGTTATCGGGTCAGTTTTTTTCGTATCATTGTTAAAACAAAAAAGATGGTGTTTTACTGTTAAATCCACGGCGATTTTCACCCCCAAAAAGTTTTGATGTTACAATCGATAAATTCAAATAAATTGCCACAAAAACACTAAACCGAATGAAAAATATATGATGATAACAATTGAACTTCAAAACTGACTTATGATGCGTTATGTTTCTTTCACTACAGCAACATTGAGGTAGTACTTTTGCCAAAGTATTTTTCTTCAGAATTTCAAACATTTTGAGGATGAGTTCGTTTTGCTTCAATTTTATACACGTTCATACGGTTAGTCGTGAAGAAATTTTCATTTTTTTCTCTCTATTACAGAGAAATAAATCAAGAATCTTGACCATCCAAATTCAGAGTTATAAAATATGACATACGTGGTTTTTTTCGTCTCTATAAGATGTAGCAACTAACATTGTGAGATTTCTCTGTGAGAAATTGACCAAACAGTTTACTTTCGAACGTGATTGTAGCGTTTTGTTCACGATTGTACCTTCTGATCATCTTTAAATATGTGAAATTATGGTTTTATCGCTTCCAATACAGAATATTGTTTAATATCAGGATTGTTTGTAACTGTGATAATTTTGTTGGAAATGTTTCTCGAAAAATGAACAGATGTAGGATAAAGTACGCAGTCGCAGGCCATGTACCGTTGGTCGAGTTTTCTTTCATACTTCGTATGAGTGTGAAGAGTGTGGAAAACATCTCTTCCATTCTCCCCACTCGTGAACGGTCGGCGACTGGGTCTTAGCCAATTAATCATCAGACTTTGTACTGCGTAATTGAGTTAAAATTTCATGAGTTTAAAACTGCTCAGAAAAAGTCGTTTCTTATTTCATCATAGAAAATCGCGATTAAAAAGAGATGATGATGTCAATAACAATGAGAGCAAATGATCGAAAAATAAATTGAATACGCAGAACATGTAATTTTTCTTTTCGAAATATTGTACTTTGCGTTTAAATTTCCGATACGTCTGGACAGGAATGACATAACCTCAAATTTATCAAACCACTTCAATCACAGACATTCATAATGATCATCATCAAGCATTTTGAATAAAAAAAAGGAAAATCTTTCAAGATATTCTCTGATTACTTGGAGCTAATTTCTCGTCTGTCTTATTTTTCGCGAGTGTAACGTCAAAAAATTATTTTCCAGTTTCCTTTTTACAGTTTTAATTTGGGGTATAAAGTAGCGAAATTTCGAAATGCCTGAGACAATTAAGGCAAGAAAATCCATCCATCCATGAAAACTTTTTTAACTTAAAATTTATTTCGAACATTTTGAACCTGGAAAATGTTTTTTAGGGTCTAAAACTGCGAGATGTCTGGCGTACTTGCAATAAAATTCGCGCTGCTGTTTTTCGCATTGGTTTAAATCTATGGGACTATTACAAACCTCTCGATCCCGACAACCAGAAACTTCTTTCAGGTAAAATTTATGTCTGTAGATACCACTGTACACGGTTGTATACACATACATGACACAGTATAAAAAAACGTCGTTTGAAAATGGTCGAAAAAGCTTTTACGAAAATTCCCCTCTCACGAGAATAAATTGTCGAGAACTTTTCGTGCGTCTTAGAATCGAGTAAAATATCGTTAACGCGATATGCATTTTCCTTCTTCTTATAATTAAAACTTAATATGAGAATTCTCCGGAATTTCAGAAGCAAAATTTGTATCTGTCCTCGCTGGACCTTTGAAAGGACCAATCGGATTATCGGATACAGAAATCTGCGATCTTGCTGATTATTTTAGAATTCAAGATGGCCGTATACTTTATTCGCAACTGTGTGAAGTTATTCATGATAATGGTATGACCTTGATTTTCCGTAGAACTGTTTTAAGCATTTTTCAGTAAAATGTCGTAAGACTTCTCATCGTCATTTTATATATTACATTTTTGCAAAACATTAGGGCCTAATATTTTACTATTGCACTGTGAATAATAAATTGTTTATCGAACTAAATCTATCTTATTGCCTAAAAAATACTGAATTCAATTTTTGATTTTGTCAAATAGCAAATCATATGGTTTATCCAACTAAATTCCGAAACTTTCATAGAAATAAATCAACTAAATTAACGCAGCAAAATGCATTTGATGCTATACATTTTTTTACGCATATATTTTTTAGTTGCTTTCTTCAAATATTAGTACCAAATACTTGAGCAGTTTGGAGAAAAAATCTAGCAAATTTTTTCGGATTGACCATTGACCGTTATAAATGAGAAGTTCTCATAATTCATCAGTTTTAAAGACAAGGTTTCGGTAACCCGAACCTGAAACCGTCTTACACATTTTATGAGAAAGCAAGTTGTAGGCCGTTTCGTTTTGATACCTGAGAACCGTGACGAATTACTAAATTTTCGGGTCCATGATGACGAAAATCATTTAAGAAAATATTTCTCCATTCCTGAGACGATAGAAATCCCATTAAAAATATGTGCAACTTTTTGCAATAAAAAAATCATTAAATACATAGTTGCGTTATTTTCTACGAGAAAAATTCGCATTTTCAAAAGTTACAATTGAACAAAAAAAAATTGAAGAATTTTGGTGGCAATTTTTATTTAAATAATAACCAAAATAACAAATTTTTGATTCCGTTTCTGTTACACTTTAGTTCCTGAATTCGGTGGCTCTAAACCACTTGTTACGGGACTCGAGTGGGAGGATCCACTTCAGGTTAATCGTATAAGCTTGACAGAACATAGAAAACTCAATATAATTATAGCAAAAATAGCTGTCCTCTTGAACAAACGAAATATGGTTTTAAGACCGTATTTTCAAGACTACGAACTGGTACGAAGAAAAAAATATGTTGTCAACTGTTCTATTGAATGATAAAAGTTCAATTGAAAATTAAAATCGACAGTAGTTGGTCAATGCAAGTAAGATAATGATTGACCGATTGTCCAGATTTCAAAAAATACCGGAACCGTAACAATTGCCCATTTTGGCAGAATACTAAAATTTGTTGGCATCGTAATGGCAGCTGAAGAATTTAGTTTGCTCGTTAAAAGATTCGCAAAGGACGGTTATACAGTGAATTACGTGGCTTTCATAAAAGCTGTTGAAGAAGCACAGAACTTCATGGACCAACATGGAATGTTGGATCTGGCAGGCGTATGGAGAGAACAATTAAAATAATCAAAACTACTAGAAAACATTAATTTTAATGATGAATTCTAACGCACACTTGAAATTTAAGCAGAAAACCATTTTTATTCAATTTCTAGGACATTCTAGATCAATTTCCTGGTCGTATAATTACGGCAGAGCTTCCGAAGCTGCCTAGACCGGAAGTAGGGCGAATTTCACCGAGCAAAGTATTCGGAAAGCAAACAATTTTCCATCCAGTTTTGCAAGAAAAAAGAAAATTGATGTCTGTTCGAGAAGTTATTTATAGAATTCAACGACATATTTTCGAACGTCGTATACGAATAAATCAGTTTTTCGAGGTTCATTTACATATTTTTCAACTTATTCGTTGTTTTTTCTTAATATCATTTATCCACAAACCGAAAATGTTAAATTAACGTAATTGAAACGATAATCAGGACTTTGATGCATTGCACGTGGGCAGAGTTACGGTTTCGCAGTTTAAACGAGGACTCGATGCTCTCCAAGTATCATCACTCGGCCATTTGTATCTTGCTCAATCGGAAATTGATGACCTTACTGCACTTTATAGCGATTGCAATGACCCAGAGCGCGTTTTCTGGAAAACCTTTGCGGATGATATCGATCATGGTGCTTATTACTTCTTCTCAAAACGTCTTTCCAACCAAAGCGTTCGTAAAAAAAAGTTGAGAGTATAAAAAAACTCGTTTTTTTCCCATGAAAACGATTGTTTCAAATTCAGCAGTTATTTAATAAAGTATACATTTAATAGTTTCCATCATTTTTTCATAAGAAAATACGTTGAAGATTTGGTTCCCATCTAAAATAAAATTTTTTAAAAAATTTACATGACACATCACCAAACGCGATCTTTGAACGAGATTTTTAAATATATTAACGTAAAAAAAGAATAGTGAACGTCTAAAATAAAAAACGACGATTCAATAAAAATTACATTGATTTTTGAACAATGAAACAATAAAGTATGCAAAGAAATAAAAATCCCTTTTTCGAAAACTGCTTTCGTCAATAGTGTATTTTATAATATTGGTGACGTGATCATGTGAAATATGTATCCATCTCGTTTTCGTGCGGAAAATATTTGAAAAGACACGAGTTTTTTTCAAATTTCAACTACACATGAGCCCTCAAATAAAAGTAAATATCGATCGTTGAATTGTAAGTTGTAATGAATTTAAATAAATGAGGTTTTTCCATGTGTTCAAGTATTTACTGTGAAAGAACTCGAGAAACTACCCCGATTCCAAGTTCAGCAGCCACCGCCTGAGATTGCTGAGCTGCCAAAAATCGGTCAGAATAATTGGCAATGCGAGGAAAAGAGTATGCGGGATTTGTGCGAGGAGAGCTTAAGAAAAGTTCGTCATCGAGTTGAAGAACGAAGAATTTTCCTTAAGCAATTCTTCCACGATTACGACAAGTACGAAAAATTAATTATATATTTTTATCAGAGAAATATTATCGATTGATTCATAAAATTAATTATATATTTTTATCAGAGAAATATTATCGATTGATTCATAAAAATAATGTGAAATTAAAAAAGAAAATTTTTACTGTATAGAGATAGATTTTTGTCTGTGAATTTTTAAAATTTTTTCACGCACAAATACGAATTTGATGAACTAACGCGAAAAAAGGTCTTGAAATATCATAACGATCTCTACGATCTCTTCGAAATTCAACAAAAATTTTGTACCGTTTCGTCACTCAATTTTCAAAATGTTTATATTAGATTGAATCATGGCCACGTGTCACGAGGTCAGTTACGTCAGGTTTTAACTACAGCGTTGATACTACTTTCCCGCGAAGAAGTTTTTGCTCTCGAGAAACGATATAACGACGATATGGGTTTCAATTACGGGTGGTTTTTGAAAGAACTTGATGCACGTCCCGTCGAAAGTCCCTTGTACGAAGCAATGCTTGAAGAAAGAAAAAAAATTAACGCTCCGCGATCGGAACCCAAACCTTCCGAAGACGAAACAAATATAGTCATCATTCTCGCGAAAATCAAGGCCAAAGTCGTGCGAGAAAGGATCAATGTAATTGACGGAAACAAAAAATAGCCAAGTATCATAAAACCATTGATAGTTAAAAACAACGTTACGTAATCGTAATAAAAAAAAAATCCCAGATTTTCATTTAAAAAAACATTTTTTCAATAGCACAAATTTGGTTGAATAGATTTATTAATTTATTTCGTTGCTATTTTTGAAGGTGACTGAATTTTTGAAGCCACTTGACGTTCGAAACGAGCAAGTAGTTTCTAGAGAAGATTTTATCAGAGGTGTCGATCAGCTTCGTTGCAATCTAAGTTGTGCGGAAATAGGAACGATTATGGAAGTCTTCAAAGCTCCTATGAGGTCTTAGTCTACAAATATTCTCATCGCCAATCATTCATTTTGAGAAAAGACAAAACAGATTGTTAAAAGTTAAATTCGTTTTTTTCCCCTGCCAAAGACCTAATTTTGTGGATTACGTGAGATTTGCAACGGCAGTCGAAGAAGCTTTAGCAACTTCATCTTTGGAAAGAGCTCCCTTATTAGTGCCCCTGCAACACGTACCATCCGAGGCATGTGGAAGAACTTTTTTAAATTTTGACGAACGCCAAGTTGTGGCTCTTGCTATGGATAAGCTTGTTCGAGTAAAACAACCCAATCTCGAAGAACTTTTCACTGTGAGTTTTTTTCTTCGCTTTATTTTTATTAGCCACTCGCTTGAGAATGTTTTACCAACGAGATTTTCAAGTTTGTCAGAATTTCACTTCCGAACGATTTAACAAAAACTGCGAAAAATTTTGCGTACAACATCCTCAACCTCTCGTTGACACTTACAGTCAGTCACTCCACGACACACTGGGTCGATTTGACCCTGAGCGTACTTAATCTGCTTATCAAGAGCAGCCTCTCGATTGATGCAGTGAAAAATATTAGGAGTACACTTTATACATTCCTTGAAACGTGTACATCATAAAAATTCAAAAAATTTTTTGCAAACTTTGACTTTTTCAAAAGTTGCTATTTTACTTGAACAAATCATGTTTTTTTTTTTTTTCAATTTTTTATATTATCGACAATGGCTGGTTGTGTGCTCATAAAAAATTCTTTAAGAAGCAAAAACGAAAAATATTTTTTAAATCCTTAATTCTGGTGGAAAAAAACACTGGCATTCTGAAAAAATATTTCTGGGGTAGGAGTTTCAGGTCAAACTAACCCACTGAGTCATCCTTAATTGGAACCGTCAAGAGCTGACGTTACTCTGTAATGTATTTTGCAAATTATTTTCGTTTTATTTTTTAGGACTACGACAGGGAAAATATTGGAACAGTATCAAAAGATAGATTGGCTAAAGCCCTTGCCACGAGAAATATGCTTCAATTAATTAGCCCGAACGAACTTGACGTTTTGCACAAATGTTTCTCAATAGAACGAGGAGGACGTCTCGAGTTTGATTATCGAGCATTTTTGCGAGCTTTCAGTATTTTGGACGAGAATAAAAAAATACTGCCTTTCTAATAAAACATCTCGGAAGATAATTGCCCTATCATGCTTCACGAAGTAAATATTTTTCAAGATTCTTTTACTTTTGTCGGGATTGTAAATAAATTTATCTTTCCGATCGTTTTTACGTACGAATCTCGTCAGCCAATTACAATACCTGTAAAACCACTTGTACGTCATAGGTTTTTTTTGCGATTGATTATTCTACGATTTCCGTATAAAAAGGCGTCGTTGGTCTTCAGTCTCGTCTTTTATTTCTCATCATCTCGGATCGTTGACTTCTATACTTGTAAGTACATTTATTTTACATGAAGAAAATGTGTTATTGGTCCTTTATATTTTTTTAGAGATCGATGTTCAAATAAATAGACTTCCAGCATCAATTAATATTTCATTGAAGAAAGTATCTCGACTAATCAAAGCGATTTTTTTCGAAATAACATCGAAAGATCGAGGAAAACTTGTTGGACGTTTCTTTGACCCCTTGAGCCGTGGTGGATCTTACGTTGTCCAACATATTTTTTTTTGTTTTTGTTTTTTTTTTATTTTTTTATTACGAAACTATTAGTTCGAGACAAATATCAAATTTGGCGAACCTACACGGTCCTCGGGATATTTATAAAGATTACTTGCACAAATACCACATTTAAATAAATATAGTCGAATTTCACACTTTTTTTATAAAGTCATTCATTTTTACTATGAGTATAGAGATTTTCCTACAAACTGAATACACTCTAAAGAATTTCACAGAATTTTTTTCCATTTTTTCATACGGTGATTTTTGTTTAAAAACATTAAGAAAAAATTAATTTTGAATTTCCAAATTTCGAATTCAGATTCGTAATCAGCCACTGTAAAAACTCTCGAGTACGAAAATAATTTCCAGTCGATTGCACTGATCGTGTACCGTGTAGATACATAAAATCAAGAAAATTCTTTAAGATTTTTCTTTAACTCGTACAATGTAATGGTGATAAAAATTATTTGAAAAGCGAAATTAAAATTGGTGCACTAAACAGAGTAAACAATCTTTCAAAATCGATGATTGAAATCGATGTTTGCAGTGTTTTGAAAGTTTTTTCATGTGCTACATAGCTTTTTGTACTGCTGCGCCATCTGTTGATAAATGGGAGGACTTTGACAATGTATGTACCTCCAGTAAATAAGCGAAAACATTTATGAAGATAAACTCATAGATGGCGCTGCATGTAATCAAAAGAAACAGTATTTAGCTGAGAAATCTCGATAGATGGTGCAGGACTGCGAAACGTTCGTTGGGTCATTTTCCAAACATTTCTTTTCATTCAATTTTATAATTCTGTGTAAATATAAAACAGTAGCGAACTGTAAACGTGTTGGTTCTGTTAAATCTGAATTCTAGTTCATTTCTGTTTAATACATAAAAGTGAGTACAAAAAACACTGTATAATTATAATCAAATAACAGATTTGTACATTTATCTATAACTATAAATCTGAATAATTAGTTGATAATTTGAAAACTCTATTGAACGGATTTTAAAGACAGGAGAAAAACTTATAATTCGTTTTATAGAATAAATAGCAGTTCCATACATTGTTCATTGGGAATATTGGCAAATTATCAGAAGTCAGTGTCAACTTCTTGAGGTAGTAGTCTCGCTGAGTTGTCTTTCTACAGGATTTTTTTTTTTTTAAATCTTTGAGGACACATTCAGCGCAATATCATGAAAGTACTGGGAAAGTTTTAAAAGCATTCACCATCCAATATTCGAGATATTGGTAATCGAAGGTTACACAGTTTTACATGCTCGCTTTTGGGGGCAAGGGAAAAAATATATAGAATATAATGGAAAGCACTTTTCGAACCTTGAAGAAAAGGGGTTTTCTACTACAAGTATATGAAAATTCATGTAAACACGTTTCAGCGAATATTTTATGACTTCAACACGAGAGATTTTGCGAGATTTCGCCTGTCAAGAACATTATCAAGCTACAATCATTCGTCATGTTTGTTTTTCACAAGCCAACCGTACTATTAATGGCTGACAAGTTCGTATATGTTTATATGATTGTGTTTTGCGATTCAAGTCAATTTTTTTTCGACGTTCAAGATCATTCATGCAATCAAAGTGTAAATAGGAAGTTTCTTCTCATTATCGAATGTTTTCTCTACGAAAAAAATTGAATCAACACTTGTTGACGGAAATGTGCTTCATAAATGTGGAATAAGCATCAGGAAGAAGACTGCAAATGTAATTTCTTTTTATTTCCTTCTGTTGCATAAACGGAAACGAGTAAAACTCAGTATTCGTATTTGTCACTTGCAAATATCATGAATAATATAATACATTGCTCACTAATGGTATTTATATTTAGTAACAACAACAACAATAATAATAATAATAACTCTATGTTAATTATTATTCTCTGATTTTCTGAGCAATTCCGGAAATCTGAGTTATCAGTTCGTCTGACAAATTTTATGTGAGATAATACGGAAACTGAAAATGTGTCTCGTGTTTGCGATCTCACGCAGTACTCAAGTGTAATTAAGACGAAAAAGAAGAGGAGCTCGTGGTGGTTTCTCATGAGATAAAGAGATAGAGAGAAAAGAGAAAGAGAGAGAGAGAGAGAGAAAGAGAGAAAGGGAGAAAGAGATGGAAAGAAGAGGAGGTTTTTTTTCAGTCGGAGGTCGCCTCGCCTCCTGACCCAGTTCGCTCATCGAGAACCACTTTTGGTATAACCTGAAGGGGCTTTCGCGAGTGGAACGTGTCATTCTGTAGTTAAATTCGTATCTCAGTATGCATATATGTGCGCTCTATGTGTGTGAACTCGAACAGAAGATTCCACAAATTTGTTTGCCAACAATAAATTCGATTGTTTTTTATGAACAATATAAAAATGAAAATTGAATAAAGTAAATATTGATGAATGCGAAGAATCATTATTCCATGGGGTTCAATTGAATGAGCTGTACAAAATAGTTCATAATCAATCATTGCTTAATAGCATGGGAAAGTCTTCGATTTTCTATACAAAATATTTTTCCCGGTAAACAACAATTTCTACCAACGTTATAGTCCTTTATTGCATCCTTCTTTACTGCGAATTAATGTACCACATCGCACCATTTGTCGATGCGGTCCATTACGTTTTATCTAGGAACTTAATTAATTTTTTTTTCGTTCCCCAACTTCGTCACGCTCATAGCACACGAGAATTTTTCATACTCGAGACTGTAACGAAAATTACAACATTTTTATTTACCTTTATACCCGTCAATGGTTGTTGTTTTATTTTTAAAGACTACTTTCTTTCACCAAAGCTTCGAAGAAGTTTTTGTTCGCGTAGATTATTATCAGTTGGTAGGGCGAACTGAGGTTTTTTCCAATCGAGGAAATATTTTATTATTTCCAGTATTAATTTAATGAATGTGTGAGAAGCAAATATGGGAATTTAAAAAATGAATGAACCTTATGGATTGTAAAAAAAAAAAGAATTCCTACGTTATTTTGTTTGCAGGTTCATTACCAGCGTCAGTTTTATAATTATTTTACAAAATATGGTTGCTCAATCGTGCGTAAACGTCCCTTCTATATCGATTGAGACTACTCCAACTGCTTTGCTACTAAAATTATACGTGATTTGATAAAATGAAAAAATAATAAATATGGTTATCTTTGTGACGCTAGGAACGACATAAATATTTATCTGAAAACATTGTAGAAATTTCCTTACATACCACTTAATGTGCATAACGAGTGTGTCCAGTTTTAGTTTTCTTCCGTGAAAATTATGTGAAGGAAAAATATGAAAGAGACAAATTCGCAGAATGTATGTATTTTGTATTTAAAAATTCACACTCATACGTGATGGAAATTTGTCATCACCCGTACACTTTGCACATATCGTTTTCTTCATACATCTTAATTGTGTTTTTGGTTTTTAATTACAAAAATGAAAATGTGACCCAAATCGCAGCCTTCCCAATCTACACTAGCTACTCGTTTATAATCTTGGTTATAAATACGTTTGCGTGCGATAAGAGAATGTAATGAGGGCTTATCTAGTTAATACAAAATCCGTAATTAGCTTTTCATTAAACATTGACTGATTCAATGGTAACGAATCAACAGATCGAAGTTAGTTATCTAAAAAGTCAAGAATGAAAATGTTTTGTACAGTTTTTGCATGAATCGTATCTCGACAAACACGCGACTCAACTACGGCGGTATATAAGATCAGTGAGAAGTTATGAATCGAGGTAGTCGCGATTCATCGAGATCTGGTTTATTGAGAGAAACAAAAGTAGGAATTGCGACGAATTTTGACAGGCAATTTTCTAAGGTTTTCTAAAATCCGTTATTAGGTAATAAAGTTAAAACTTTTCGAGTTTGCTTTCTTCTTTTTATTTCGTGCACGTATTGTTTGTTTAAAAATACATGTTTTATCTCATAGTTTTCTATGATTTAGAATAAAGCCAAACATATGTTCAATTTGCATATGGAGTTTGGAGTGACGGTGCGGAAATCAAGCAGAACAATTTTTTTTTTTTTTTTACAAAAAGGCGGCATACCATGAATTCTGGTTACCGATATGTTTCGAATTCGATTTTCACTTTTGCTGAAAAATATTCTGGTTAAGATTTGTACAAAATTCTTACTTAATTGGCAAACTCGTTATTGAGATTTGTTGCATGGTGGTTAATTTAAAAAATATGTTTCAGGAAAAAATTTTCAACAGTTTCAAATTCAATCGTTTCTGAAAATATTCTCTGATAACAGTTTCTGGAACGGAAATAATGTCGAACCTCAAATAATTAAAATTGTATATTTTCGTTCCATTATTGATGAGAAATGAAAGTATATTTAAAAAATTTTCATACCGAAAGGTGTATTTCGATAAAAAAAAAATACAAGTCCGAAATGTGTAATTTTGCTATTTTTTTCATTTTTATTTCAGACGAAAACTTCAAAATGAAATTCCTCATTGCCAGCTGTTTTTTAATCGTATCGATCTGTGTAAACGGAGCTCCCCAAGCTGGACCGGACCTTACTCGTCCATGGAACACTTATTCTCTCGAGTGTCAACCACCACCATGTCCACCAACCGGAAACACTAAAGTTGCGTTTCCTCTGGACTGTCTCCAATACGTTGAGTGTGTAAATGGTGTAGCTACAGCGAAAGCTTGTCCAGTGGATATGTTCTGGCACGAGGTGAGCCTTGGTTTCGTACAAACAGTCAATTTTTAACAACAGCAAATAAAACTGAACTCAGGGCTTAATTATAGAAATTTTGATTGCATCCAATTCTCACTGACTCGCTTGGATGCTTTTTTTTTTTTTTTAATGGCCATTAGTAACTCGATCGAAACACGTGGCCAAATGTGCCTCAGTGCCTCACCTGGCACGTGGCGATTTTCACTCCACCAACTGTATTCACACACCCCATGCGAACAACATACACAAACATTTTAATACATACAGTGTGTCCTAAAAACCATGATCCAGATTTGTATAACAGAGCAATTAAGTCACGTCATTTTGCACAAAAAAACGTCTTGACCCCTTTTTCTGTCAAATGGATATCGACGAGATATCAATTTGTTAGTGATTGCTAATGAAATGTATCAGTAAAAACGAGGAGAGCGCCGAATCAGTCGGGCTCTTCTTCGTGATCGCTTAGCGATTGTTCCTTCCTTTTCTTCTTATCACAGGCTGATATTTTATTGTCTCTTTTCGATCCGTTGGGATTTTTTGAACGGTGTGTCAGAATAAAACATTATTGACAGCTTTGATCCTCAAAATTCTGTAATATACATATTCTCGACAATTTTTAAGCATTTTTCGCGACAGCCTGTATACAGGATACAGAAGTAGTACTTGACTTCTTGACATCGTCGAGAGAGGCCGAGTTTACGTCTAGTTCGTTGACTTATTTGTGACCGTGGATCACGTGTCATGAATTGAACTAAGCGTAATTATCTGATCGAATCGCGGATAAAAGCTTCCCCACGTTTAAACTATAAATGTATACAATTTATCAGAACTTCGACTAATCTCATTGATCTTTATTCATTTGAAGGTTCAATCGATCTTTTTGTCCCATGACAGTTTCTCATGCCATTCTTGTTTTTGCGTTGAGAACTAAATGTTACCACGATCGTCAATAATGATCCTTTTCATTATTCTCCACATAATCACCATCAATTAACCGAGTTCTCGTATACGACGTAATTCGTAAAACAGTTCGAAGTGCCAGTAAGTCTTTTTTGTATTTAACTAGCTGTTTTCGCGGCTTCACTCTCGATAAGGAACTATCGAATTTTTTATCGAATCACAAAAAAAGCTGTAACTTTTTTTTCTTTCGAAAGTTACAATCCCAACCATCACTCATACTCTTCATTTTTGAAGTATCTTCACATGGGTAATTCGTATCTTTGATTTATCTCCATTTTTGAATAACCGGTGAGATTTTACAATTGAACATGGAATCAAAATTTTTTACTTTATTGTTGGCACGTCTGTGAAAAACAATTTATTGGAATTTTATACAACCTACATCTTGTTTTGATGAATGAGGTTCATTTCTGTGAAAGATTCATCAAAATCGGTTCCGTGGTTTTCTAGTGAAAAACGACCAAACACATTTTTGAATTACGTGCTTATGTAAATAGAGATTTGCCGTAATGTGGTTATGTAATTAACCAACGGAAATGATTTTTTTTTTCGAAAAAAATTCAGTGTCTGGAAAAAATTGCAGTACTAAGAAAAGTGAACATATAAAATGAATTTTCGAATTTTGAGCAGAAGTTTGTGGAAGTACCGATTATTTTATTTTATTTTTCTAGGCTGTTGGAGATTGCGCCGATCAAAAAACAGTGAAATGTAAAAAATGCTGGTAGATGAGATTGGATCACTGTGCTACCTGTTAATAAAAACCATCGATTTTCTTCTCCCTGACTGTCATTGTATTTTGTTACGTTACAAATCTTGATTGCTGGTTGTTGTCAGCGATGACCTACAGAGAATCATGATTAATGCATGTTTTCAAATTAAATTGTTTAAAAAAAAATTTACTCAAAAAAACTTGCGTTTATTTATTCCTGCTTCAAAATTCCTCAAGCTATCAATATTTATAAGTAATTAAATCTGTTGTAGTTTTAGAATTTCATAACAATTGTATTTTAATACATTTGGATAAATTCATTCTCATAAACTTAATGCAACGTTTACTGTAACTTGCAACTGCATCAGATAAAGGAAGATGCTTCAAACTCTTTCTTTCGTGAAAGTGTAACCTTCGATTTGCGAGAAGTGTCGGTCACCTCAAAGAAACGTGGCTTTATCACGTGACTTGTACAGGTAGAAAATATTTTCGATCAAAGCCTACGATCGTTAAACGAGTAGAAAATGAAAGAAGTCAAGAGTCAAGCTGTGGGTGTGCAGAAAAGGAATATTTTCTGATAAAAAGGAAAAGGACGAAGGTTGTGTCGAGGTTTCGCGTAGAGAGAGAAAATCGGTCGATGAATTTTATAGAGTGGGTCAAGTGATATCGATCCTAAATATACATATACATATACATACGGCTATGTATTAATATATACGGATGCATACAATATCCTTATGTAAATGTTGATATATATTTATACAAAGAAATTTCAAGAGATCCATTGATACTTACAAAAATAGATTAAAATAATGGGTTACTGCAAACTTGAGCCTAATTTCGCGTAAAAACGTATTCGCAGGGCCATACTCAGTCCTCATAATTGAAATTCATGATCTTTTTCACAATGTCTTCACAACTAAAATGCTTTTTCAAATCGGAAATGAAGAAAGTAAATAAAAGAAAGTTTATCAAAAAATTGTCGATGTACATCAGCAATTTTCGAACAAGTTTTTTGCTGGAGGTGACCACAATATCTCGAGAAGCATTTCACCGATTGGCTTTAAGTTTTTAGGGTTCATTCTGCACATGCAAAACTCATAAAAAAGACTCACATCACGTTCAGTAAATTTGACTAAAAGTCGTGCTCTTTTTTCGATAAAAAATGCATTTGTGTCATAAAATAAATTTTTAAATGTCGAAGAAATTAACTTTTTGGATAGCAAACGTTATAAAAACCGTAACCTCTGAAACGAGATCAGTGAATTGCTAATATTTCTCTTTTCATTTCAATGCATTAAAATGATTTATTATTGGGTCTTTATTTTTCATTTCACGAGCCATTACATTTCGAGAGCTATTTAAAGTACTGTAGAAAAAAAGGTATAAAGAGTTTACCTGCAACCCTTGCCGAATCGACGAGATGAATTAGCCAGCCAGCTCTGAAGAAGGTCAAAGAGCTATCAGAACAGAACTCTCGGTCTCTCAGTCAATATTCTCCCACTAAATCCATTTGAGAATTTGAAAAGATCACATTTCGCCCAATTCACAGCTTTAAAATACAAGCGCAGGTTACGGTAAGTCAGGCTTCCTGTTCCTCAAACAAAATTTCATCGAAACTATTTTTTTTTTCGTTAAAGCGCTATAAAAGAAAAATAAATAATAGAGACCTAGCGAAAAACACAAAGAGCTGACGTTGCAAAAAAAAAGGTGGGATTATGGAGTATTATTGATATTTCAATATATACAATTCCATTCAACGTCAATTGCCAAAGTCTCATAAAGTTTAAAGCTTCAAGATTTTTTTCTGTACCACGTTGAAATGGCAGAGATTTGCAAATGACAAGAGCAGCAGAATGAGACATACTTTTATTCGTAAGAATCTGCAACATTGCGGAAAATTTTGGAATTGGAATGTTGCGAGGTTTCTCCTATAGTATCCCTTAAAAAGTTCTTGAATGATATTTTCACAATCAGCATGATGCACCCTTTAATAGATTATTTTAAGGGATGAACCAGTTTAATAGTTTTGCAAAAACAAAAATGTGGACTTGAGAACATGTCAAAAGCGGGGTTCTACTCATAATTTAGCTGGTTTAGTTCTTCTCAGTCTGGGCGAGGTTTCAGCGGGTTGAGAGGGGAAAGGAGAATACCACCCCCGCGTTTTGTGGTGGGGGTAGTTTTTGAGGCGCAGAATCATGAACTCAGCGAGTCCACGCCCCCGCGGGATCGAGAAAGAGAGGTGAGAGACAGGGAAAGGTCGCTCGAGGCCTTGTCGAGAAGAGAGAAGATCGCGAGAGGGTTGTCTAGCATCCCCGTGTAACTTTATGTGACGTCACGGAGGAGAGGGACACCGAGCAGAGTATGAGAGGGGCTCGGCGGGGATAGAGGAGAAGAGTTCGAATCAATATCCAACGTCCCGTGCCTCACCGCGCGGTCCTCGTCCACCCCCGAGATATCCCGAAGTGCCTTCAGTGCGGGGAGGTCGCCGTGACGCTTGGGACGTGGAAGTAACGTCGCTCCGAAGACCGGCGACATCCACGACAGCTCGTAATCGAACGATTGTATAACAGAAATAAAAAATACCAAAAACCAACAACAATAACAAGCCAATAATAAAATACTAACACAAAAGTAAACATAATTATTCAATTTAATAAACGTTGTAATAGATTAAGATAAACAAATTATAAGAAATCACAAAACGGCGAACAAGGTACAATTAAAAAAAGACTGGATCCGTCAAGAATCCGCGAAATTTGGTGCAGATTACGAAAATTAATGCGTGATGAAAGAGAATTGTTGAAGTAATCGGTTGAAAAATAAATACACAATTATGTATTCTTGTATGAAAAAATCGTGCGTGTAATTTTGAGCTAACCCAAATCCATGCATTCCGTTAATTCGTAGTCGTTGGCTGGATAGTGAGACCGGGTTGAATGTAAACCAAGACGTGCTGTTTAGCTGTAGTCCCTAAAGTCGTCGTGGCTGTACCGTTCGCCCTAAGGATATATTCCGACATCTAGGAGGACCTGCAAATTGGTAAGTAGTTGCGAAATATTCTTGCTCCCTCCGCCTTCCTCTGTTAAACAATAAAAAATAATAAAAAATACACTATGTGGTAATTTTGACTCACTTTATGGATGTGAATTGCGATCCCAAACGATAGTTAAACAGTTCCAAACACTCCCGCGTAATGTATAGTCTTCGAGTTTGCGGGAACGCCATATAGGAATCGATTGCTCCGAGGTTCGGCTATTTTCATCTGATCGATTTCATAGAGCCGCTGAAACATTAATGTGCATCATGAGTAGTGGTTCTAACGATAACTTTGTCTATTTATTCTTAGCAAGAGTTCTATTACACAAACATGCTAAAAATAGTGTTCAAAAAATCATAATTCAATTCAATCCGAATAAAAATACATTTATATAACTTGCATAATTTTTACATCAAAAACCATGATTCGAAATTATTTGCGAAAAATTTTATCGTGAAAATGTGCATTAAAAATGATTCTCTTGCTAGTGCCTTCGGCCATTTCCGGTTTGAAAGATTGAAATGATGCGCAAGCGCGCTATATCCGCGATATATCCGTTTAGGCAGTCAGGGAGGATTAAACGGGATAATTGACACCAGGTGGGCTCCTTCGTGGATCGAAGAAACATCACCGCGGAGGGGTTGTAGAGGGTTGGTCGCGAAGGGTACGGAATCGGAGGACAAGTGAAGGAGATCAACTCAAAATCGGGGTTCGTGGGCAGCAGGGCCACCGGTGAGTTGGGTGAAAAATCGATGGCCATCAGCGCCCATGGGCGGCCTCGCGTTTAGGACAAGGAACAGCCCCTCCCAGAAGACCTCACTACGGTGGGGTGATTGCTGTCCCCCTAACATTGAGTACAACAGCCCACCGGCGTCGTCGGCCGTCCTTAAGGACCATCATCAGGACATGCCACCGGTGCCTGTGTGAGGCTGTCCCCCGCTGTTGCGTGACTGTACCCCACGGGGTCTTCAGAGGTACCATTTCATTCAATAATGCACCGGAGTACGGTTTTGGGCCAATTTTCGTCAGCCGGAAGTAGACTAGTCATATGAAACGTTAATTTCTATACTAATTACTATCCGTTGGTTTAATAGAAACTAATAATCATTGGCGAGATCGACTTTTGGATTGAAGATGAACATCTTTGCATTACAGATTTAAAAAAATTGATTTTAAAACCCATTTAAAACTCAACAAAAAAACATCTTGAAAGAAGCACTTACTATGTTTCTAAAAAAGCTATTTAGAGTATCGATCTCGTTGTTTACATTTTTTGAATGTATCTTTCATCCCCTTACGTTTGTCTGGCAAAAATTACATAGTAGTCATCTGTTGAAATCACATTTACGCCGTCTCCGTCTCCATTCAGGTATCCAGACGTTCCCAAATCAGATCGTATCCCGAACCTCTCGGACCTCCGTCTCCGTCAACTCGAGCTAACGCCGGTCGACTTATCCTCACCGAAGATGATCAACATCGCCGGCTTCGTGTCGATTGTATTATTCTACATCCTAATCCTTGGAGTCGGAATATGGGCGGCCAGAAAGAAGGAAGCCGGCAACGACTCCGAGGAGGAGGTGATGCTTGCCGGTCGTTCGATCGGCTTGTTTGTCGGCATCTTTACGATGACGGCAACATGGGTAGGCGGAGGTTACATTAACGGTACCGCCGAGGCTGTTTACACCAAGGGGCTTGTATGGTGCCAAGCACCGTTCGGCTATGCCCTCAGCCTCGTTTTTGGTAATTTATCTTAATCCAATGCTGATGATTGTGAAAAAAGGATGTTGAAGTCTATCATCAGTTAATATTACTTCAAAACGCTACACAACGTCACGAAGAATAATTGATTAGTCACTTTTTCAATACCGGTGAATATTAAATGGCCCAGGAATGTTGCGGCAACAATCGTACAGCAAGTCTTCAATGAATGGCAAAGCCTCTACGATAAAATTAGGATTCAATATTAAACTTGAACATCTTTGAAATGGGCGTTCCATATTTTTCATGACCATTCGGTGTATCGCATATCATTAACGATGCGAATATGAGATTAACTTTTTTCCTGATCAGGTGGTATATTTTTCGCCAACAAGATGCGACAGCAGGGGTACATTACGATGCTCGATCCGCTCCAGGACGCTTTCGGGGAACGTATGGGTGGTCTTCTGTTTTTACCAGCCCTATGCGGCGAAGTTTTTTGGGCAGCTGGAATTCTTGCTGCCCTCGGAGCTACTATAGCCGTCATTATTGACATGGAACAAAGCACATCGGTCATATTAAGTGCTTGTATTGCTGTATTCTACACTCTGTTCGGTGGATTATATTCGGTTGCGTACACTGACGTTATTCAGCTTTTCTGCATTTTCATCGGACTGGTAAGTGGACAAATGATTTAGATATATTTTACCAACGTTTCCATATTAATACACGACGTCAATGTCACGTATTTTATCAGATGAACATTCGGAAACTTTGAAAGTCACCCTCGTTTATTCTTAGAAAAGAAACCTTGCAAAGTAACTCTAATATGTCACGTTCACTCGACTTGTAATCTAATGATCCGTAAAGTCGACTCTTGGGGTTTTTTTTCCCTAACTTTCGGTTATCCTTGGGAGGCAAGGGCTGCCGGAAAAAAGGAATCCTTTGAAGCCACCTCAATTCACATTACTCGCGCGTGCTTTTACTCGGGACTTGATGTCTTTCTTGAATACGGTTCACCTCATATGGTTTCACCAACTCATACGTTCCGAGACTTTGTCACATTCAATGATGTTGTGATTAAACCAGATATAGAAGATCCTTCTATTCTTGGCAAAATCAATAATCAGTTTTTTATCAGTAATTCTGAACGTTAACAAATGTGATCAATACTGACGTCATCCTAGGAATTTGAACGCAACGTTAAGACAGTATGACAAACGCGGAGTGTCACAAGAGAATTTTGTAAATTTGAATTTTCAGTGGATGTGTATTCCGTTCGCGTGGATGAACCCACATGTTAAGTCACTAAGTTCGATGGACGTCGACTGGATCGGGGTGATTCAGCCCAGCGAGTATTGGTCGTACTTGGATTATGGATTGTTGCTGATATTCGGTGGTATACCTTGGCAGGTATATTTCCAGCGTGTACTTTCGTCGAAAACGGCGGGAAGGGCTCAATTACTTAGCTACGTTGCTGCCTTTGGTTGTCTTTTGATGGCCATACCACCGGTCATGATAGGGGCGATTGCTAAAGCAACACGTGAGTCATAGATTCTCTATTTGATCTTTATACACGTCAACCATTACGAATTTCATTTTTGTCTCCGGTGGATATTATTTCCACTTGACATTGGAGCGATTCATTGCTCTTAAGACTGTATTCGCATTCCACTTGATTTTTTGCTCTAGTATCAGTGTTTTTCACATTATATACACGAGTTATAATACTAGTTGTTTATCATGGTTTAGACTATGGTCTTCTTGACGTTGCAAAGAGGATTAATATAGGTCTCGGCTGGACAGAAAGACTACTTGAAATTTGTCAGGGGATGTTCAAGGGGGTTTTGCTTTTGTACGCTAAATATATTCACCATTTTGAAAGGGCTGGGCAATAAGTCCATGGGGTGATCGGGGCAAGTTCACGTAAGCTTTGGATTCGCATTCTGCTATGAGGTGACAAAATCTACGAACAATAATACTGTGAGATCTGGGGAGGGTTCGCGATCAGTTACTGAAATGGGAACTGCGTTAATGTTTTCATAAAGAATTATAATCCTAAATGAGTTGAGAATAATACAATCAAACTGTGTGCATAAGCAATTGGTGAAATAAAGTCGACGATAAAATAAGAGAAGCGTTAAATCTCGATTTTTGTCCATTGTGTGTGTTCTCAGCTTGGAATGAGACGGATTACACGGGACCTTGGCCACTCACGGAGGCTGAAAACTCCATGATTTTGCCGATGGTACTGCAGTATTTGACACCAGCATTCGTTTCATTTTTTGGTCTTGGTGCCGTGTCGGCAGCTGTCATGTCGTCAGCCGACAGTAGTATCTTGTCAGCGAGTTCGATGTTCGCGAGAAACGTCTACAAACTGATCTTCCGACAAAGAGTGAGTACAAGTTTTACAACTTTTAACTGAATCGTGACTATGATTTTCTACCGATGTAAACTATTGCGACATCATCAAGCATATACTAAATGTCGCGCCGTGAAAAACACTTCTAAAGTTTGAAAGTGAATTCGAAAAAAAGAGGTGATTCGCGATATAAAAAATATCTTCGACTATCCAATGTTCAGGCATCCGAGATGGAGATCATCTGGGTGATGCGAGTGGGTATTGGTGTCGTTGGTATACTGAGCACTGTGATGGCACTTACGATACCATCGATCTACGGTCTCTGGTCAATGTGCTCGGATCTCGTTTACGTGATACTATTTCCCCAACTGTTGATGGTGGTCCATTTCAAGGAGTACTGCAACACATATGGCAGCCTGGCGGCATACATTATAGCTTCTCTCGTAAGAATCGCCGGTGGCGAACCAATAATGGGCTTACCTGCTCTAATACGTTATCCAGGCTACGACGAACAAACAGGACAACAAATGTTCCCGTTTCGTACAATGGCTATGCTGATCTCTTTGATAACTCTTATTGGCGTATCTTACGGTACACAAGTTGCATTCCTAACGGGTAGATTGGCACCAGGTTACGATGTCTTTCGTTGCGTCGTCAACATTCCTGAAGATGTTGAGAGAGTCGGGCCTGATCCTGCGGAGGGTGAACAAATGGCGGTTCTTGCTGCCGGTGCCGGAAGACTATACGGCAGCAAGGATGAAGCTAACGGACGAGTGAATGAAGCACTCGAGCCGGACTATGACATGGAGCCGGACAACAACGACCCTGTCGCTCGTCACGACAGTCTTATCGGCGGTGGTGGAGGTGGAGTCGGACATCCAGGACCTTATGGTTCTAATGTTGCACGACAGCCGCAATCCAGCACCGCGTTCTAATAATACAGCCCGGTTCCGTGATCACAAGCTGTGACCAACAATAAGTGCGGTGGCGCGGTGCTTCTCCCTTCCCTTCAACCTAGAATCGTTCATTGCTCATATTTATCTTTAAAATTCTCTCTAGACTCCCCATATTTTGTGTTCCACATGGTCATTCATACAATCATCCGATATTTCATGGCAACTTTTCGTCATTGCATAATTTCGATGACGGACAATGCCTTTTTAGCCCTGGTCATTGGATTCATTTGTTAACAGCGACACTTGTCAATTCAATGTTCTGGTATTAAGTCCTTCGTAAGTTTTACAACCATCCACGTACCAGCGGTTCATCAAATATTGGTATTATAATTTTTTAATCAGTCCCACGAGTATGCAAAATTCAAGTTCAATTGCAAGGACTAAAAATTGCAGAGAACGTTATTGCTTTTTTATCCCTACCGATCCAGCACCGATTTGCACCGCGTCACCAATTAGGCCTAGTCATTTCCTTGTTTTCTTTTTTTGAGATATATATACACACATTAAATGTATATATTTAGAGTCTATCAGAGCCGCTTGAGAGGAATATAATAAAAATAATAATAAAATAGTGATTTAAAAAATAATTATAATGGCGAGACGTCGAGGCCGATCCGTCCAAGAGGAGAAAAAAAGAAAAAAAAATTGATTAAACAATCCCAAAAGAGAATTTATTTATTGATCATTGAATTTCATCAACGTGTGTCTGTGCGCGAGTTAATAGGGGGAAAGGTGTATATTAGGCATGCGCGTGAGAAATATTAGGCTGATAAACGTGAGAAGCGAGAAAATAATGAAAAACCTACCCTTATTAGGGTCAGTGCGTAATTAACCACGAAAAGGCTTGGATGGCGAGGAAATCTCTTTTTGAATCGATCGTCTTTACTGCAAAATTTAAGCTCGGAAGAGCCTCGAACCCCCTAGAAACACCCACGTACGTAAACATACTCACAGCAAATACAAACACACACACACACATAAATAAACATACACAAATGCCACACGACAAACAGGTATTAATAATTCACTCCTCATAACCAAGTAACCGTACGTTACGAAAAGAGGCTTTTGTACTCGTAATCGATCGTTCTTCCCTCTTCCCGCGTTCATGTCGCTATTATTTCGTGCGATAATCGATACGTAAATCTATAATACCGGTAAGTGATGTGCGTAAGTTACCGAAATAAATGATTTATACATATTTTGGCTTGGGATGAGTAAAGAGACATCCTAGAAGATTTTTGGCCGCGGAGAAAATTTTAACGACCCGTTTCACACTCATAGATCGCAATAAATCGACGGATCAGTATAACGCGAGTTCATGAAATAAGAAAAACGTAGAAGATCGCTTGTGAGATCATTCAATCGGATGGAGTGTGCTGGAGTTAGTAATGAAAGAACGTAGCAGGTTGATGTTATGCTGTCTTAAAAGTGAGCAATTGGTGAGAATAGTCCCGTGCCCGAAAGAGTACAACACGTGGGGCTCCGACTGTACAGTAACTTAATTACGAAGTAATTATCATCGTAAGAACATACGCGTTAAAGTGCCATAAAAATGAGAAAAAATATTCAGCCTTACTTGCAGAATTATTTTCTCCGTAGTTAGCGTCATGACTGGCATATACAAAAAATCTATCGCGACAGGACATTTAAACCCAAAAAGAAACGACACGTCGATGAGCTTATGAAATTGAATATCTCTGGTGCTAGAAGCTCGCGTTGATGGATTATTTGATTGGAAGTAACGTTGTTTATCGAAGTGGTTCCTCTATGTATTATTACTTAAATGTGTATCGAGATGTCGTTTTGCGGGTATAACGTATTACCGGGGATATATATACATATATATACACACATATATATATTTATTTATGTATACGCGAGAAGTATGATTATTTATAGACGAAAAACGGACGGATCGACCCACGCTCAATGAACAGTTGTGTTTATCATATAGTATATTATATATTAATTATAAAAAAAAAATGAAAAAAAAAAAAAATAGAGAATATCGCAAGGTATTATATATAAAAACATAAATAAATAAATAAATATATATATATAAATATATATGAATAAATAAGTCAATACGAAGTAATAATTTTGAAAAAAGAACCCGGAAGAGTGCCGATTGATTTTAGGAGCTATGTGACTCAGCATCAGTTATTGATTCTTGTACTCTCGTGAATGAGTGTAAACCTACAAACATATAAATACATGCGTGAATATAACACATATATATATTTATGCAAAAACCGCATATATCTTTGGAAAGACTGTATATTGTCTTTCCGAAGATATATATATATATACACGTGTATTGAGTGCGATAGGCAGACAAAAAGGAGTAGAGTCTGCTATTGGGTGCATAACTATTATGGGTCATCGTTGTTAACGTCATATCCTCGTTGTTACTTTCAGTTCTTACCATTATTATATATCCACTTAAATGAATGCGTACATCGCGAGTTATGAATACACGTATATGTATAACATCGGTAGATATACATGTATAAAAATGAATTATAATACTCAAGATAATGAACGTATAGTCATTATCACGACGTGTTGATCCCCGGATCCTTATTTGCGCAAGTGTAGCGTGTAATTATGTGTATTACGATACGAATCGAGCGATGGTATTGATGGATTTCTTCGGCGGCGCTGGGGACAGCACTCGAGATAAAGTATAGGAAATCGAGAAAATCAATTTCATCAAATTTTTAGATTTGAAGGTAAATTCATTTAATAAGTGTCATTAGATTAACATTTTTGTTCTTTTTTTTTCACTAAATTTTCCATTTAAATTTAACCATTTTACAGTTGATAACAGCAAAACTCGTAAAAATTAATCTGATCGCATAATTCATGGTAATTTATAGATTTTTTCGTGTATCTCTCACGCGTATCAAACAGTCGAAACCTTTTTTTTCGTATGCTACAACTTGAAACTAACTGTATGGAGGATTAGCATCATGAACCGTGTGACGTCTATCTCCAGGAGAATCAAAAAAATTTGAGGAAGTTGAAGCACGGGTTCTGAAATTGATGCAAAAATTTGAGAATTTTTATACGTTTCACACTGCATCATGTTTTCGTTCTTTACATGTCTTTTTAACGCTTTTCACAATCTTCATTTTTGTAGAGATATTTCCCATACAATTCATTTTTTAAAATCGCTGAAATTAAACGCTCAATCTACCTCAAACTTTACACGCCTGATAATTTTGTATTTACATGAAAAAACAAGTTTCGATGTTATTTTCAACTTCGATCCTATGATTCATCCTCCAAATTTTTACTGTTTCTTGTGTGCGCTATTGGGAACTGGTATCCCCGAAAAATGATTAGATTGTTGGAGAAAGAGAAGCTGGTGAAATTTATAAAGTGTTTTGTGAATAGAAAAGTTTGGTTTATAGTGGGCGACCAATTGCTCCGACCAGCCGTCGAAGAAAGACCAAGTGAAACCTTTGCGCGAGAAATATACAATATACATAGATGATGTACGGCGAAAGAATGATAATTTAGGTGATATCTATCTATAACTTAGCTATAAAAACAAGTTATCGTTTCTACGTGTACGAGAGTGTTCCAGAACGCTACGAAAAGTGACGAGGAAGGAAGATATTGATTCCTGTAACAGTGGGTGAGGTTAGATAGAGAGAAAGAGAGAGAGAGAGAGAGAGAGAGAGAAACGATTGTAAAAAAGACAAAAATAACCATTAAAAAAAGAAAAAAACAATGCTCATGAGAGCCGTCTCTTCCGTTAGTATTACAAAGGCGCCACGATTTAATCATCGATGATCACTGGTTACTTTCACTCTTGTTAAATTTAGTAACCGCAGAAAGCCGGGACAATTGAGCAATCACTTTTACATTTTGCGCAAACGATTCAAAGCATTCGTTCTTTCGTAGCTTCGTATTGCGATTATCATTATCATTCCAGTGTTATTTTAAAGAAATGAATATCTTTTAACGATTTCGTGATAGGCTTTCATGTAGAATAAAGAAAAAAAATTGCATCGTCATACTTCGTTCGAATGTAGAAATCGATGGTTGTTTTTCATTTTGTTTTTTTTTTTACTTCACGAGGAAATAACTTTTGGCTATTTCGCGAGCATCACGCGTTAAGCACAAAGTCCTAATCACCTACATATCAATTATTTCAATGGTATGACATCGTCATATGTACCGAGAGAACATGTAACGAGAGAAAAATGGAGAAAAAAAATGGAAACTATACATATCACAAAGTGTGCTCTGATCGTTATACATTTATAGTGAAATATAAGAAGAAGCGTACGAGAAAAACAAAAAATCCTTAAAGGCATAGGAATATTGCTGTTTAATGGCTTTTTTGTGTTTTACTATAAAAAAAGAAAAAAAAAACAATGATATAGACAATTGTAAATGTGAATAGGCAACGAAATGGAGAATATATCTCCGATTAATGCTACCACGTAAATCCCAAGTTCAATCTACTCGAAAAGACCATCACCTGCTTTCGAGTTTTGGATGAAAAATATATCACTCGTCATGTATTTTCAGGCTCTGATGAGAAAGTATAATCCTGTAGAGCTGCAAAGGATATTGTTTGAAATGATTACGGACTTGACGGATGTAACGTAATATAAATTAACTGAACGATAATCATGAAAAATGGTGGTAGTGTACGAAATTTAACCCGGAATCATATCTCATTGAGTAAAGAGTTTATTTATGCAAAAAAAATTGATTTTTGAAAAACCCAAGTTTTAATATGCCAAAATGTTTTCTGCTAAATTTTAGCTGGAAGAATTAATAAATAGGAATTATTTACAAATTTTATCTGTTTTTTTTTCTCAACATTTTTAAAGGCAGTTGTAAAGTTTAGATGCTGAAATTGAAAATCTTTTTTGCCTCTTATCTACATATTGTATGTACATTGAATTCAGGGATACTTGATGAACTTTTTTCTTAGTGAACAAACCTGTTTTGCATTCGGAGCAATGTTAAGGGATTCCTCTCCAGAGTTGTATCATAAATGATAATTTACATCATTAAGACATTAAACCACATGGTCCACAAGACAAACGAAAGACATAAGCATATATGTATATTAAATATGTGTATAATTGCGAAAGAGTGGTTGGAGATACGTTGATTGTAAATGTTAAAAATAAACGGTGTATAAACAAGAGGTATTTAATTAATAACCCTTTCGTATGAACAATATCAATGAAAATAAACAGGAAACCTCCATTACCCGTGCTTCGATCCATGGCGGCCGAGAGTTCACGTAAGTACAATGCTCCTTTCAGGCATATCAACAAAACTAAATATATACTTATTTTTTTAAATAGCTAGAACTGCAAGAGTTCAGTATCAAAATTAGAATCACTTTCATTTTATTAAACGTAAACATGTTTAATCATCAAAAACCATCTTTTCTAATAAATTGACATCGTGTTGTGAGATAAATATTGAAAAAAATGAAGTTTTTGGTTTTTTGTATTGTCAAATAATACAAATGACTGATAACGATGAATGTTTTCATCCCAGGTATATCGCGTGAGCTATTGATTTTCATGTGATACCAGTATCAAGCGGAACATGGTCTCTTTGATTCAAAAAATCAATTACGTACGCGTATCTGTACCTTTTGGGCCAAACCTAATCGTGGTATTGAGAAAACAAAAAAAAACAGAATATATTTCAGAAAGATCATTCGGGGACTACAAAAAGAAGATAGTAATCCTCTGCCCAGCGTGAGAAAAATTCTCCACATTGTAGTTAATATCAGTTTGGTTATAGAGCAGAGTATAAATGTTTTTAGCCAGAATAAAGCCGGAATAGACCTCTTCCGTTATTCATGCTTCCCCGGTAACCGAGGTGAGTAGAATCGATAAATCGACCAAGCCAATTCCGGCGTAAGAGCTCAACGGCGGTCGAGTAACCTTATATAATTCAACAAGCCTCCTTTTCCTAGCAACACGGCCAAAATCCTTCTATGCGATATCCGGTGATCGCCACATTCAATGTAGCATCCCTTGGAATAAATTTCTTCAAACCACGAGAGACATTATGACAAATATTTCAGCATCAACTTTTTGAAATTATATGAATAAATTATTCCGTCAAACTGACTGTTATCTTTATCATATACCTTTTCGATATTCCCTTCAACACATGGTTGGATGACGAAGCAGAGATTGATCTTCGTGTGCTTCGATATCCGATGGAAGCTGAAAATAAATTCATAATGCTTTCGAGTGGAGATTTTTTATGTATCGTGTCGGAGAACTTCTCAGAATTATTATTCAGAAAGCGCTGCCATAGTATTATGTAAATTACAGATTAAATATATCGTAAAAAATAAAATTGGACATAAAAAAAAAACAACTTTTGAACGAATATGAACTTGAAGTGTTTGTAGGCGTATGAATTTAAATTTTTTCTGAGAATTAATACTATTACTATTTTTCTACTATGAAAAAAGTTTGGAAATTTCAATATCTCGAGAGAAGTTTTTTTCTTAACAATTTCGTTGAATTTTGGAAGTGCTGTCATTGAAGAAAACAATTTTACACAGCGAAGCGATTAATGATCAGGAACTGATCCGTTAATCGTGGAATATTGGAATGGATAACATTGTGGAATGTTCGAAGGAAAATCAAAGATGTCACGTATTCCAGCTTGTAGCGGATTTATTAGTACAAAAAGCGTGTCTTTACAAAATAAATAAGAATAATACAGGCCCTTTTTGTGGGTAGATAAACGCACGGGGTAATATCGAATCGAGATTAAAATTCGCTCGCTATTCGTTTGGTCTTGAGGTTTTCTTTTAGTTTTTCTCATATCACTCTTCGGCGAATACAAGATTTTCCTGCTACTCCCGTCATTAAATATTGACAAATTTGTCAAACCTCCGTGGCATTGATTTTTTCATATTTAAAGCAAATAAAGCAGGTAAGAAGCCTGCTTACTGTACAAGAAATTCATTTGGGCAACTTGTTTACGTGTTCTACTGATATTTGTAGCGTGTGTATACAATTTCATTTGTTTTTCTTCAATTTAATTTAATCACGGTTCACTTGTCCCGCGAGAAGTTTGTGTATAGCTTGATTCTTCTTTTCTTGATGAGTCGTTTTTTGCTGGCTTCCTGGTCTGTCCCACGATAAGATGAATGCAGTATCAGAACTCTTGGTGTAACTGTTGAGGGGTTTAATTTTCTCGACCTCAGAGTAAGAGGTTTATATATTTACGCGGGACATTGTAAACGCCATTTTGACTTTTCTCCGGGTATTCAATTTTGTTATATTGCTTAGTACTGATAGCCACCGTTGCTAGCATAGCTTTGTCCACCGCCGCCGCTGGCACCGCCAGAGCTGCCACCGGAATATCCGCCTGAGCTGCCACCGGAATATCCGCCTGAACTGCCACCGGAATACCCACCTGAGCTGCCACCGGAATATCCACCTGAGCTGCCACCGGAATATCCACCTGAGCTGCCACCGGAATATCCGCCTGAGCTACCACCGGAATATCCACCTGAGCTGCCACCGGAATAACCACCTGAGCCTCCACCGGAACTACCGCCCGAGTATCCACCGGAACTGCCACCGGAATATCCACCGGAACTTCCGCCACCACCGCCGCTGTAGCCACTGCAATAATGAAAAAAAATCATTGAATGAGGAGCTCTCATGGTATCCGAGTTAACAGACATTGCAAATGGACATTAATTCGTTTGCACGATCCATTTACGCTCGTATGCAGTAAAGATTAAAAATGTCCCAAAAATAACTAACCCGCCGCCAAATCCACCACCGCCGCCTCCGGAAGATGGCGCTCCGTAGCTCGATGAAGGACTTCCACCGCTGAATCCACCACCGCTGCCTCCAAGAGATGGGGCTCCGTAGTTCGACGAGGGTCGTCCACCACCACCGCCTCCGGAAGATGGTGCTCCATAGCTTGACGAGGGTGCACCTCCGCCGAAGCCTCCACTGCCACCGAAACTTCCACCGGAAGAAGGTGCTCCGTATGTTGAGGATGGACGACCACCACCGAATCCACCGCTTCCTCCGCCGGAAGATGGGGCTCCGTAGCTCGATGAGGGCGCACCACCGCCGAATCCACTGCTTCCTCCACCGATCGACGGTGCTCCGTAGTTAGATGATGGGCGACCACCACCGAATCCACTTCCACCGCCGACAGCTGGTGCTCCGTAATTTGAGGATGGACGACCACCACCGAATCCACTGCTTCCTCCACCGACAGACGGTGCTCCGTAGTTAGATGATGGACGACCACCACCGAATCCGCTTCCACCACCGGCAGCTGGTGCTCCGTAAGTTGAGGATGGACGACCACCACCGAATCCGCCACTACCGCCTCCGAAAGAAGGTGCTCCGTAGCTAGATGATGGGCGACCACCGCCAAATCCACCACCACCGCCGCCGCCGCCTCCGGACGATGGAGCTCCATAACTCGAAGAAGGAGCTCCGCCTATTTTATTAACGAATTCAAAATTAATTGTCGATGCTAAATGAATTCGAGTCTAGATGTTTTTCAAATTACTATCATTTTGGATTTCGAAAAATGTGACTCGCAGACGACTTTTCGGAACTGCAATTTTCAAGAGGTTGTCTTTGACAGTTTTGAGAACATTTTTAACGCAAGACGGTGTTCAGTTTTGTAGCTGAATAAAAAATACAAAAAAAAAGTCTTTCATGACGACCAACACTCAGTTTTGACATTGTTTTCATTTGATCGATTCATAAAAATTGTGTCATGCACCATATTACAGCTGCATTGTCGACAAATATTCAAAAGACTTGTATTTCTTGAGACTCATGAAAATATAATGAGAAATATTGAATCGCATTTCCTCATGAATTTAATTTCCCTCCTTTGTTTCTTCGCTGATGAAGAATTGTACAATCAGGGGCAAACATTTTTCTGGGTCATATCCTACAACCGTTTTTGTCATCGTTCAGTTTTTACCTCCGAAACCACCGCTTCCACCACCGAAGCTTGGGGCGCCATAATTCGAAGAGGGTCGTCCACCACCACCACCACCACCACCACCTCCGGAAGAGGGGGCTCCGTAACTTGACGATGGGGCGCCACCACCGAATCCACCGCCACCACCTCCACCTCCACCTCCGCCACCTCCGAAACCGCCACCTCCAAGGTTTGGAGTTCCGTAGCTCGTCGACGGTGGCAAATAGCTTACTGGTGCTGCAAATGAACATAAAGAGTGCATAATTAGTCTCGTTTTTTAATGAATATTCCTTGTCGAGAAAGGTTTTGATGCATTGCTGTGGAAGAAGGCTTGATTTCCATTTATCTCACTGAATAAAAAATAACTTGACCGTTTACGGTTACAGCTGTACGATATTTATTTTGTTTCGATAGAACATAACTTTAGATCTTACATGATTAATTAGTTTTAAATGGTAATTTATGCATTTACTAATAATTAATGAATTGATAACGGCTTCAGTGTCATGACTATTTATTTTTACGTCCAGTAGAGACAGCCATAATCGAGGTGCTCGGAGTAAGCTTTCTCCAGGAGATTATCGCCTCGTAAAGTATTATGCTGTGAAACATATACGGTAATAAGATGGATCAACAGATGGAGGATCTTTCTTGTCATATGGAAGCTATTTATTAATGATATATTTCTATTGTAAAAGTGTAATATCGTTGCTTTAAAATTTCTACAATACTGTTAGGATAAATAGTCACCAGCAAAAAAAGTTGTTCTGCGATTAAAACCAACTATTGTCGGTCTGAAGCTGTTCGAGCTCAATACGTTTTGATTCAATTATTATCACTAAAAAATATTTTAATAATATTTATTGTTTTTAGGCTTTCTAAAAATGTTGCAAATAAACTACTAAAAGTTTTATATTTAAAAACCACATAATTATATATTTTGGGTGAATGAAATTGATTCAAAAACGAAAATATGTAAATTTTTGATGCTTTGCCGGCTAATGGCGAAAATGAAACGCCCAAATATCAATGAATAATTTACTCATGAGCGAATGATTTCTATTTTCATTCATTCGTACATGGGGAATAACGTCTTAATAGTCGAGCAAAAACCCACGAGGGGCATCCCATTTCGTGTGACCGTCACGAAGAAGAAATCACTTCTGGTGTAGCGATCATGGTCATGAATAGTAATGGAGCCGATCTCGCGGATCATCGTCGTTTTCTCTCTTTCTCTTTCTCTTTCTTTCTTTTTGATATTTTATACTACTATGAAAATTCACGCGACTCACGATATTACTTCCTTCGTCTAGTTCACAACGGTGAAAGTGTGGGAGAGACGATACACGATGTGCGTTGAGATACAAGCATTCTATGTCTTGATGATTATTCCCTGGAGTTGCGACCTAGCGCCTAACCGTGCCATATTCACTTAACGACCTTAACCGAGCTAAGAAAATAAGAGAAGTCTCGATTTCTCGGTGCCCACGTTTTCGTATCACAAATATATATAAAGTATTCGCGAAGCGAAAGTCCGGAAAGAAGCGTCCTCTTTGGAAATTTTTGAACAATACGTTAACCGCGATTTATCAGAATTTTTGTTGCTTTTTCTACGATACTTATAAATTGATATGAAGTGGCAATGACATAGTAAAGTAGGAGGTATGATTTAAAAAGGCTTCACGGTAAAATAACATTGCAGCCGACTTCATCATTCGAAGTCACGACTTCATCAAAGTTTAATTCACTGCAATGAACTCTGTGATCGTGTCTAAATTCTTCTTATTGTACATTGTATCCGATTAAATGTTTTAGAAGTTCAATTTCAAATTAATAATACATTTATACGTTAAGACATGACTAGATACCGTGATAGTATGATCACGAATTCAATTTTTCATGAAACGTATTAGCAAAAGGCTCCGTTTATTTGTTCAATCTTTTATTCAATTTATACGGCAATTAAATGATTTTCTTGATATGATTGTCTAAGTGACTAGAAGTTTAAGAATGAAATAGGCAGTCGCATCGTGTACCGCTTTTTACAGGTAATTGCTGAGAATTCTCTGACAAGCATGTGGGAACATCAAAGTACTTGGAATGAGTGTCTTCATTTGACACTTCTCTGGCGATATTTTCATTAGATGTCAGCAAATTTTCGAACGATAATTCACAAGTTATTGTGTATCCCAAATGATTTTGCTCTATTCATTTAGAAACATTGATCGCTTTGCAAAATCTTCATTACAAATTTTTTTTTTTAAATTAATAAAAAATATAATTTTTTAATAATAATATTTTTATATAAATTTTAATAATTTTTTAAATATAGACAAAATTCTTTTTTTGATACATGATATGTGTTAATTTCTATTCGAAGTATTGTAAATTTTACATTTTTTAGGAAGAATAATGCGTTGTTTTAAAAATAATAAAATAATAATATTTGTTGAATGGTCGGAAAAGAAAAAAAAAATTGAAATACGAGAAGTCTCATAAATGCAGCGAATTGACGCAGTAAATACATTTTAAACTGCACGGTAGTAAAGTATATAATTTAATTTCTCTCTCTTTGCATCTTTTTTAACTAAAACACCGGTATTCGTGTAAATCTCGTTGCTTTCTCATCGACAAATAAAAGAGCCGTTCATCTTCAAGAAACTAACTATTCTAGAATTAATGTAGAGTCAATACGCAAAGTGCAAATTTTCCTGCAGATTGCGATTAATCAATTTTTCTGAATTCCAAAGTTGAGCAATAACGTACTTGGATTTGTACCCTTCAAATAAATATAAAAAATGAATCTTGACATGAAGGAAAAACGCGACCGAAGACTCTTGTGCATGAAAATATCCCTTCGTGTCGTTTAATGAAAAATGAAACTTACGTTCAGCAATGCAGCTAGGCACGAGGAGCGCCGTAGCTACGACAGCGATGGCCAAATTGGCCCATTTTCCAGAGGTCCTCATTACGAAGAATTCCCAAAGTCACTTGTTAAAAAAAGACACGAACTGATCTACGAGTATCTAAGTATTAATCCAGGGTCCGCGATAAAACCGCGGAACAAGTGAAACAAGTCGATCGACTGAGGGTCGATCGTTTGAGAGATGAGCCAAGAAAAACGGGATACCAAAAATGGCGCACAATGGTTTAAGTTTGGAACAGTTCGTAGGATGCCACGAATTGCTCTAACGTGCTTCAAACATTGTGGACCTGTCTTATATAGGTGGTCGGGGCTTCTTTCGGAGAAAGTCTTTGCGGATGGTCTTCGGTGCAGAAGGAGGATGGCCACCACATCGTACTTTTCTTGCGGGACGCGTGTACGTATACAACACAACATAGGACGATGCGTCTCTTTAACGAAGGGTGGGGAAAGAGAGGGGTAGGGGAGGGCATGAGACTGCCACTTTTGAAGATGCGGTGGGGGAGTAAAAGATCGGGGGGTTGCTGTATATTATACGCGATAATGTATGTCTGTGTAATAATAATTTCGTATACGATGTACCAGAATGAGAAATTACTCTCTACAAGATGGTTTAGCTGGGATATCCAGAGGATTCGAGGGAACAAAAAAAGAGCAGCAAAGATTACGAGAGTATGGCTGAGACGAGGATGACGACGGCAAGGTTGACCCTGGCCGCGGAGATCACTTCATTTTATTTCAGTGTATATATTCACACAACACACAACTCACTAAGTTGTTTCAGTTAAAGGTTCATTCTTAATTCGATCCGAAATTTTGTATTCTCTTTTGTTTCCTCTTGCGCTAAAGATGTCCTAGAACATGAATTTTTGAGTTTACATCTCACAGGAGAGTTCGAATGTCTTGGAATATAAAAAATAAGCAATGTCAAAATTTCACTTCACACGAATCAACATTCATTTTCATTAATAATTGGACATAAAGGAATGAAAATAATGACAAAGGAGTTTTATCAAGCAGTTTATCAACAAAATGTCTTTCCCTATGAAAACTACATTAATTTTGATAGATTATAATGATAAATTATCGGAAATTTCATTAGGATAGTTGCTCGTGAATCTGGGCCAACTATTTGTATTGCTATGATGTCACTACAAGTAGAAAGCATGCACACTTTGTGCATAGCATTATAGATGGTGTTGAAATGTATCATCTCGTCAAATTTAACAGATCGATCTGGTTGCTAATTTCTAGGAGGCATAGTCAAAAATAGATATTTCATTTTTACTTATGATCATTGTTATGGCCATTATTATTAATATTTCGACTTCTGTATAGCTATGCGATTCTGCGAGAGATCGATCATAACTTTTTTTCTCAACAGAATAACATCGATCTCAGTCAACGTTTTTGTCTGTCGGAACGAAAAAACGATCGAAATTAAGTGAATATGGACCGTAATAATATAGCAGAGGCCACTACTCCCCTCTCAACACCCACCGTATGTGCTGAGGATCTTTAACAAAAATGAAAGAAAAATATATATATTGTGTCGTCCTCGGCCTATATACCGTACTGCGAGGATTTCTTGTAATTCCGGCTAAATGCGTGTAACGCGAAAAGGGTTTCGCCGCGTATTATTATTTGCGTGAATTTGTACAAACACGGTAAACGTATTTTATTTTTTTCTCTCGATGCGATCGCGTGGCTAGTAGCTACAACACCAAACGAAGTAGCTGAAATTTCGACATGCCCGAAAAACCTGTGAGACATGATGAATATTCTTATTAAATCACTTAAAACATATGTATTTTTCGTGAATATTCCATGGACGTGATTATTTTGTGTACTTTATTTACGAATAGTTGGTTCAATTTTCTTCAGGACAAAATTGTCTCCAGTCAGAGAAATTGAATCGAATCGATAAAATGCTTGAAAAGTTTTCTCTATGTGCGAAGAGAAATGTTTCATGGTAGAAAATCATATTTATTTGTATCAACTATAAGTAATTCATCTTTTCATCGCTAAATTAGCATCGACAAATTTTTTTTTCTATCCAAACAGTTTCCGCCCAAAATGATAATCCATTGGACGTTAAGCTGGTATAATCTTTTGGTCAACGCTCTCACGGTTGGATATCCAACAGAAAACGCAAATTTCCGAGCGGTTCTGACACTTGTGTACACTTTCCGCACGCCTCGGGGCTTTTCGTAGTCTCGAGGATCTATTAGCCTGGATTTCCTTCCATTACGGAATGACCAAAGCGTAGGTATTTCTATGACTTTTAATGTGTACTGTATTCCTATACATTGCATTTAATGTAGATATATGTATATATATATACATATAGACATACGAGCTCATCGCGCTCACAAGTAAAAGCGAAAGTCGTGAGTAGACGCGATGAGCTCTATGTTGACTTCTCAACAGTGGATGTACACGTAAATAGATGTATATAATGTGTATACACGTATGTTTATATTAAAATATATGTATATTGGAGAGGCTTGGACGACGCGCGGTGAGCGCATTGTGAGCGCATCTCTGCCCTAGATAATTAATATCCGTAGGTAGAGATACGGTTCGCGGAACTTTGTAGTCACTCCGTTGTAAATTTTTTCTTTTTTTTTCTTTTTAATCTGCCTCTCAGTACTCGATCGTGTTGCCCAATTGCCTCCTAGAGAACCGTTCGATGTCGAGAAAAGCTAATTGATTAAAGGGCTTAATATAACGATTGCATCGAGGCTTTTATAAATATGTATGAGTCATTCTATCTCGAGCACCGTGATCATTGGGACCTACTATTCTTTTATTCGCCCACAGTTTTTTTTTCTTTTTTTTTTTACTGGCTTTGTCAATGAGAGTTATGCGGTTGTATGTTAATTCGGATTATTTATATACAATTGAGTACATATTAACTTTTCAGTAACTAAATAAAAATTGATGAGGCTTCAAAATCGTATATAAACAATTGTATATAAACATTAAATAGATTTTATTCACCATAGCTTTTGTTATTGAATACTTTTGGCGGAATGTTAATCAAAGATGACAACAGAACGCTTAAGTTTGTTCGATTTTGGACGGAATAGCTCGTGTGTAATTACACAAGATAAAGAGCATTAGTTTTTTCATCAGTTCTTTCTGAATGATGATTGACATTTTGACCTATAACGAAATCTAATGGTCCGCGAAATGGAGAAGCAGTCGATATCGATTGATCGAGGACATGAAATTCAACTTATGCTTATTTCTGCTTAGAGTCTTCGCTGAGAACGTTAAATGCAAATTTTATTCGTATTTTAAGATCATCCTTGATGTTTGATATTATCTCGATGATTTTCGTGTATTTTTTATCGACATCACAAAATTTCCGTTTCTCAATAAATTACTGCAAATTTGTGCAGCGTCGTAACTGTAGTTGAAATAATTTTTTGTATCAATTTTTTTAATACGGATTTCAAACTTTTCTTGGCTACATTAAAAATTAGTTCGATATTTATTTTCTTTTTTGAATTCATCCACATTGGGTGGTTATTTGGATTTATGTGAATGATCTCTAATATTGTAGAAAGTGATGACATTTTTTGGGACCGCGCAACTCGTTGAAATGATCATTAAAATATGAAACAACAAAGGGAAGTACTAAAGTAAAATTCAAGAAGCCCTCGCACGTCTTTATTCCGGTCGATGATTGTTTTAGTTAATACGTTTTACCTTAACTTTGATTTACCAGATATCATTAAATGCAGGATGTGTGTCGTTAGACATGGTAATCGTTTTGATATTTGTCTTGAAATTTACGATTTCGAATGGTTCTTTTTCTTTCTCACGTATGCCATAGATAACGGAAGTATGAGCTTTATGGAGGTAAGTATTGTACGCAATGCGACGTGTACCAGTGCCTCTCGCAATTATTGTTATTCTTGCAGATGGTGCATGAGATTTATTTTTCCGACTTCTATTAGTACATATAATGTTTAAAAGTGAATGGAGGGAATATTCGAATTCCAATTTTTTGATTGCTCATAGTTTTTCATCAAAATTAGTTCAGAGTCTAGCTTTTGAATTAATTGACAATATTTGTCTCTGAGTGTATTTCCGGAATAATGTTTTTTATTTGTTTTCTCCAAATTGCTTGGTATTCTATTATGTGTTGAGGCATGCGCAAAAAATGCCATTTTTCGAATCACTAAAATTATACCTCCTTAATAAATTATCCAGAATTGTAAACAAAAATCGTACATGCTGTATTTCGATTAGTTGGGTGGTGTGTTAATTAATCATCGTCAAAGAATCAGACATTTTTTTTCAGTCCATCTTTAAGAATTGTATTCAAAGCTGCAAGAATTTGCTTCCGCGGTTCAATACTTAAAAGTTAAAATAGTTAAAATAGTTAAAAGTCTTTGTTGTCCAGACTTTATTCATTATATGTTATTTATTCAGAGTAATATAGAAATAATGAATTTGCAGTGTACAACAAGGCCACGGACTCGAGATATTTCAAACATCATTTTATTTTGTTTACTAGGATCTTCCGATGACCACACTTTCACGACGGAAAAAAAAAATAATTTTTTTTCACTACACACGGAATTATAATATTATTTCGGATAAGTTGGAATTATATGGTTAAGTTTATCATTTTAATGGTAAATATCGTTATTATTTCCAAAATTTGCACGCACAAAAGTCATGCATTAAATTCTGGTTTCATTTGTTAAACAATACTCGATAATGTTTTAGAACGTTTCCTCAATTTTTAGTTATAGTCGAAAATTACAAGCAAAAGAATTTCTTTTTTTGTCACGAGTGAAGATATTCCGGTTTTCCATGGAAATTAGTCCTACACTCCCATAACATAAAATTTCATTCAAAAAATACTGATTTATGATTTGTTGAAAGTCATTGACATTTTCCGAAAGTACATAATGTCTCCATGTATAATCAAATTATTTTGTCGAGGCCCGTTAGTCCGTTATTTTGGTTGGCTGACGAGAGATAAATTTCAGCCTTCGTATATTATTCCAAACCACAAAATACGCCAATTCTCGTAAATTCGATGGGAAAGATTCATGATCGAGAAAGTTTACTCATAATGTGTATACTTTCGGTGCTCGAACATGCCAGGACTTCCAAAACATTCATTTGCGACATACACGAGATAACCGAATATCCGTTTATTGTTGTCTGAAATTTTTTTATTGTGTGAGACCTTTGATGTTTTATTGACAAAAACGTTACAAATGTCCTTGTGTGAATTTTATGTGTTTTGTTTACTCAATTTGCAATGTTTACAGTTGTAAGAAACGAATTATTGATATAGGATGAGTACGACCGTATGCATTCAATTTTGTATTGAATTTCATTTTTGGATATCTAGCCTTTCATTATTGGAATAGTCACAAAAATATTAAAATAAATCACTATCGTATGAAATTACACAAAGCAAATGTGCAGTCGACGAATTATTCTTGGAACGATTTTTTTTTGTGGTGAATGATGTAAAACGTCAGATCTGATTGATGATTTTCGATGTTTTATGGGCTATGGCCACAGTGAAAAAAAAAAGAAATAGGAATTTGTGCAACGTATGAATTTGGTGGAAAAATATATGTTGGGTTGAGACGTATGAATGGCACGAAATAAACGTATAAGTTTAAATGTTGTAATTCTTGTGGGTTAAACGCAGTTGTAACCCTATGTATTCGTCGTTAAATTCATATAGATATTTATATCTCTGCCCCCGGAGGCTTCTTATTAATCATATCTTCGTTGGTTCATTGAGAGTTCCTTGCGGGTACTTCGTGGCTTTTCAATCCGCGTAGTTTTAATATCCATGTGTATATACACTTATTTCACGCATGTAAAAGAGACTTAAAAATATATATACAGCTCTTCAATTCTTGCAATTCAGCAGGATTGCAAATTAATGATCAGATTCCTCTCACAGTTATGCCATATACATCACGATCCAAACTTGCATGTATACATACGTAGAATCAAACGATTCGAGACGATAAATAAATCCTCTGTGAATCGTTGTGATCCATTGGAAAATCTTTTTTCTTTCCCGAGGATATTAGAAACACTCTCGTGGTTTAAAGATACAACACGTGTCTATAAAGTACATGAATATATATATTACGAAGTGTTGAAACGAAATTACGAAGTGCAGATATTGGGCAATTATTACGATCGAATCTTTCGCGAATAACGTAGCTGGACTTTTTAACCCTCTTCAAAATTTCTATCTCTTCGCAACTACTGTGTCATGGGTTTGAAAAATGACGTGCATTGATAAAATCAAACCTTTTATTAGTACCTAAAAATTTTTTTAAATAAATAATTCTTTTATAAGTAATGATGAATACGATGTCACATCGTGAATAATGTTAAGAATTATTTTGAGAAGATTTCATTTGAAATCTTTCATAATTCATTTTTTCACTATTCTGAAATAATCATTATAAATTATAGCAAACAATTAGAAAGAACAGAAGTTTTAATCTATACATTTTTTTCATTTCTTCATAGCCTCGTAGAATCTTCGTCTCTGTCTTTGAAGATTTTTTCTCGTTACTTAATATTAAATTTAATTAAGGTTCTGAGATCCAATACTACGTCATTCGAGCTTACAGAGCCCAGTTGTACAGAAGCAGTATGTATATATTTATTATGTATACATATTGAAGCGAAGGTCGCCTCGTTCTATATCTGGTATATAAAGGAGTAGTAAAAGACAAAAAAAACTTGAACAGATGAAACAAACCGGACGTCGGCAGAGATCCTCGTGAAATGATCCTTGGAGAGCATCTAACGTAATCCCAGCCAATTTGGTATTTTGTTCATTAGCAAAGGTCTGAAGAGCAATTACAAAAGCGCCGGAGCAGAGGAATGACGAATTGCTTTCGTCGCAACAGAATTGGACTGTTAAATATCGTAAATATATATGCATGCAAAATGGTATGAAAAATGTTGTGCAATCGCTCTGAATGACACTTGTTCAAATAAATATTTTTTTTTTTTTTAATTTATTTTATGTTTTCACTTCGTTCCTCTCGAAGACTATTACACAATTTTTTTTGAGCTATTTGTTATATTGCAATTAAAACGTGAACCACTTCGATATTTCCAATTTCCATAATTGCTTCTCTCGTTAGGATATGGAACACGTAGGTAATGAGCAAGTGAATAAAATTTTTATTGAACTGACGGTAACAGCTTTCTTTATTGGCAACTAAATAAACATAACATTCATATGAAGATGGTCATCACTTCGATTCATAGTTTTACTCTTATCGCCGTTCGTCCTCTCCCTGTCTCTTCAATGTCTGCTATTTTTTTCGTCTGGCCAGTAGTTACGACTCGCTCTTGTTACGTCAGACCATGCAATTGAGAAGTCTGCGGGTGGTCCTCACTGCTACTACACTCACTTGCAATGTCATCGGCAGAAACCGACGTAATTATATGTCACCTGGAGAGTATACGATTATCGATCGATCGTACACTTGTACACGCATGTACACACTTCTATAGCGGGTGACTTATTGATTATTATTATTATTCTTTTTTACAATTTACGACACTATATTTATGACAGTGAATTTGTTGTTAATGCAGCACTTCTGATATTTTTACTATTAAGTTCAATCGTCGTTAACGTTTTTTAATTTATGGTTATCCAATCAATTACTTTTATAGTGAAAGAATTATTTCTCATCAGCAAACATTGACAATGTTGGAACGTAAATTCGGTTGATTAGACCGCTCAGCCAGTCTGATGCTTATCATATTAACATAAATGACTTAAACATTGTCGAAATCACTTATAAACAATTAAAAAAACACTTTCTGAATTCGAGATTTATTCTTGGCAATAAAAATGGTTCGAACTGTTGAAATCGAAACGAAATAACAAAGATTGCCCTTTTGTTTATTAAAACAAAAATCTCGCATTGCTTTGGTATGCAGATTTTATGGTATGAGCACACAAAAATCGAACACCCTATAGATACGTGTCAGCCACCAAAGCATAGAAACGAGTGAGTGCTGCGCGTGCACGTACATACGGAACAGAATCGGCTCGCATACGCACGTGCTGAATCACAAAATCATCGACGTCTCGTCTTGAGCACGCACGTGCTTTCCATATTTTCGAGCACCGTAAATTGCACTTCAATCAGTTATAGCAATAGCTTGAAGTCAAATAAATGTGAAAAATATATGAGAAACTAATATTTTGAGCACCCCTGATATATAAAACGACGATGCAGAAAAATGTAATTGGAATCAATTAGAAAATCCAATTTCATCACTTTATCTTATGTTGTTTATTTAAATAATACTGTATTCAAATCAATTTGATTGTATGGATGCGTGATCATTTTAAATCGACCATTAAATTGTATTTTGACGATTTTGAAATTTCGAAAAAAATGAAATTATGTATCTTTTTTTTCAATCTAATTCCTACGATGTTACATTATCATTTTCCGAATACATCGTGTCGAAAAAATGTATTCGAATAAATATGGAGAAATTCAGTAAAAAAAGGTTATATATCAACTGAATAAATTTTTTTATTCAAATGTGAAAATATATTTTTTTTGACCATCCATATAATACCAGCGCAGTGTGTACACAATTCTTATCAAACTTTGCCAAGTTACACTAGTCTGACTTGTACCTGGGAATTTCTACTACCAAGAAGTGAAGATTTACTTTCCGCAAAACGGAACCATGCTCACGTGGAGTTCCTATCAGCGGAAATGACTCAGGCTTAATTGGCTTCTTTATGTTTGCGCAACGCGCGTAATATGTATGTAATTTCTATAGTGCTCTTGATATTTATCGAAGCGATATTATTATTGCAATTTGTACATCATTTTACTTTTTTTTTCGTATACTCAAACGAACGTGTTTTCAAAATGGTCCCATTTTATAACTTTTTTCTGAACATTTCCGAACTTTTTGTTCATGTATTCAAACAAACTCATTTATTGTTTGAAATGATTTACAATTTATAAGTTTATAAAATTTATAGTCTAATTTATGTATTTTGCATATTTTTGTTGATTCAGTGTAATTGGCTGTGTCGGTCCGCGCGTGTAAACAACCAGCGATAATTGTATGCTACAGGAAAACGGTATACTCAAAACCGGAAGCCTGTCTGCTTGACCTTTCGTTCACGCTTCTTCGAATTTAACAGCTTCCGATATTGATCACCATACTTTCTATGTTAAGAGCACGACATATATAATATTTTAGAACCATCATATTTCAGAGTTGCATTAAGATCGAAATTGACATTTTTTTTTGTCACTGGACTCTTTGAACTTGTTTAAAGAGAAAATAAGGCAGCGTTATATAAATAGCGTACTAAAATATACGATTTATGATTAGGTACTTAACAGGAAGACGCCTTAATTGACAGGTGAACATGATATCGAAACTCGTACTAATTACAGTTTTTTCACCACTTTCAAAGGTCATCCGACTACATTTTTAAATAAATTATATACTGTGTCACATTAAATCGATTTATTGTAGCGTGCTGCGATGCTCATTTGAATTTTTTACCGTGAGTAAAACGATCACTTCGAATGGACATCGGAAGAGAACGGGAATAGGAAATGCAGCAAAATGATACAGGAGAAAGACGATGCACGTACTCGCTCTGTGAGTCGAGATCGCGTTGTGGCCTATGGCCAGTAGGTGAACTTCACCGCTGTAAAGCAGGTACTTTCTCCTTCATAGCAAGAAAGAACTGTATATGCGTGTGTCTTCTCGCGTGTAGGTCTGTCGATGCTCTGACGATTGTCAAAGATCAATCAGTGAAAGCTTACATGGTAATTTCTTAATATTCAACTCTCTCGGGTGCAACGATTCCGTATCTTATACTACATCACGTTCCGTGTTTTATTTAGTAATCTTCACTCGATACATCGAGTAATAGAAATGAGTCTATAAATAGATTGAATAAATTCTGTATCATTGAATAAGTGATGTAGAAAAAATATAAATTAACATTTATTACTTTTCAAACACAGGTAATTATTTGTTGGTTATTATTTAGAAATGATTGAAAACTACTATTCACTATACTATTTGTAAATAAATAGTCGAATTTCGTACATTTTCATGAATAAATCATTTTCTACTAAACTACAACAAATATCGAAACGGAAATTTTTTCAAACACTGTTTACACTTTGGAGAATATTTTCGATTTTTTTTTTCAAATATTGCTTCAAGGCGGTTTTTGGTCAGAAAAAAAAAAACAAACCATTAATATTAGGTTTCCATAGTTCGAGTCTAGATTTGTAATAAGCGACCCGAAAGATCCTCAGATATCAAATTTCAAGTCAAGTGGCAAATCAAGGAAAAAAGTTTCGCTGAAATTTTTCATGGACATCAATTTTCTAATGTTTCTCAATTTCGCGAATTTTACGTCATGAAATTTTAATCTATTTGCAAAACTCATTTTCCGAATGTGACAGTTGATCAGAAGAATCCTTATAAATCGTTCTCCGTAAATAAAAGTGATGTGTCCATTTTATCAGATTCTGGACAGATGGGAAATAAATGAGAAATAGATTTTACTCAAACGAGACACGAGATCATTTCAGGATAAATTGGAGTTAAAAACAAAAGTATTTACTACATAGACGACATATGTGACAGCATCATCGAATTTTGCCATTGCAACACCAAAATATCTCTTTGCAGACTTGGTATTTTGTTAGCTTTTGACTCGATCCAATTTTAACCGTCCACAGGTTTTTGCCTCAAGATCAATCGTGAAATCATCGTATTTGTACGGTTGTATCAGGTGACAAGACCGTGTATCCTCTGCTGCTTTACGGAAAGTTTCACGTTGCTGCACAACGGAAGATCGAGAGCAGAGCAATCGTGTCTTAGAGGGCACGCTAGATCTATAAGACGTCAGTTTACAAATTGCTGCAAAGAAAACGTCATGAACGAAGTGCTGAACCGCGTACTTGTAGAAAAAAAGAAAGGACGTGATAGAGAGAGAGAGAGAGAGAGAGAGAGAGAGAGTGAGAGAGAGAGAGAGAGAGAGAGAGAAAGAGAGAGAGAAAGGGAGGGAACAGGGGAGGAAGGAGATAAAAATACTAGTGAATGAGACAAATTGAAGTGACGGGGTAGAAATCTGAGAGGGGGGCTGCAAGCCCCGTCTGCAGCCTTCAGGTATACATGGCAGCTTCATCGGCAAAGCTTCAACCGCTAACCGTGGGCGTTACCCCATCACGGGGGTGGAAGGCGTGGTTTCCAGAGATCAATATATCCCCCTCCCGCCACCCGAAGCTCGTGGGTAGCTAGAAACGTCGGGGATTCCGGAGGAGGCACAGTGGGAGAGGGTTGAAACGCGTTGAGGACGAGGCTCAACCTGAGTATGAAAACCTTTCGGTTGAAGTAACCCGGAGGATGGTATTATAGTATGCCATGAGTCGAAGTAGGGATGTACAAAGGAGTAGTTTTCAGGATAGTATTGGTCGCGCACACAGCTTACAGTAGTGGATGCCGGTTCCCGATGGTCCCCGGTGGTATCTACATATACGTGTACTCACGCACACGCACATACACACACACACACACACATACACGAATGACCTCCTCTTTTCTAAACTAGCATCGATCCAACACCATCGCACGTCCGTCCAATAATCCCACGCAGACTTTCCAACCTCACCACTATTTGCATGAGAAGAACAGCCACAACGACCCTATACGAAAATAAAACTACACCACCTAAAATCGTGGGGAGCTGTTTGCTACCTGCTTTCGCGTGGGTGTTGCAGTAATCATGATTTAAACAAAAATGGGACGACTATACGAATCTGAGTTGGTAAAAATTTATGTTGTCTGTGGAATTACTCTTTCTTTAGTTACATTACACTCGTACAGATTGTACGAGCTTTGTTGTTGGTAAACTTTACTGCACAAGATTTGAAGATGAATGAATCGGTATAAATGATTCAATTAACGGCTTATAAAAGCGAATTTATTTGTTTGACTATAGTTTATTATCCAGAAATTTTCAGATTAATGTCAAATTAAAGATACAACACAGCAATGATATTATTCAATTGAAAAAGCAAACGAAATTAAAAGTTCAACAACATTGTCAAAAAGTTTTAAGGATCAACAGTTTCCTGCACAAGCTCCCCCCTTTCAGTATTTCATGACCCTACGAAGGCGTACTATTCAGAGACTTCATTCCCTATACGCACAGTCACGCGAACACGCGGTAAACTTTATATTCATGTTTCGAAATCTTATGTCCAAAGATTCACATTTTATTTTCATTTTTATGCCCACGTTTGACCTCGGTGCGATAGATATCACAATTATCACGTGATGCTTATTCCAAATTTTTTTATATGCGACGTTTCCTTATATAATTATTAGGATCGATTTGTTTTCGTAGGTTCGCTTAGATACATGAACTGACAGCTCAATCGTTGCAAAATGTCGATTATTTTGTCAAACAGCGTTATCTAAATATTTCTGTATTGAAACGACGATTTAGTTATTTCCATAATACATTCGATTTCTCAAGAAACCGAAATATATTGTTGAAATTACAAAATTTTTGGTATTATCCAAAAATACTTAGATGACTGTATTTAACCCCAAAATAATCGACTTTTTTCAACAAAATTTAGTTTGCAGTATTATATGATACTGAAAATCGATCATACCGAGCAATAGCCGTCAACAAAATTTATCGTTTTTTCGATCATTCATTTACTTCCAACTCATTTTATTTATTTATGAGAAAATGTAAATTGTACTGTTCTATTTATAAATGACTTTCTCATGGTTCCAAGAATTCAACTAATTTAATTTTTTGATAATACAAGCGTAATCATTAATCACGTCAAGAAATCTTGATTCATAGCTTTCAATGGTGGCTCGTTTCGGGGCGAAAAGCAGGAGATGTGTACCTGAGGAACATTAAGTTCTACAGACGAGGCTTCGTAAATATATGCATGATACTCTGATATTCATCCCAGTAACGATCTATATATTTTGATGTATGGACACATGTAATCTATCAAGAATTCGTTTGCAGTTATTACTATATATATATATATGTACAAGATTACACATATATAACTATATTTTTTAATGTATATATGTATATATTATATACACATGCATATAAGTATAGACTTCTGGTGACCATGGCCTACGTCGAATCGATTCACCGACGAACGCCCTCCGACCTTGAGTAACGTTTGTGTTTTTATACTTATTTTCATGGCTCACTACCAGTGCAGACAAACCGACAAAGTAAACAGGTGACCTCTCGCGAAATACGATATTTCGAAAAGAACTTATAAAATGACTTTAAATAGAAAATTCGTAAACGCATATAATGCGTATAATGCGAATAAATATTGTCGTTGTCAATTTTCGTAACGTCACGAAATATATAGTTCTACAGTCATTTCAATAGTTGCAGCTAAACTCCCTGCAAAATCTCTGATTTTATATAATAAAATATTCCACAGATAAAAATGTCTTTTGCGTCTGTCAGAAGACATGAGAAATTATGAACTTGGTTAAATTATTGCACGTACATACGTGGAGTACTAAGATTTTCACTTTTTTCGAATAGGAGGTTTAATAACTTTTTCCTTTTGAAAAATTTGCATTCCTAACAGTTTGATAAACATTTTTTATTCATAATGCATCATTTATACTTCGGGGTGTCATAAGTTTTGACAAGATCAGAAGAATTATAATTTCAAATCAAATTTTGTTAAATTAGACACTTAGCTCCCACATAATTTTGAAGTTCAGGAGAAAGTTTTGGAAGCTAAGATTATTCGAATAAATATGTAGATAAAAAGATGAGTTAATGATATAGTGGATCAGGTCAATCATGAAAGCGGACTTAGGCAGAAGAAATCGGACCGTTGAGATGTTCCCTGATCACGTGCAACCAAATTTCCATGAGAACTTCTTTACAGTTCTTTTTTTTTAATAGTCTAGCGCAGAACTTACAATTTTTGTGAAAAAATCCAAAGTTATCATATTTTCAGTTAATATTTCGGAATTATCTTGATTTTCTCAGTCGAGAACGTGTTTCATTTTTATTTACCCTCATTTTCAACTAGTTTACTGCATTTCAACCCTATTAATCTGGGAGCAATTGTAACAGCTTACACGCAAACAATATTTGTTATTTGCGTGAGTTTCAATTATGTGGAATTTTTATTAGATTCTACTGAGAGAAATTCCATTATATCAGCAGCCAATTAGAGCTCGAGTAAGTATCTAGAGTTATCGTGAATCCTGGAACTATAGGCAGAAAATGGTCACCAACCCGTTGCCATGTCGACTAATTGAGTTTCACTAATTATCAAATCAATAAGTTTCTGCCAATCAATTGCTAACTTCATCTTCATAAAATAATCGGACAAGTTTGTGGATATAATTCCATAATAACACTGGCATGCTAATTCAATTAGTATAAGCCTAATTAGTACGAGGCTAATTAAGTGTCGTTATAAAACACGCAACCATTATTTCTTCGTACTAGAACTCACATTGTTTTTCGCTCAGCTCTTCCGATACGGAAAGATCGATTGATGGCTGACGGTCGTCGTTAAATATACAGAGAGTGTTCGATTTGATGCTATTCGTGTTTTTCTCGAGCGTCACGGGTCGCTGAGAAACAAATGATTATCTTTTCGAACAGTCGATATAATTCAAAAGTCTTGTAGTAGGGCAAGTGTTCTTTCTGTGCTGTTGGAAAAAACTATAATTGAGTTTTCTGGAGAATGCTTGAAATAAATAAATGAATATAAAAATTGGAAGAAACTTATCGTTTGGTGTGTTTTGTGAATTCTAGTAACTCTCCCAATTGATTGAAAATGTTTTCTTAGTTTCACGTAATAGTGTAAATATAAAAGTAACGTTAAATGTATTTCAACCGGGAAATTAAACAAGAAAAAGAAATCTTCACTTCGATAATATGGAAAGTTTAGAAGCTTAAATATTTCCCGCGATTCTCAAAGGTCTGGAGTTCACATAATTGATTCTCCTGTCGTGAATAGATGGTTAGACAGATTATTTGGCTTTTTTATAACATTCGAATCGAGCCACATTCATTCCATGGCGGCTTTGGATCGAAGAGTATATTTTGTTCGACTCTCACGTGTCGAACGATCAATCGCTTCACGATTTCAATTTTATTTAGTCTTACAGCAACAGGACTTTAAAGAATTGAGGGGAAAAAAGTTGAGTAAAAAAATGCATGTGCAGAATCGAGACTACGACGAATCGTTTTAACACCTGCGATGCTTTTGTTTGTCCCGCGAAGCGGCTCTGTCGTAACGAGTGTGCGATTGAAACGTCACGATAAGTGTGGGTGCACTCGCAAAACACTCGTGAAGCAAACCTCCGCGAAACATTATTATATCCACGAGTAGACTTAGTGACAGACATAAAGGTGTCTCGGGAATGGGAGTGAAAGGAAACGGATGTGCTGGTATTGTAACATGAAAAAAGGAAAACTAAACAGCGAGAAAGAAAAATTGAGATTCACAAGGATAAGTCCTCCCGGTATATGAATGAAAAAAAAAATAGCTCAAATTATTGTGCAAGCCTTTTTATTGTTATTTTTCTAATTATTTTTCTTTTAATATTTATTTTTAGTGTTCCATCAACTTATCCTCACTGTCCCCCACTCCACTAATTTTTATGTTCCTATAATGGGACCACTCAAAAGTGTTGCGTACGGCCACTCTTACCTAATGCACTAATCTTTCGCATTTGCACAAGGGCCAACAGAAACTGTGGTAAGCACCCGGCTGACACAGATGGGTAACATATTTACTGAGCTTCAGTTGGTCAGCAAATATGATAAAGCTTCATTGAAAGTTGAGAAAAGTTAACAAAGTTCGGTGTTGATTATGGTTCGGTGTTGATTGAAACCCCCCTTTCACCAAAGGCAAACTCTGTCGATCACACGAAAATTAGGTTTCAATGAATTGCCTCCAAGAATTGTGAGTTGATTGTCCTTCTAATATCTCCATTTTTTATGTCTATCATTAATAAATATATAATTTTCGAGTCTTTGGAATATACATACAAAAAAAAGTGTCAAGTTCGTAAAAATTATTGCCAATTATATTATGAATTGCCCACAGAAAAATATCGGTTAACGAACCAGCTTTTCTTTACATTCTCGTTTTGTAGGAATATGTGTGTTTTTTTGGGACAAACAATTCAACGTCACAAAGTTACTTGGAAATAAATTTCTTTTCAGAATTACTACGTTATACCATGTCCTTTACATTTTTTTAAAAGTTTGTACGGAAGCACGTGCATTCTAAATATTACAATGTAAAAAAAAACAAAAATAAGTGTTCGGATGAAATTCCAGAACAGTGACCAGATTGCCCAACCGAAGAAGTAGTCCATCAGTTATGCGATGGTACCGTTGCAATTTTTAATAAACCATGCACTATGTTATTATTAACGTGGCCTATTTTTCATTTCTTTAGCGGGTTTCGAATAACATTGGGGAAAACTCGTTTTTTCACGTGTATCGATACACAATCGGTCCCCTCAGTTTTGGAGCTACGTTTTGTTATTCGTTGTCGATAAATATTCAACAAACTACGGGCATGATGTTTTGAACTCAATACAAAAGATGAGAGTGCCAGAATCCGAACCTGGGACTTCGTGATAGTTTGAATATAGGTTATTACTTCAACTACTAAACCGCAAATTCGTCGGCTGCAGGTACATTGTTATACATATGATTTATCTGATGCTCAAAAAAAACCTAATCATTTATCTTCCAGTGCCTTGGACATTTGCAAATTCGTACAAATTCGCAAGTATATGTGTGAATAGAAAAGATGTATTTATTTTTGTTTTCATAAATGAGGAAAAAATGAATTATTATTCCACAGTTAACTCATTGCAGACAATGTTTGGCAACCCTAAGGGAAACACTACGTGCTGAACGAACAGTAAGGGATAAAGAACTTTGCTGTCGTCGTTGTCGTCGTTTCCATCAACTATGTTGTCGGATTTTGCCCCAACGGGAAAACGACTCGGTCTCGCGGCACCAGAAGCTTCAACCCCTAACCAATACTTTCGTCCTTTCTCTTGTCCCTGCAGTATGCCTCTCTTGCATCCACAACGGCGTACCTAATATAATATTCTAGGCAATTACAGTGTTTGCGGATCAAACAGAGGGAGAGCTCTTGAGTTTCATCCCCTTCCTGTGTGTTTCTTCGGTGCACGCACACACCCCTCTACTCTTGCGCGATGCTTTCCTTCTCCGACTCTCGCACTCTCTCCTTCTCTTCCGTTTGTATTTTCTATAGCAATACTGTTCTGGCCACCCGTTGAGTTATGCTGGGGGTTAAAAACGGGTGGGCGGAAGGGTGCAGGAAAACGTCGACGACACAATTCTGTTTTTTTTTTCTTAAAGAACATGCTTGGAAAAAAACTTTCGTCACTATTTCCGGGGTCTGCTTTCTATTTATTTAATTGATAGATTTTCACCAGTTTCAAGCCCCCTATAGGTTAGTTCATTATTCTTTAATAACAAAATAAACAACTGTTTGTCGTCTGTCAGTCTTATAATTATCATAATCCGAACACAGAGGAATTATGGCACATTGAATTATTCATTTCAGTATATTCACGTTTTAAAAAAAAGAACATGGATAAATGAATGTTCGAAGTGTCACGAGTTTTTTAATGAACGAATTGATAGTTATTGTTAAAAATGATAGAAACTCCAAAATCACTGGAATTCTGAATGATTCGTTAACACCATTTGATAAACGTCGAAAAAAAATCTGATAAATCGACCAATTAAGGTTTCGTGGTACCCTCCAACGTAGAGACGGTTGTATAAGGAGCCACAACCATAAAAACAAATTTCTCATATTTAATATTTATACATACAAAAACTCTAAGAAAAATCAGAGGTAACAAGTAAGATCAGGCTGCAGCTCATATTACAATTTTGCTTTTACGAAATGTTCTCGGGGTCACCGTTCTCACGCCTGCAATCGCCATGGTTTGGCTTTCTGTTTCTTCCTCGGTATATTTTTTTACTGAGTCTCATCCTCGGCAGGTATTCAACTCATGCGTCTGTTTTGTTTTGCCCCGATTTTTTTTTTTTTTTTGCGTAAGAACACGTCGAGCATAATCAGCACGGCCGTTCGTCGGTATGACCCGGGTACATGTGCATGTGCCAGTTTTTAATTACGTTTGGAGGGGAACCTCGGCCAAGAATCCAGCTGCACACTCATATGTGTCAATGCTCTTGAGCGAGAATGACGTCATGTTTATGCTAAAATACTCTCCTTAGGCTCTTCTGTCTCGAACATTCAATTTACATACAAGTCTATTGCATGCCTTCATTTAGAGCTGTATATGTAAATACGTATAAGAATATGGACATACATATCTGTATACATATATAAATATGCGTTTACCTGGAAAGAGCGAAAAGGTGAGGTCTTACGGGATGTTTCGTCGACTCGCTGGTGCGCAAGCAACTTATATCTACATATATATTATTTTCTGGTACACGAGAAAGGGCTCTCTCTTTCCTTGCTGCTCAAACATCGTCTCCTTCTCTTCTTCTCATTGTTTGTGTTCTTCTCCGTATGCGAGGAGTAACGCTTTCTTTCACTCTCGATCTCAGTACGCTCGTTGCGCCAGAGCAGAGTTACTCCATCGCTAACCGATTCCCACCGCATATACATAGACACGTATATTCATGAATGTATGTGTGCCGGTCAACTTTTCATTGTAAATATACATACCTGTAATGTCGCGAGGTGTGTTCTCGTCCACATGCGTACCTTTGACTATAAGTTAACACCACGTCGACGTGCAATTAATTATTCAATATAGTCGTCAACATTAAACTCTTCCGGTATATGGAAAACTTAGTTCTTAATTCTGAATTTCCCTTTCTCACATTATTTGTAATAATCATTGATGAACCTGCGGTTATTCGATGAGACAAATGGTTTAGGTATCCCTCGAAAAATTACTTTTTTGTCAATCGATAATAATTTGAAGTTAGTTAGACTCTGAGTTTTTATAGTATGACAGATATCGCATGATAGAGTGAGAAAGAAAATATGATTTTCCTATAGTTTCTCATTTTCTTATCAGGGTTTTTTTCGGGACATTTTCTTTGTCCCTCTTTTTTTCTCTTCCAGTAACGAGGTTTCGCGAGAGATTTGGCTTTCGGATCTTCGAGGGTGGTAGACCGATCGGACAGAACCGAATTACACGGGATGTTGGAATACTCGCTCGCTTGGTATTCATCTTGTTTCGTTCGCCTCACTTTTCTTTTTTCTTTTTCCTTTCTAACTTGTGTTCCATTGAGATCGTCGTGGAAAAACGTGACTACTGAAGTTTTATGTATTTTATTTGCTTACCAAGTTCTTCCAAATGAATGAGTTTTTATAGAGTGAAAAGCAATTATTCTGAGATGAAAGAAAGCATCAATCAACATCTTAACCGTAATTATTTAACAATGTGGCGGAGTCAAAGGTTTTACCGTGATCACAAAGTTAAATCACTTATTTGCGGATGTAGCTAAGTTTCAGGGTCTCAAATTATTCCGCACTTTCTAGCCTTCAACCTGATTGAATTTTTACTAACAATTTTACTATTGAAACGATAAGGATAAAAATGAAAATGTGGAATTCGTGTCCGACGAAAACTTTGGCTCCTTGAACCGATTACGTAGCTGTGATTTTTTTTTTTTTTTAACGCATCCTTTTTGAAAGGCTCGTGAGTCTTTCAACGTATAAAAATGAGTTTGGAAAGATGAAGACGCACACATAGCGAAAATGCTTTTGTGAAGAGTGAGAGATCGTTAGTTCATTCTCCATCCAAAGAGATTTTACTCCTCTCTGACACGATTCCCCTCCTTTGCTTCTTCGACAAGGCGAAATATTCCCGTTCTCATTTTACAACGAGAACGATTGAAACGCATCCAACCATTACTTTTCTGAACTCGCAAAGACTCGGAGATCGCTGGCATAAAAGAATTTATATAAAACTCCATGATGGTGAACGAAATAAGTTGCCCCTGTCTGATGAAAGACGATGTATTGATAACTAATGGAGAAAGGATTTTGTTATATTGTACTAGCTTCATAGGCACCTTTGCTTGCGTTATTACTGCACAGTCAGTACTTCGTTACAGAAATATTACACGAATTCAACGAAGTATCCATTTTTTTTATCTAAGAAGAAGATCGAGTAGAAAAAGTCACTGAAACGTTTTTTTTTTACGTTTTCTGACAAAATTCCGACTTTGAAAACGAACAGTGGTTTCGATGTTTCTTGAACGCATTACAGGACAATAAGTAGCTGTAAAAAAGTTTCAATAATACAGAAATATTCAACCAATTATTTGAAAAAAATTCGACAAAATTTCAAATAAGTTCGAAAGAAAAAACAAAATACTTTGCGACATAAACCAATTTTGCTGCATTGAAACAATTGAATTTGAAAATATCTATCGGGTTGCATTATTTATTTAATGCTCACTGGGGCGGATAAAAAAATTAATATAATGATGATTAAAGTTTAAGTTTATTAAATATGCGTTTATAATCAGCAGCATCCTAAATAAACTGAAACATTTAGTCAACCGGATAGAACTATAAGAATCTCGATAGCGTTGCAGGATTAACGAAGTCCTGGTGCATCGGCAACGTTCCGGGTAATGAGAAAGTTAAACGGATTCGTGAATCGCGTGAAACTCCATCAGTTTATCCAGAAATTCTGGCCACGTCTCGTTGCTTCGTTGGAACGCGAAATATATGTATATACATTGAAAGCGGTAAAACAAAGAAACGAGAAAAGAAATGTTGTATAATCGCGTATGGCTCTTAAAAAGCGTCCACTATGGAAAATTATACGATAAAGCGGAATAATAATGCAGTTGAAATTCTCCGTGTCTGGAAATTTTGTTGCATTTTATTTGGTAATTCGGGAGCATCTTTCATCAATATTTCGTGCATTCATCCGAGACTCCAATACCGACAAGCTTCTCACTGTCCTTTCACTGAGGAAATGGGGATTGCACACTAAAGGCTTATCAATTGTAAGGCTCAGATTCAGGTACGAAGATCAGGGTCACGTTCTCTGGAATCGTAAATACTCCCTTAAGGGACCGTGTACACGTGAAGGACATTAACAGTATACCAAAGTTTGATAACTTTTTAAAAATTGAAACCATAAATAAATGTATTCTTAAGATTATAGTTCCAAAAGAAAACGATTGTATTTAAACAAAAAAAGAATCAATAATTCACTTTGTAAATGAATACAGCAAAAAAGAAGTTGGCAAAACTCTTCTCGCACAGCGAAGTGAGATCTCTGAAGCGAAATGAGATGAATCTTCTGGCTAAGGAACTTGAAAATACCAAAAATCTTAGGAGAATAAGATTCAAGAAGTATTTTATAGTGAACTAAAGTTGTGCTGCATATATATCAGAATGATTTTTAATCTTACCGATTAGAACAATGTATCAACCCACATTACGTTCAAACCCGCTAAAAAAAATGTTTCATAAATTGAAACAGCACAATTTTAGGGATCACTTATTATGATTAAACATTTGATGACTCGTTTGTAGCGAATATACAGATCTTTTCATTTCTTGTTTTATAGTCCTCGAAATATTCTACAATGCTCTGACAACAAGCAACCACAATGACTACAGTTAGATTCGTTAATTTTAACATTAAATTCCTGAGTAAGATGATAACGAGAGATCGATAGTATACGCTATTGTGCGTAGTCTTGTCTCGTTATGTGAATTTCACGGGCGTTAATTTATAGGCTATGACATCACATCAGTTGTTAGAGTATCCATTGTGGTTGTGATGTAAGAAAGCCTCGAGTCGACGTTACCCCGACGGTGGACAGTTTACTGAAACGGTTGCGGGAATTTCGGTCAATTCATGACCATTCAAGACAACTGCGTGAGTGATAGAAGTTCAGAGCAGGAAAGAGGAAGAGAGAGAGAAAGAGAGAGGGAAAGAGAGAGAGAGAGAGAGAATGAGATAAACAGAAGAGCTGTTACTAGCGTAGATGGTTCCGGCAGTAAGTTTCTTCGAAAATTACGTCAGGCAAATTAGAAGCTTTAGAGGGGCGTTTCTACGTCAAGCTCGTGGAGTCACTTGTCAGAAACATGTTTCCAACCCAGCATGAAAGCGCGCGTTCTTATGTAGACATTTCTGTTTGTACTCTACGAATGCATTTGGAATGACGCAATTCCGGGATTACAGAAGACAATGCAAAAAATTCATGACTGTATTACGTTAACAAACGGAAGATCGTTCATTAATGGTGATCATTGTACGACAGAACAAGCTGATTTATTAATAAATAGACTCTCAACAACCGGATACTTCAATGGAAAAGCCATATATGTTTCGAACCACAGTTATCATTATTGTGTCCTTTTTAGAGCTTCATCAGTATCAAGGTCAATCGCCAATTTTGATACCGTCTTAAAGTGTGATTTTTTTTTACTGTTTAGACAGCGATAAATAACTTATGAGACGATTTGTGTATCCGCGCGGTTCTCTTCACTCGTCGCTTCCGCTTCATACTTTTCTCTCGGGGCCATGAACTTCTAAATGACCTATTATTCCTCCGAGAATAACAGTAGCGTGTTGGATCAATGTGTTCTCCAAAAGCAATGGCGGAAGGTTATATTTGGGCTCGTCATGCTTGTATAGAAACTCGATTCCCAGTTGGCACATTTCGATCCAACCCACGTTTGTCAGATCACCACCACTACTACTACTACTTCAACTTCTCTACATATACAGGCTAGCCTAAACTAATAGGCGTGGAGTATAAGGTAAACCCATCGGAAAGTTCAACGATCGCCAACGGCGAGGTCGGCTCTGCCGCGTTCTCGGAGTGACGCGCCCGTATACACTCGACAACCCCCTCGTTGGGAACTTCAACGATCGGTCTGCTAACACAGTCTTCTTCTGTTCCCAGTATCGGGAAAATTTAAGTTCACTGTTATGCAACCGGTGTACAGAAAATAGAGCAAGATCATCATGGATCAAGAAACAGATAGGCAAGGGCAAAAGAAAGGAGATTAACAAAAAATAAACGAAAGAAACCAATGATGCTGAGAAAGAAAAACGAGAAAAAGAGGAAGAAGGAACAAAAACAAAGTTTCAGGTTGGGAAGTTCTCTTCAACGTCATAAGACAAAAAATCCTGCCAGTTCATACCGCCTCCCTCTTCATTTTTCTCCCAACAGTTCTTATTCTCAAACAGTTTTTATTCTTCTATGATGTAAATGATCAAACTTTCACAATGTTAATATACGACTCCGTTATTGTACCAAGTATTATCATAAAAGTTTCATCTCTATAATGAAAAATCTCAAGCTCATAAAGAAGACTGATGCTGAAACTAACCTAATTATCGGAGATGAGAAGGTGCGGAGCTCATGTATTAAACAAAGCACCAAATAGTATCTTTTATAAGCGCAGTTGCTGGTGGGAACCAAGTTCAAAGAATTGAGAGAAAAATACAGGGTTGAATTATATCGCATCGTAAAAGACAACATTTTGATTTACAAATTCACATCCTGTGTAATTCTCAAAAAATGTTAATCAAACTCTTCATTTTATTGTCACAATTTTCAATGCCGTTTGCGAGACGAAATTCGTGATACGGTTCATAAAATGTTCTTTTTTCTTTGTACTGTACAGGGTAATATGCATCTTTGTCCTCACAAATTGGTTTCGCGAGATGTCCTGTAAGCTCAGATTATTTAGGCTTATTTACTGCATGTCTCCTAACCCTGCCGCAGGGCCAAACGGCTAGAGATAGTTTGATGGTAGCTTAGGTTATTGGAACATAATGTACAACAAACATATCATGTGGTATATACATATCCGTAGTTGAGAATAACTATACAATGGCAGCTTCGTTCTATTCATTGATCTGCCTACTCTATTATCATCGCTTCTACCACCTTGACATTCAACAACCCTCTTAAGACTGTTGTTGACATTTGAAATCATGAACTTTGTGCTGAACTTAGTATTAATAGTATTTGTTAGTATCTATTGTTGCGAGCAATTTTTCTGAATGGTAAGAAAGTTATTTTGATTTGTGTCTAGTAGTCGAATTCAATGCTCATTTTGGACAAATGATAACGATTGAAAAAAATAAAAATAAACTATTAAGATTATTACTAATTTTTTCTCATTCAACATTCATCAAAAATTTTTCCAGTATACAATCAAAGCGTTCAATTGACTTGATAAATTCATACCATTCCGCAAAAACCGATAATCTCGAAATTCATCAATGAAATTCAGGCCGAGGTCTGACTAGTCTCGACAGGTTAAAAGGATAGTGTGCATCAACCCCTGTACATAGTAAAGCAGCAGCCCGAATCCTCTCATTCCCTTGCCGGTGGTGTGTTACAGGTGAGCTATCGACCTGCTACCACGGCAGAGGAGAAAGGGCAAGAGAGGAAGCGGTGGTTGAAGAGGAACGGAGGGGGTAGCAGAAATACCGGGCAGCATCGACCGAGTTCTAGGTTCATACCTGGCGTGGCGATTGTCTCTCACCCTCCGCTGGCAACCCTCTGTGTATACGCGCGTATTTACAGAAGAGAATCTACAAATGTATATCCGTGTATGGGGGGTGTATAGATCGATTGCTTAGAAGCAGAAAGACGGAAATCCTCTTTTTACCCCCAGGAAATGTATCGAATCTGTCTTTTTCATCTGCCACGGGCTGGTTCGTACATCCATATCGCAGGATACGTATGTGGTCCAGCAATATTCCAAAATGGCCTAAATTCGCTCACTCACAATGTGGAATAATACAGACCGAGCCCATTTAACTATCAACATTTTGCACCAGCACCTGTATATAAAGGGAGCCATATACATGGACATTTCCCGCGGGATGTAGAGCCTAGGAAAAGCGCAGGTCGGTGAAAAGGACCGCGCGCAGTATCACAGACCTGGAGGGATGATCGAGAGGGAGGGTGGTTCAGTGTTATCGTGCTTTTGGAGGGAAGGGAAGGGGGATTTGTTTGGTGAGGGGGCTGACGCACGCCACTTGTTTCACCAATCGTTGTCGAGCGCTTGGAAACGCTTCTGCGCTGTTTGAACTTTATCCCTACGCGATTCACGTCGACCGTCATATATATACGGATCGGAGTTGGTGGTGGTTCTCAAGAGGGTGCTAGGGGTGGCGGAGGTGAACGGTGGCGGGGAGGTCTCCGCGGGCAGACGTTTCAAAGCTAGCCCGACGTAGAGACACGTCGAGACGCCCCTGCCATCGGGAGCCCCATCGGTCTACGTAAGTATATTCTTGTATCAACGAAAAATCGAGACCTTGTATTATCAATCTATTATTTTTAATTATATACTAACAAATTTTCAAACAATTATGGTTTTCTTCATCCTGACATCTTCGATTAAATAAAACAATCGGTACTTATTCTATGAAAGGTTTTTGTTACAGTGTATTCCGCTCAATAATGATGATAAAAAAAAAATAAAAAAATAATTTTATTTTGGGTGTGTCAAATTCAAAGTTTTCAACTATTTATCCGGATCTTTCTTTTTACAACTTCATCGGGATGCTGAACGCTTGTAGGCCAGAGTCATTACATTATTTTATATTTCTGTTACGAATACTTTTTTCTTTTCGTAGTTTTCCGGCAGTCTCTATTTTATCGTGTCAATATCGATCATAGTGCATTTCGAAACAAGTTTTGCGGTGGTGCAGAGAAGGGGAAAAAGAGAATCAATAGGTTGCAGCGGACTTCCGGTTCAGCGGAAAATTAAAGTACTCACACACATGCATTCACTATTAAGAGCTTGCAACAAAACATCTCATACACAAACGCTCATTGTCGTTCAAGAAAATGAACGACCTTGGGGCAGTAACCGTGTAACTTCTTAACTTTTTTTCGTCTATTGCTTCACCTCACTTTTTTTTCTCTGCCCCTCTATTTTTATCCCACTCGTAATTTGACTCTACAATCTTGAGGTCGCGACAATTTTTTTTCATTTTAAACGGTACTTTGGTGGAAACTTGGGTTGACAGTGCAAGTTGCTATTATTAGATAATGAAGTGGTATATATGTGCGGGTTCCTCGATAATACACTGAGGTATTTTACAAAATAAAGGTCTTAAGAGTGTGTATACATTTATATATGTTTATATATGATAGTTTTCATATTATATACATTTATATATGATAGGGATTCTCAAAGACAAAGCGGTGCGTGGTAAAGCCTTAATGGCAGAAACTGTTGTCAGAATTTTAGGGAGTATTAATCAAAATGTTTTTTCGACCGTTAGTCATTGAAGTTATTAAATAATTATTATGTCGATGAAAGATCCTCTAATTTTCAATCTTGTTTTATTGACAATTATACAACACTTGTCGCACATTCTGTGTATTGTTTATGCGAGAAAAATTACTTATAAAATAAATAAAAAATTGTTTATTTATGTAATTGGAAAATTTATTTGTTTTTGCAGACTCGGTAGAGGACTCGGTTGAAAAGGTGGAGGGCCCGGGGACGCAAGGAGTGAAGGAGGAGTCGTCGAACGACTCGAAGGACGAGGGAGTCCCAGACGTCGGAACGACGCTGAGCGGCTTACTTGCCGGACTTCCGGCATTAGCGGGGCCCCAGCGTCTCGCCAATTCCCTCAGGCAAAAGTTGACCAACAACTCCGGTGAGTGAAAAATCGATATAACGAGCTATATTTTTGTCTTCGTTCAATAGTGCAATTCGATTTCTCTACACATTCAATTTTGCCCAGTTTTGTTGACGTTTCTGTAAAGAAATGTAAGCTCCGACTGCCGTGGAATTTTCAATTTATTTCACTTTTACTTTTTTATTTGATTAATATGATAATGACGGAACGTATTATTGTGGTTATCATAATTTGAACCCATGGAATTTTGTTTTCTGCCCCTTCTTTTAAATAACTACTCTTGCGTCGCACCCCCGACATAATTGTCCCCCATCAAAGTTGGCAGCACCGACGGACCGCGGATAATTAATTAATGCGATCTCTCTAAACGTGCTTTCGCGCATGAACTAACGCTTTAGTACTTGTAGACTAAGTGACGCATACAATGACGAATACTTGAGCCGAAATAGCCTGTGACCAATTGATGATTTTAGACATTCTGAGTTAACGGACTAACTATCTGCGATACTTCGTTACAAATCGTTACATCACAAAATCTTCCATATCTCCAGATATCCGTTTTCAATTTCAATTTATTTCATAAATAAGTTATGAAGAAATAATGAAAGAATACAATGAGAAAGCATCGATAAAAAGAATGAAAAAATTTCGATTCACCGGGTAGCACGCGCCAAACAATCACACACTGGGGATCAAACGTTTATCATTAAATATCTGACACTTGTCTGATGAAGTGTCAAATCATCCGGTCATATAAGAAAAAATAACAACTTCTATTGTTGGTACAACTTTTGTTTATTTGCCTCATTTCAATAATGTCATTGAACAAAAGAGAAAAGAAACCGGTCACGCTCAGTAACAATAGCACCTGATGGATAAATGTTTTGGGGGGCTACACTACAGATCGATGATCGGGGGTGAAACTACTTCTGAGCTTCATCCCTCTTTCTTCATCACCCCTCTCTCTTCGAGTTTGATGGAACGCGTCATGAGACGAGAGATGAAAGTAGGTATAAATCCAGGGCACGATCTCGTTTCCGCTCAGGTCCGGGTTCGGGGTTGCGCAGTTTTAGGTTGCGTGCGACATACCAGGCCGGGCCAGGGCTCCCTTTTATCAGTTAAATTACTTAAGAAAACCGAAAATATGTAAAAATGTCGTTGGCCCAGGCTGCAAAAAAGTGCCTCTTGAGCTGTGAAAGAAAGATGCTGCAAGAAAGGGGCAGAAAAATATATTTTGAGTATATGTCGCGATAAAGTATCCCATTTATTTATGAAAGATGATTACGTTCGATACTACACGAAAGAGTGACTGAAAAAAACTCACGCGATAACGGAAAAATCTCAAAGAAAAAAATACATTAGTATCGGAAGGCAATCGTCGAAGCTTACCGGTTTTACGGTTATTTGTTGTAGGTTACCCCCGGCCCGGCCTGATGCGCGCCGCTTCAATTGAGAGCCCACCGTCATCGTTCCCAAGGTCACCCCGGGTCCCGGACTCGATCGAGATTAGTGCATATTGAAATTACGCCCACAATACAACACGAAATAAAAACAACAACAACAACAACAACAAAACCCAAACAAACATAACCGGGCGTGAGAGTGACGATTCATAAGCTGGAAGAAAATGGGACACATAGAAAACGGCAAAGGCCAAGCACATCGTTGAAAAAAGACAGGAGAAAGATCAAATAATAATACGCAAGTCATTATCATAAGTATTATTGACTGTCAAGACTAAAATACCGGTAAAAATGGACACCAAAATACCGATTCTCAATATGGAGATCCGCGAGGCGAAGGAGATTGTTTGGGCGAAGCTCCAAGAGCCAAAGTCCCAGAAAAGACTCGTACTGGTTATCGTCTCTGTGGCACTTTTACTTGACAACATGCTCTATATGGTCATCGTGCCGATATTACCGGATTATCTCAAAGAAGTTGGTGCTTTCGATGATATGGATGGCAACAGTGATCTCAACTTCACGGGACCACGAAGTCATCAAGGCCAGGATTCGGCAACGGGTGTTTTGTTTGCCTCAAAAGCTATAGTTCAACTGATGGTTAACCCATTCTCAGGTGCACTCATCGATCGAATTGGTTATGAAATTCCTATGATGATCGGACTGTGTATACTGTTTTTATCAACAACCGTATTCGCTTTTGCTGGTAGTTATTCAGTTCTGTTCTTTGCCCGGAGTCTACAAGGTGTTGGCTCAGCATTCGCCGATACCTCGGGTCTGGCTATGATAGCCGATCGTTACACAGAGGAGAATGAACGATCTCAAGCACTGGGTATAGCACTAGCATTTATAAGTTTCGGTTGTCTCGTTGCACCGCCTTTTGGAGGCTCGCTCTATCAATTCGCTGGCAAGCCGATGCCATTCTTGATCCTTGCACTCGTCAGTTTGGGAGATCTTTTCATGCTTTTCCTCGTGATGAAACCACTCAAGGAGCAACTGACCGAAAGTAACCAGAAAGAACACCGTCCCACGATACCGATTTGGCGATTATTCATCGATCCATACATAGCGGTTTGCGCCGGTGCTCTTATGATGTCGAACGTTGCATTGGCGTTCCTCGAACCGACGATTGCACTGTGGATGGAAGAGAACATAACGACGGACAACTGGAAAATAGGAATGGTGTGGTTTCCAGCATTCTTTCCGCATGTATTTGGTGTTGTAATAACGGTAAAAATGGCCAAAAAGTATCCGCAGCATCAGTGGTTAATGGCAGCACTGGGTCTAGCCTTGGAAGGTTTCTGCTGTTTCATCGTACCATTCTCTACTTCATACACGTTTCTAATGTTACCAATATGCGGAATATGTTTTGGTATAGCTCTCGTCGATACAGCACTCTTACCTACTCTTGGTTATCTCGTCGATGTTCGCTATGTATCGGTCTACGGTAGCATTTACGCCATAGCTGATATATCATACAGCGTGGCCTACGCTGTCGGACCGATAATAGCTGGTGGAGTCGTCGATGCCATTGGTTTTCCGGCCTTGAACATCGGCATAGCCTTTTCCAATCTACTGTACGCACCGGTATTGTACTACCTTCGACACATCTATGACTTCAAACCATTCCAGGACGAGGCCAATATCTTAATGCAAGATCCGCCTGACAAGGAATATCAAACTTACGTACTTCAGGAGCAAAGGCCAATAAGCGGTGATGTTGGCAATCACTTGAATCAAGGAGCGAGAATGGAGACGGATATCGATCAAGAGACGGGCTATCAGACGATGCAGGAATACGACCAGACGTCAGGTTATAACCGTAACGCTTCTTCGACAGGGTGGGATCAGCCGGCCGCCAATTACGATCAACAGCAATCTTATGACCAACAGAGTGCTGGAGGTTATGCACAACAGGGTGGCTATGGACAACAACAGACAAGTTACACCAGCCAACCAACGGGATACGTACAAGAAAGAAACTTTACTCAGGAGTCAAGAGACCCAAGAGTGTTCAATGCTCCAGCAAGCGAGCCACAAGCTGATCCAAATCCCTTCAGGAGACCACCTCCTCCGAATGTCGAGCAGAGGTCAGCGGGTGACAGCAATCCCTTCAGACAAGGAATGTACTAGTGTGTATCGCAAAGTTAAAAAACAAAGCGCTATCGCGCCGAAGCTGTGATGGACGCCGGGAGAACGACAGATGGGTCTAAGCTTCGAGATAATAAAAAGTCTTCGTGTGGCCCAGGCTTCCATATATAGAGTACATATATATAAATAATACACACACATCGATCGGATATTTGCTCTAAAGGCTCGAAGAATCTCAAAGGTCTGGACATCATGGACAATTAACATCATAACCAAAGAGTCTGTGGACGTGCGGATTTTTTTGGTGTTCCTGTATTCCGGTGTGTCTACCGTTTGTGCTTGAACCCACGTTCCATTAAGTGTTACATCAGTGTGAATATATTTCTGCCAAGTTAGGATGAGAACGTGGATAGAGGTGAAAAAAAATGAGTGCTGATGTTTTAAATTCAGAATGAGCTTTTCGTCCCAGGATATGTGTCAAGAGTGTGATTCAAAATGGCGGAGTTCGCGCAAAAGTGGCAGTGGTTTAGGGGGGATGGGTTGGAAACGTTGTTGCCAACGTCGATAGAAAAAAGAAGGCTCCGTTTAACGAACGGTAGGTCGTCCAGATTAGGTGAAAAAAAAAACGTGAAATTTGAGATCTCGATCTTACGTACATGTAAGAATCAAAGTATTTGTCTTCGTGAATTCGCAAGAACGCCCGGAAAATTATAAGTAGAAAAACGATCAGATAGAAAAATAACTTCTGGAATCGGAGGATACCAATCAGCATAAACGTACCTCTGGCTTTCAGTATCGCGACATATTACAGCGATATAATTTTTGTTTATTAATGATAAATCTTTTGTTGAAAAAAAAAAAAAAAAATCATTCTTTGCTGAACCAGGATAACATATCAGGGCTTCGGAAACCCCGGACGAATCCTCAAATTATCGAGTTTTTACCGGGGACAATACGAAGCCCAAAAAATTAGTCCATAAGTCGTTAAGTTTAGAAAGTTAGGTGACAAATGATTGAGTGAACGAGATTCGAATTACAAACTATCCGAACATCGCTAATTTCATGTATAAAGCATATATATAGAGCATTTCATACCAACTCGTGGATGCACCTTAAAATTGTTTGAATGCTTAGTGTTTTTTTTTTTTCTTTGTTTTTTTATTCATCTATTTTGACCGGCTACGTGCAAATCAATGACAAAATATCGATGATAGCTGTCTATAAAACTGTCAGTGAGATGAGAAAAGTTCTAAAAGCCACTGGTACTAATAGAAACGATTTTTGAGTCAATCATTTAGTATCAGAATGACGTTTTCAAATGGAGGTCCCTCTTTTGCTTTTTCATATTCTTTTAACTATAATGAAATTGAACTGTTGATTAGATGTACGGAAAATTCTTAGAAACGTTATATTCGTATTTTTGAAATATAATAACAGTTAGGTACCTTTAAAATATTCGGTTCGATGAGGCCACCAATAACCTCTAGTTTTTGATGCGTTCACGCAGATTCAAGTTTCAACTAAAGATGCGCTCAAATTTTTTGCTTAACATGCGGGATTATTTTTGAATAGAATTAGTGTTCATACTGCACAACTTCAAAAAAAGTTTGGATAATTGTTTTGATCACAATCTTTTGAAGCTTTTCTACTTGGCAGACATTTTCCATTGATATTTTTTTTTACAAGAACTGAGTTAACACATATGTATATTTACACATGAAACTGGAAGTGTAGGAAATTCGATTTCCGGATAGTAACCCAGCAAACACATTTCGAACATTGTCGCAACTATTGTGCAAAGTTCACGTGAACTCGTAACTTTTATATTGAAGTTACGAAAATCATCCAAGTGATGATTGCTGGGAAGTTAATGAGGATAAAAAAAAACTAGTGTATGATGAACAAGTATCACTTCGATACTTAAGAATGGTGAATATGTATTAATATAATTATTAATAAACATGTGGCCTGATCGGCCAAAGGTATGAACATATCCGTATTTTTATGAGGATCCTTTTTTAATTAGTAAATACTTGATTTTATCACAGTTAAATGCGCTACTCCCAATTAACATTGAGAGTAGGTGAACCGTTAAAGTATATCAAACGCATAGAATGAATATATATATATATATATCCATACACATTTACAATTAATCATTGTTTATTGAAAATAATGTACGCATAACGACTGTGTATTTTGCAAATCGATTTGTTTGTTTATAGTAAATTTGTTTTCTCTCCAATGATCAACCATGTAACCCTTAAAGACCTTCGCGAGATGCTGATGTTAATCTGAAAACCCAATTTTTCGGGTTTATTACCAATTGAACCGATATTGAGTTGGAATAATAAGTTTGTTGTTGAGAATATCGGCCCTCGACTAACACATATCTCATAATCAAATAGTTGAAAATGCTCTGTGTCGAAATGAACAAAAAACCCCACAAGTTATCGTTGAAGATAACAAATTAATTTTGACTCTGGTTACGCCGTTCCAGCCTTACATGTCAATACTAAACTCATTATTTATGGCAGATTATAAAGCAAAGAAAAATTTTTTTTTTAATAATACTTACCAATTCATCAAGAATCTTGAGTCGAAAAATTCCATTAGCACCAAGTGAAGAATTTTTGATCATATCACCTGTAAAATCAATGTCACGGATCAAGATAAGAATTGCTGAATAATTTTAACAACAGGGAAAAAAAAAACAAAAATACCAACGAAGAAAAGTATAAATTTCTTGCTCTAATCTTGCTCATAAAATTCGGTCAACAAAAATATGGAAGATTCGTGAAAACTACTGATACCCGCACTCACGCGAGAATAAATGCTGAAAATATGTGGTACATAGCTAACAAGTAGTTTATAAAACATACACTAAATATAACGCTCTTTAATAGGTTCGTAGTATAGTTCAAGAAATGAGACGATTATTATTCTTTTATTGAATTATTTGTTTCACTATGGAAAAAGTACACATTTAAACGAATTTAGAGTGCAAAGCATGTCGATCGTACGAAGTAACGTTTAATCGAAATAATGGAAATACAGAGTATTACTTCCATCGTGCTTCGCCTTTAACTCGAGTTTTTTGTACTACCATAACTTCGTCGTCTTTTTTTTCAAACTCTATGCTTTTCTTTGAGCTGGCCTCACCGAACGCAAACTCCCTTCGCGGTAGCAATTCACGAATCATTAATTTCGATTGCTATTATATCGATGTACCTACGAGTAGATAGTATACACGTACATACATAAATATATACATATATATATAAATATATATAGGTATCTACATATGATTATGTATGTACTGAAATACATATATACATATTTATGCAGATACCTCTATATACAAAAGAAAGATACATATATTGCATATATGATTATATTAGGGTGTAATCTCGTAGTTAATTTCGAACTAATTAATATATCACTTGTAAATAATGTAAAAGCCTGTCCTCAATCCTGCAATCTTCGTTCCTATCCCATATCCTGTTCCAAAAATCCGCTTCCTTATTCCTAAAAACGCATTAGAATTTCGCCTACTGTACAATACCGCGTTGTATACTTAATACATAGCTCATATATTATTATTAATTTTATTTATTATTTAAAAAATTCATTGTCATTGAAGATTGAGTTATAACGTTGCTTGGAAAATGCATACGCAACGAGGCATCAATTATTATTTCATATAGAACGTTCGAGTACGAAATTTGAAAATTATATAAGGATGAGATGTTCTGTACATGTTCCATTTGTTTGAATTGATATTGGCAAGGTGCAGAGGGATAAAATCATTTTTATCATATTTTAGCATAAAAGTATGAATTTATAAAATTACATAAAGAACGATATCAATGTAGGGAGAAAAAAAGGGGGACAGAGAGGGGGAGAGAAAGAGAATAATGAAAGGGAAAAAAATAATTTCGACACATATCGTACAACCCTCGTGCGTGATACGTTTTTGTCGATCGTATCTATCGTACTTGGTAGTGCTACGCAATAAGTTGAAGAACAAAAAAATTAATAACATGATTTTAATTGTGAGGAGTTCATGTACGAGTGTAGTTCCCGTATAAACGCACTCGCCTGTGCAGAATACACGAAACAAATATATAAATATATACATATAAAAATACACGAAAGAATACAACACAACATATACATGACAAACCTACAGACACAGACGGAAATAGTTAATGCGTATAAGGTATTAAAAGAATAACAAAATCGCATGAAAACACTCGCAAGGACATCTATACACACATGTATGTATGTATATTTAATGGAGAAAAAAAAAGAAAAGTAATACGAAGTATCGAATTGCGCATGTAATTGAAACAATACAACAACAAAAAACCTATGAACACTGTAATGTCGTTGAACTGGTTATTAAAGATGTCATTGTTACCGAAGCATATCTGGTGATAAATTTATTCCCTTCTCCTACTTTCTTGTCCATCACTCTCGACTATTTGCATTTACTTCGATAATACAAGTTTTTTTTTCAATTTTTTTCATCCGTTCAGAAATCACGTGACGCAAATTGAAATTGGAATATCTTTGGTATTGTTTACTTTTCAGTTATTTTTATTTAATTTATAAAAACAAAATAATAGTTCATCGTTAACGTTGAATAAATCGATTCATATACGACCTTCAAACAAGGGTTGGTTTTTTGCTTATCCACAATAAAAATATGGGTATGGTGTAGCGATGTTTTGATTCGAAAGAAAAAAATATTGTAAAGTGAATTCTGGGGTAGAGGGCTCGTGGAAACCCTTATGGTGTCGTTGACGATTAAATCGTAACCCGATATACTGAAGAGTGTGTAAACTTTACTCGCGTGTCGTTTCGCGTTCTCAGCCCACTTGTCGGTGAGAACAGTTTTGTTAAGAGGCTTACCGAGGCTTGCTAAGCTCAAGAGACTTTGTTGCTGCTGTTGCGCTGTCATATGAATATTCGATTGCTCGGACACAATTCGATTATTTCGGTCTGTTACATAGTCTCACAAGCCACTTCCACCGTCTGAACCGTTGATAAAGGCTTTGTTAATTATTCTATTGATTCTGAATTCATTTCAGCATGAGAATGTTTATAAGCAACACATTCTTTGACGTTTATTATTGTCCTCGGATACCACAGTGTTTATTTCAAGAACTATATCCCTTGTGCTTTATGCCGTAGACTTGTATTATTTATAAGCTGTATTCATAATGAACACGGAAGCTTTTCGTGATGAATACAATCTAACGAAACTTATTCGTACTCTCTTTGTACGACCACGACTAAGGAAAGTATCATGCAATGTCAATTTTCTTTACCAATCGCGTGACACTCAAAGTAGATTATAAAAGATCTGAACTTCATAAATTAAGGCTACAATTCATACCGAATTCGAATATAAAACGACTTACGACGTGACAATGAACAAAGTATATTATTACCCAAACTCCGATAAAAATATTCTCTGGAATATGCATCAACTCAATTTTCAAATGTCACGACTTTTAATAAATAATTCAATCCTATTTACTCTGTCGTTTATTTATTGCAACAAGCAACAATTGTGAGTTGGGAAAAGTATGGAATTGTTGAAGAAAATATGACGTGTTTCACGTGTCACCAACCAGAAAGCAAAGTTGTAGCAAGTCCTTTGCTATAAGCTTTGTCATAGCTAAAAAATATGCATATACTTATGCTTATGGGTGAAATGCAAGCTGAACAATGGTCGAGGGTTGAAAGAGTACTCAGGTATATTGGCTTTGTCCACAAAGGCACGTGTGCACATCGATGAATTCGAGTGTAATGAAAATACGAAAATACTTTTTCAAGTCGTATCGCGACCAGAAGGATTCAAATAATTCATATGGTACTTGAGATCCGGTTAATAATACGAAGCGAAAGAGTAGAGAGCGATTAAACAGGGCAAAAGGAAGTTGTATAGGGCGAGTGAAACAGAGAGATACAAGATCGTAGAGGTCTGAAGGGGTGCTGGGGAGAAGACTAGAATTTCTGTGGGTCCCAGTGTCAACGTAACCCCATCAAAGTGTAATAATATTTATATTAGGGCGCGGTTCGCGACGAGGGATGGATCGTTCGGAGTTCGAGGGGGTTGATTCTCGTAAGCATTGCGGGGGTGCGAGAGAGAGTAGAATATTTCGAGAGGGTGAGTTCTGATGTCACGGTACTTCGTATTTTGCCCCATGCATATATATACATATATATATACGCCAAACGCCATAGTTTATACGGGGTGTCCTGGGAACGCCCGAACGACCGTTGCGAATGAGCTAAAACGATCGTATGTAATTTTGTCCAGAGGGTGCAAAAGAAAGCTCTTGAAGGGAAATAGTGGTAACTCTGAAGATCAGCATCTCGATTGTTCACGGTGAAACATAAATCTTTTTGTGGATCAAGATCCCAAACTTGTGGTGGCTGGATCACCACGATCGGTATGATAACGAATGTGAAAGCTATAATGTTGCAGATATACATTATGTTCCATACCAGGCGACTGGTTATGTTATTATTGCACATCTGACATTAACTCTAAGTACTCGCATCACTTGTATAGATAATAAAGTGAAGTAGAAGCTACGATTAATCATGATCTACGTCCATATCTAACCCTAGAAAAACACACCGCATCATCCACCTGATTCGACGACAAAAATTTAAGATACGCCACACAAAAATAAAATGTATGGTGATAGTGATTATTTTTAGATAATAATAATAATAGTATGTCCATCTGGATAAATCGTAAATAATAATAATGAAATATCCATTTGGGTAAAATAAATCTTACATTTAAATTATATTGCAGCTTGTATCCTTGGGACCCAATGTGAAAAATTTTTTGTATACGTACTGTATCGTTTATTTTTTTAAGCGTTATAATTTTATTCACAGAATGAATGTTTAGTTACATAACAAAATTGGCTAAACACCGCAGCCAAATATACTGCGAATAAATTTTGGATACTGCTGCTGAAGAGAAATAAGTTTGCATCGTTGCGTTATACCAACGATGCAATTAACTTCGACATCGTATATTTGTACAAGTGTCACGAAGTCAATATAATAAAAATGATATTACTTTAAATTTATTAATAGAATGTTCTAATAGAATACACACTTAACATTGATCAGTTTCAACTAAAGCTCATGTTAATTAATAATATAATTGATAAATAATATATCTGCTTAAATTATTTACTAATATGGCAAATGGTATAAGATCCTACACCTGTTGTAAATCAGTCTTTGGAATGATGATTTTTGATATATTTTCATACGAGGCGAAACAGTTGTTTGATGGTAATTTATAAGAGGTTGTTTGGTTGTGTGAAAGTAAGTGCTCGTACATGCTGTTAATAGAGTTAATGAAACCGGCGAATCGATGACGAGAGGAGATACGCGTCATTCGGCAGTGATGTTACGGGTATGGGCGCGTTGGTAAAGGCGAGAGGCTTTCTCGTAATCCCCAAATCCGATTATTCGCCTCATCGGTCCTCGACAACACAAGGTCCGCTACAACCCTCCCTACAAACGTTCAATCAATGTTTTTTTTTATCCTGTGCTTCTTTTTTCTCTCCTTTTCCTTTGCCATGTGCTCTTTTCTTTCCTTTTACACTTTGGATCTTGAACGCGCACCCTCACGATGTTCTTTTCCTCGCTCGGTGGACCATCAGCTCTTTCAACATACCAGCACCAACGACGAACGCGACGGTCTATTAATTCAAATAACTCCAAATCGTTTGCATCCACTCAGCACAACCGGAAATTCATCTTTTCATGCTTTTATGCCTATTGATCTTTATTACGTGGAACTAAAGAAACTTTATGTCCACATAATAATCAGTGTATAATCAATATTAATCAACGCGAACGAGGACAAAAGAACTTACAGAGCTCTAAACGATACGAAGCATTCTGAGGTTTTTGACGATTCAGGTCAGAATTGCCCTTGTATACCACAAGACGCTCGCACCCCTACAACTATTCCAACACCCTTGAGGAATCCACGTAGCTGTCTGCTTGAATCTCGTCGAACCAGATAAAGTCTGGAAGCCGCGTATACCACTGTCAATTAATCGCGCCTGGCTATTCTCGAAGGGTCTCAACGAGCAGGCTCGGAAAATTCACCACTCCAATAAAGAAGATGTGGAAAAGACAAAATGGCGAGAAAGAACAAGGGTATCTTCTTTGAAATGACAAGAATTTAGTCTCCGGAAGATTGCAATGGAAGCTAATTTTGATAATATCTAGTTTTATTTGTATGTTAAGTCATCTTTTACGTCTTTCACGTCCTTGCATTTCGAAAAACTTGGACTAACTTCTGAAAAACTTTCAATGGTTTTCGAACAATATACAGAATGTCTGTATCTTGATAGTTACCGAGGATCATTGATTTTACAAGATCAAATACAGAATATGGAAGACAATGGGAATTTAAGAATGGAAAAATGGAAAATTTGAAAGAAATCCCAATTTTCGGATGCACATGGAAACGGACCAACTCCAATTCTATCGTTCTCTCAAGTTCATTAACCAACTGGACACTATTATTGTTTTCGTTCCATTTCTCCGGTCGAACGAAAGAGGAGAGAGCAACGAGGCGATGCAACAGTGGTGGCCGGGGGAATTTGATAATTACAAAGGGCAACACGTCTGCGGGCGGGTGATTTTCGGGAGGGTGGTTAAGAGAGGACGAAATGAATGATTTCACAATCGAAGCAAAAGAGACGGGACTATCATACAGGCAACTCGAAGCTCAGAGGGAACTTGATCCAAGGCCAGAGGCGAATCGCGTGAATAAATAACTATTTTGGGGTGCGTAGCCATGGAGACACGCGAGCGTTCAATCCAACTGCCGAATCAACCTTCTTCCTCTATACCGCTTTCTCTCTCTCGCGCTCTCTTTCAGTCGCTATAACCTGCTTCCGTAGACTGACTGCGTGACTAACAATGTCACGATTTAAAACACGAAAAGCAATACTAATGTGACAGCTATCTTTCAAGAATGGCGAACTAATCCAAAAACGATTGAAAACTATATTGAAAGCTAATTAGGACTCATATGTGACTGTATGCCATGATACAATAACCCTAATTCCACAAAGTCTAGAGTTTCCTGTGAGTTTCAATGGAGCTTGGGTGACGAAGTGTGAAAAGACCGGAAGCCCTTGTCACTGCACTGAAGGAATAAAACATAATTCGAATGAGCCGTGCAGATCGAAAGATATGTGTACATATATAAGTCTATACGGGAAGGATCGGTGTCGATGTCCTTTCATATAAGGATGCTGGGTATTTCGGCCTCCCCGTGCTTTTGTCGCTCACCGATAATGTTCCGCGTCTATCGCATGATTTATCAAACGCGCGTAGATGTTACGAAGGGTGACCATCAGTATCAGCAGGCTAGCTCTTGGAGGGTAGAAATTGACAAATTGTCGACGAGCTTCGAGATAGAGGAAAAGAAGTGTCGAGGAAAACAGGGCTGTGAGAAATTCACGCTTGTGATCGTGTTCTTTCTCAAACGTCCATAACTCTCTTTCCTTTTTTTCGGACTTGTACACCTTTTGTGTGCTAGTTTTGTGGATGTACGATCACAACTGAGTTTTCAGGAGAAAGCAAGATGAATATAAGTCTCGGATTCGTGGGGCTTGTAGGTGTAGGATCTTGAGTCATCAGCTCGCACGATCCCCACATGAAGATATATCGTTTCGATGAATTACTAAGACATGTCTACAACCAACAGAATAACAGCAGTACGCGCATACACAAGGATACATGTAACACGTGATAATTTCTCACGTTATTCTCGGTCTCGTGAATGCTCGGTAAAAGTAATACATTTTGACGTTGCTACACTCTTCAACACTGCAACGATATGTAGCAGGTACAACAAGCTCGCGAGTACAACGTTACTGGGTATACCTGTTTTACTACTTTTTATAAGACCAACATCAATCATCGCGTCTATTTTGTCCCACGAGATTGGTCGATTGAACATGGACTAATCGACAGAATTCTTAATTTCTTTGGAAAACAATTGTACATGTGACAGTTGATTTCGATTCAGAAGCAATTACACACATTAAAAAAAAAAAAAAGTACATTGTGCTTAAAATATACTAATATCTCCCTATACCAATATCCTTACGACAAACGCGGAATGAAATTTAATGGAAAAATGATTAATCTGGATATTTTCCGTAATTTATTTGGTCCAGTGACTTGCATAAAATCCACCCAAAGTGTTGTACAGCAGTTCGCTTGTTATTGATTTATAAAAGAAAAAAAAATGCTTTATTCCATTGAACCCGGCTTTTTGTATGGTGTTCCCGATTTACCCTTTTTAGCACGTTCTGGTATATCCTATGAAAAATTTATTGGGAGGACGAGCTGAGTAAGAGTGAAAGAGACATAAAGCCTAAAGACAGGATCCACTTAAAAGCTTCCCGTTATAGGACGTGGTCGTGCCTTGGTGCTCACCCCTCGATCACTGCAATTCGCGTGTGCCCTATCTTAGCCTGGTCGCGCCTCGAGGCTAGCCGCACCCTCACAAAACGACCAAAAGAGAACGACGAAGAGGATAGAAAGTGGTGAGGGGGAGGAAAGGAAAACGTAGACCATCGAGAATGTCGGGTGCGGTATAGTTGTGGGGACGCGCAACAAACGCGTATCGTGTAAGGGGTCGGGAAAGATAAAATGAGATCGTGTCCCAGGGCCCTAGGGCGGTAAGACGGAGGAGAAAAGAAATTGGTACATCGTCCGAGAACAATACGTGGACTATACGATGTTCTTGCTGATTCTTCTTGTAGATGGTCTTCAGTTGCCCTTCTGGGAGAACACGTACAGCGAGAATGCGTCGAAGGGTGTTTTTTGAGCTTACGCTTTTCATTGATCTTCGGAATTTGTTCTGCTAAAAATTTATTTGGGGAGTTATCATTTCTTTTTTGAATTTTTCGAACATTTTTGTTCTACTTGAATTTCAAAAAATATAAGACTTTTTTCTTTTATGAGAAGAATGATTGCACGCTGTTTGATACAAAAAGTCAATATCTACTCCTTGCCGTGGATGTCGAAGAATCCTTGGCAGATTAAAGATTGTATTTTTAGATGTTCACATAAAACTCAGTACACAAAAAGGAAGTAGGGAAAGAAAAAGCTCAACGTAATCGTACAGTGTTTAAAAGTGTTGAGAGAATGAGGTGACAAAAGATTGGCGAACGACCCTGTATTACTAAGAGTCAGCTGATATGAACATCAGGAGATCGTACGTGACACTGGAAAGCTTCCAGAGCTTGCCCTTGGCAGCCAACTATTATATAAATGTTCTACGTACACGGAACCTACTTTATGATGATTTTTATACATACGCAAAAAACTTGTGTGTTCGTCTTCATTACAGGAATTAAAAAGAAAGAGAGAATATATGCAAAAAAATCATGATGAGTTGCATCCAGCCAGGGTTGCCTTGAGTGAGAAAAAGAAGCACATGGAGGTCGTAGGGTTTATAGGTTGAGAAGAAACACGACGAAAAGAACAGAAGAGAGAACACGAGCTCGAGAATTTCAGACAAAGGCCCGTACTCGAGTGGCTCGAGTGGTCGTCGCTTGAGGCATTGTTGCCCTTTACCCTTCGTCCTCCTGGGACTCCTCGTTGAGTGAGCAAGAGAGAAAAAAAATCGTAAGTTGTAACGGAGTTGTGCGGGTAGAATTGTCTTATATCAGAGGACTTTGCACTAAAGTTGTGTAGCATACCCTGTTCTGTTTTTAACCCCTCAAACCTCTACTGTATAGTAGAGCCGGAATGAGAAAATAATAGAGAATAGCGAGGGAAGGTTGGGTTTCCGGATAAAACACTCAAACCGGACGAAACTGGAAGTGCGGTCGTTTCACACTTTGTTGTTAATTGTAGCACGCGTCCTGATTCTTTAGAATCATCAACTACCAATAATTGGTGATTGGTTCCTTCTATCGTTGAACCCTTGATACAGAGTTCACGCTAGAAAAAAATCTTCTTCGGAAATACACTTTATAGATCGCGGCTTTATTCTGAACCAAGTGAACTGCATCAGTCTTGGTATATTTTCGCAAAGGAATAACTCAACACAGTTATTCAGCAGTATCGTAGAGCAAAAAAGACATTACCCGGGTAGTCACCAACGGCAAACGGCCTACCAAGTTCCAAGCCGTAAACTAACCACCCCTCTGTATATATGCTTTTCCATGCTCTATGACGCTTAGCTGTTTCACCATCTCGGCGAAACGGCGCAACCAAAGTACGAGCTTTCTGAGCCCCATGTTGCGATATGGGGATCCGCATAGCCATAAAACGGCATTAGCACATCCCCCATATGTCCCGCGAGAAAGGGGCTGTTTATTTCTTCGTCGAAACTCAAACAGTGTGCCCTAAAGTGACGGAGAATAAGAAACGATCGAGAAATCATCGATTGATGAAATCTAAAATGGTCTTGAGATTCTTCTCAATCATTTGAACTTAGTTCAAACACTGTAATGAAAAAATAATAATGAATGATTTTGAGTCATGCACAGCAATTATTCGACACACCCATTTGTCATAACTGTTTTGAGTCTTGACTTCAAAAATTGTAACAATTTAAAAAAAAACGAATTTCACAATTTAATTGAGTCAAAATTATCTTTGGTCCAAGTCAATGGAATTCCAACAGAGGATAAGAGAATTTAACCATCCAAGACATTATGAAAACTCAAGAAAGGTTTAGTAGTCACTATAGGTTTTATAGCTCTCATATGGACTTGGGATTCTTGATGCTGAAATGTGTGTAGTCATAAAAAAATTAATGCGTTGATGAACACATTTGCGAGTCCATTGTAACATTCTTGCGATACTTCTCATTTTTTCCTGACAAATCCAATACAAAGTTCCGTGACAAAATAATTTGTACATACATCTCAAAAGAAAATACAGATGTAACCTCCCAACAAAGCGACGACTTCGTTTATTTCTTCACGAAGTGTAGAAATGTATCCTTTAAGCTCGAATTCAATGTTATCGTATATTTTTCAAGATCGATAAGGCAGACACCAGGTGAACTTAAATAAGGGGTTGGAATTTTCTTTTATCGTGGTTATAAAAAACCACGAACGTGAGAAAAACTGGAATATACGAAATAAAAGAATATGCGAAAGGCGTGTAAACGCCGTCTGAATAACGTACCCTCAGAATCCTAGGAGCCGTAAAACGAACAACCCCAACAGTATTTCGTTTCATATTCTTCTCTTTCTTTGGTACGTTTGCAAACCCCTCAATAGCTTACCAAGACGGAAGAATGAGATAGTTGATCAATGCTTAGCACCCTCGGCACCTTGTCCATCCGCATGGGCAATCGCGAGACCCTCGGACTACTAGGGTGGTCGTGGAGTAACGACACGTCGTCAGTTAATCAAGCCATTTCGTTCCTACGGGACTGGAATGACGATTTGCCACCATGCTGTAAGTCGTTTACTTTTCTTAACATTGCCTCCATATACTCATTGATTTTCGTCCATTCTTTCCTATTCGAGCATCTATCAGAAAAATGTCGCACCCAGTTTGGGACGGTAAAACTAAATCTGAAACATCATTCTGCTATGAATTTTGCTTCTGATTTTGGAAGAAGTTTAATCTTCAATAATATTGCGAAAATCCGAGCCACATTCTTTCGGTGATGCTTTTTTTTTGTCATTGAAATGGCACCTTTATAAATTACTGGAGACATTCCAGTGTTCGTTTATATTTGCACAAATCAGTAACTATTTTTCACGTTACGATAACTGTGTCTACACGTAAAATTTTTTTTTTTCTTGGTAACCATCTATTGTGTCGTCATCACCTTCGCTGCCGATCAAGCATCCGATTGCTCGTTAGGTACTTGAAATAGAAGTATCGCACAGTCCCAGCTATTTTGTAATCTTTTAATTATCTCTGTGAGTAGAAGGTTTATGTAAACACCAATTAAGTGACGCAAGTGACTTTGGCACCTGGGATGATGTCGTGAAGGTTTCTCGCTGTTGTATACTATGCTGGCTCGGCACTCGGGCTCTTGTTGCGATTCGAGCGAGCGGTTAATGAGCCAATTATTTTTGATGTGTCGGTCGAGGGGTTGAAAACCAGAGCAACGACCCGTTATAAGCTAGATCTATGGGGTTCGTCGGTCGTCAAATTTATGTAAATGTTTACTCAGCTAAGAAGTTGATATTGAGTCGACGATGTGAGTTTGCTTTAAATGTGATTGAAGAAAAAAATTAATCAGTGAAATTGTATTATTTTGATTTAAACGTTCTTTGTGGATATTTTAGTGAAGCTTTTCCAAAAAAAATTCAGCTATTTTCGATTGTTACTGATGTGTATGAGATTGTGAACGCGGGAGCTCCAAAAATATTTACACGGATCGATCCACCCGAAAGGTATAACTTACTATGGTGTCTCTTCGTGCAAAGTGAATTTTTCAATTCAACCTGCACGGGTCAATCGTCCTTACCGTTTCAAACGTTAAGAGGACAAAAGCCAGCTGCTATTGTCATTGAAATATCTCTCGTTCAAATCTCCGGGAAGGAAGGGACCTCTGCAATTTCCGGCAGGCTAGTTTAACGATCGGGAATGCGTCCAGCAAGCGAACGGTAGAAATGGTGGAACTCGAGGACATGTTACAGACGAGGATTCGTTACTTTTGTTCAAACTAGATAGAAAATGAAAAAGATACAAATCCGATGACTATGTGTTACATGAAAGATGAGCTCGAGAATTTTAGGCAAGAAAGTACGACGGGGAACGTGGTATGAGTGAGAGCTAGTTTCGACTCCCCCCGCACATCGGGACGGATGCAGGGAGATAGAACCCCCTCGTAATCCCTCGACTCTGAAAGCCTCGTTTAATATTTATGATTTATTTCGGTTTGATTCAACGTCCAAACGAGAATCCGATTTGAATTCTTGATCATTTTATGACGTGACAGAGAACACACAGACAACGGGGGAAAGGAATGTCGAATATTTGAACTCTGAGGCAAATAAAAACCACCGGAAATTTATAGTAAACGTGATTTTTGCGATTGAACATCCTGTATTGTAATGAGTTTTAGTAATTCCCAACGGTCTTCCCACAATCTGTGAAAATAAATTGATCGAAAGATTGACAACTCTGTGGATTATCCAAAGACATAGAATTCGTTATGAATTCAACTGGCAGATGGTATCAGGGTAGCGGACGTACAAACTATTATTTCCGAGCAAGAAATCACCAATTTATGAAACAATTCGGGAGAACCGAGCATTAAGAGCTTCGGGAGAGAACGCAAACTGGGAAGACGTTCCATCTGTCAGTGTCCAAGGTTGTACACGCCCCTGCTCAAAGTTTCTGCCACAAAACGAGATACAGAGGCGTGTGAAATATCGAGGGAGGGAAACTGCGTGGGGTAAGAACGTACCAAACGACCCAACATAATTACGAGAAGTAAGTTTCCCCATGAAATGTTCACAATTCAAAGATCTCTCGGTACACGACGTGTAGAGTTGTTCACTAATGAATATTTCGTTCGTCGTTCTGGAAGTTTTAACCACAACTCAAGATTCCGTTTGCCTTCATGTCGATTTACCTAGAAAGTCCCGAACAAAGTTGGGCATGCGCATCTTTGTTTAATTCGTTAAACCGCTGTGACGGCCTTACTCGGAGCAGGTTTATTACGGGTCCAACCTTGAGATTTTTTATGGGTCTACCGCGGCAAAATTGGATTACCTTCTGTGATCAGCACTTTTTTTCAATGTGTAAAACGTAAGGAGGAGAATAAAAAGAAAAAAGAACGGTTGACCGTCGTAATGGTTTCTCAACATTTTCTTGACGATTCCCTTGGCTGCACATCGTAACGGAATCATTGATGTTAAAAAGGAACAACAATAATATCATCCTGTCATTTCTCTGGATGGCTTTTTCTTTGTTCTACATGTGGATAACAAAGGGACTATAACAAAGGGAGTTTAATGCTTTGGACTTAGTGTCTATTGCTATTATGGGCAATTTGTACGAAATTCATTGCTGGTTCATTTTCTATCTATCCGTAAGGAAAATTTCATGCAACACTTGCGATTATCCCATACTCATTGACATGCAACCCAAGAGACAACTTTTTTAACCGAAGGATCGACGCAATCAGGCTTTCGTGTATCCTGGACTTTGGCCAATCCTCGTTATTGTTGAAATGACAATAAACGTGATATACATATTAACATACATACGCACGAACAGACGCGAAAAGTGAGACACGGTGGAGCAACCAAACCCCTAAAGTTCCTTCATCACCCTTGCACCAACTTAGGATTGTAAGCCAAGGGATGCAATGGTGGAACGCGTTCGTTTCGCAGAGCGTGTCGGTCCCGCCGAATTACCCCTTGTATTAACCCGGGTAATTGAGATTTATTAATATAGAGACCGGTCGGTGGCCACGCACCGCTCGTTTCCTCTTCCTATATGCCTTCTATAATAATACCAGTGACAGAAGAACAGGATCAGCAACCCCTGTCCAGTTCAGCACAACTATCCTCTCTCCTAACCGAGACACACTGCAAGGGCGGATTTCCACGTAATAATATTATATTATATCCCTTACCGGGAAATGGTGACCAGTGGAATTCTTGTAAATTGCCTCACCGCACGTGTTACGTGATTATCAATCTTCATTCAGCAACAAAAAGCATACAGAGGGTTAATTAAAAAGACGTACATTGCACTATTTGGTACATCGACCCTCAAAACTTGATCCCTTCTACGTGGGGTTAAAATCATAAAAATTTAGACTGCAAGGACTTTTATTTCATAACTTAATTAGAAATTATTAAGAGAGGTACTTGCTGTATAAAAATAACCTTGAAGTCACGTCAGTCATTACTCAGAACCGTGTCAAGATAGATGATGAGTCTATTCGACTTTTGAAGGTCTTATTTAAAGTGAAAAAATATACAGTGTCCGGAAGAGACTCAACTTTGAAGGTAAACATGTGAACGCTGAGATGAGCGTGGGAGAAAATGAAAGCAACAAAAGACGACGTACCGAATCGTTAACTCAAGCACTTATTAGGGGGAATTTTGATTCATTTAGACGTGATACCCATTACTTTCGCTGTCTTTTTTCTCAGGTAAACAAGAAACATGCAAGGCGATCATTAATTACTTGGTGCGAGGTCACATTTTTAATGAAACACGAGGGACTAAATTGCACGGCTATTTTTAGGAACAAAAAGAGACAGAATTTATTATCACAATGGCTTTGCTATCAAGCATTGAACTCAATATGAAATCAGTCTTATCTACATATTTACGTGCATGAATCAATGGAATGATTGATGAAAGTTTACAACGAAAAGTAAATCTAAAAATCTGGACAAATAGATCGTGCGGAGCTAATTTTGGGACATGGAGCATCGTGATTTTGACTCTTGGTTCAATCAAAGTCCAAGATCAACCACCAATCCGTATTCACAGTTCGAAAAACAACCCTCTACTGATGAAAACTTGCCCTCGATGCGGCGATCCGTCATCGCAACGTTTAATGAAAGTCTCTTTCGGTCGTGTTTCCTCTGGCTTGCTTCCTCTCTTACACGAAAGCTGACATAATGGGACGATGGGCTTAAGACGCTGGGACCGAAAAGCGATATTAAATCCTCTTGCGGCTTAGTCTGTCGCAACTTACGACTTCTCACTTAACTGCTTTATAAGTCATCACACATATTTGACGCTTTATATCTCGGTACTTAAACAACCATATCGCAGGTCACCAAATATTATAATTATTTTGTAATGAACGTAACAAAATTGACCATTCCTAGGAACTTAATATATTCTCGGAATTTTTTATTTCATACGATCATGTGATCGTTAAGGAAGACAAAAAATCCAGTTTTTCACAATTATATGGATTTTCTTTTGCAGAGGGATGGCGAGACTCCGTGCTGGCCGCCCCGCGCCGGTTGCTGGTTACTCTTGGAAGCCTCTCCAGGGACAGCTCACCATGCCCTGCTCCGGTGAGTAATTTCATTCTTCTGGCAAACAATCATAATTAATAGACATCCATGAAAATCGCACGAATTTCTTCGGTGACGTGAATGTACGAATATCGAATTGATATTTCTTTCTATATCTGGGAATTTTATGAATTCATTCTGGGTTTTTACGATCCATCATGGTGTACTTGGTGAAACGAGCATTTTCTTTTTTTTCTACTTCCACTTCTAGATCTTTACTTATTCTTCCTTAACTCGAATCTCTTTTTATAACGAGGAAATTTTGTAGGATCGATTTGGCTTTGCGTTACATCGCCCTACGTATTTTCGCATTCCCTCATCCGTCTCGTTTCGTGGCAAGGCCCCGCAAAATGGACCAAATCCTGGGCTATCCTCGGGGCACACGTGAACCAGGCCTATGGCAATCCCTCGACGGTGAAATGTAAATCAACCTCGACGTTTTTCGCCTCCTCTACGACCCTCTCTGCTTCATCCCTTACCCCGCACCTTTTTCGAATTGCCAGTTGCAAGATCTCGACGCCTCGGGGTGAAATATGTAAATGACACGCAACGCGTCAGATAGGATCTCGTTACTGTGATGAAATCGCTATAACGTGATGTTGAATCGAGGGCCTGTTCAGGCTTAAGCCCGTTCAGCGGGGAAACTAGAGAGCTGGCAAGAACAAAAAATGCTCGACGAATTTCGTTCTTAACTTTTCGATTACGAGTAAATATGACTTTTATTGATTACTCGATTATCGACGTCCATAGGATCGCGAACTTTTCTAAATTTTGAGATGGTAAATGGTTTCAAAGATGCATGGAATTGTACACTGTTAATCAAACTACAAAACTCCACATTTTCTGACAGTTGTCAATTGTAAAAATCGTGTCGGTTGTTCATGAAGAAACAGCAAACTTCTAGTAAAGTTGTGACATTAACATATTACTTAATTATCAGCACATCGCTATTTAAAAGCCCAAGGGCTTATTGTACATCGTGGCACGTAAGCTTCAAAAATAAAACAAGAGAGTATAACAAAAGTAAGAAAAAAGTATTTCATCGTAAGAACGAACAGCTATGGGCAACCGTGACTCTATAAGAAGAAACTACCTGTGGGGAAAACTTTAAGCTCGTCTTGAAGCTGGGCTTCCCTTTTTCACGTTATTTTTCTCCAAGTGTTCGTCTGGTGAAAGAGCCATAACTTTTTGAGATAGGAGAACGAGTGAGAGAAGAACTACGAGGGGGATCGTCTGGGCTTTTGGTAGAGCTTCACGCTGTGGCTTTTGCCACACTTCTTTGGCAATGAAAACGTTTCCTTCTTATACACAAAGATATATGCATATAGATATATATATTTACGTATATTTTCCCGTTTATATATCTGGTTATAAATGTATGTATATTTCGGGACCTCAGGAAGTTGCAATTGTACCGTACTCATATTACTCTTGTGTCTGTGGCACCATTCTGGAGTATTTTTTGGCGGAGGTTTTTCACGGCTAGGATAATACGACACTCCATATACACATATCTATATCTGTGTGTACACGGGTGTGTGTGCGTGTTTGTATGAAAAAAGAACCAACCCTGACCAAAAATTCGCAGCTACGTGAACACTTTAATCCAAGGAGCTTATAGAGTGCTTCGTTCCTATAACTCGCGTTCACAAAGTAACACGAAAGTCAAGAAGATGCTGTATCTGAGAGGAGACCCATAAGAAAATTACTTTTGAAGGAGCAAAGGGTGTTCGTATAGAAAAGAACGAGGAAAAAAAAGTGACGGCAGAAAAAGAAATCTCGTGGGACATGGGTAGTCTTCTTCGTACACAGTATGTTGTCACTTCAGATATTGGTTTTATATTGGACCGTATAAGTATGGGTAGAAGTATATAAATTCTATCTACTGAAAATTGCCTCAATTTAATGTAACAACAGTTTTAGACAAAATTGCCAGTAGGAATAAAGGAATTAATAGATTTATTGAATTATACTCTTCAGGTTACTTCGTTACCTTCGTCTGCGATGAAAGTCAATGACTCGTGAAGTTTACATATCGCGGCGTTTTCACACACCCGAGTTTTTTTTTAATATCTAAATGCTTTTTTTTGTACACAATAAATAGTGGCTTAATCTGACAGGAGCAACGGTGTGGAGAAGGGATTCGGTTTTATTGATTTCTTGCCAGGTGAACCACGCCCTGAATTCGGTCAATTAGGAGACGGAATTATTTAAAGATGCACACTTCACGAAAGTCGATATCTTTTTTATATTCGTTTGTAGAACAGTCGCTGGATAGAATAAAACCTAAAATAACATTAGAATATTTGGTTCAAAAGTTTAAGTCTTGATAAGTCGTATATAAATACCATTTGGCACAATAATTTTGGTATCGTAATGAATATTCATTACGAAATTTTCTATCCATTCGGGGTTGGTTGGCACACAAACACGCCCACATAGAATATAATAGATCGTAATAGTTGCTGAGTGTTGTACAGTGAATATTGTCGTATGGTCAGACATTTTTGCAACGTCACGATGCTCTCATAAATTTGACGTTATCTCAACATCCGATACCGGCTAATTTATTTATGAAGCCACGGTCATAGTGTGTTCTTTCGACCCTTGCCAGGTTCGACCTATCTTCGGAAATACCAGCCTCGCTCCCGAACGAAGAAAAAAAGAGACAAAAAATGAGAAAAAAATACATGGAGTAAGGGGTGCTGGGACTATGAAGAGGGTTGGTTTACCCGAATGAGTCACGTGCCATCTGCCCCCGAACACCCTGACTGTATTATGACAGGAAACTATCTCATTTTTTTTTTCTTATCATCTTCACTTTTCTATGATAACAGCCATCACTTTGATCGGCAGCCGGTTCGATTTTAAATTGGATAAGGGAATGCCATCACAATCGAATTAGTCTCAACTCCTAAGAGTCCTACATATATTTATCAGATCACATATATGCCATTCGTCTATACTAAAAATACAGTTTTCGATACCCCAGATTTGATTTAGTTGTATCCTTTTTTGAGTTTATTTTGAAAACTGAAAAACACACTTATTTGTAATGCAATTATCAGTTCTTCTCGAATCAGAGCCATATTGACAATGACTCATTTTTTCAAGCTCACTCAAAATAACGATTCTAGAATTATGGAAATTACTTCCTTAAAAAAAAATCCTTCCTTAGAAAAAATATGGACTTGATCAAGAGTCGTGGTAGCGACAAAACTTCACTTTAATCTAACGTTAAAGATACACGATTAAAAAAATACGGTTAAAAAAATGGATCGATAGTCCTTTCGCTCACGAGAAAACCACGAAAGTCTATGAGAGGCCAACACCAAATTCTTTTTTCGTCTGACTTTGTTGAACGGAGTGAAAAAAGGACCCTTGAAATGTCCGGGTGGTAAAGCCACGCAATTCTCGTATATATCTAGATATACATATCGTCTCAAGTGCGTCCGTATAAAGCTCGACCTACCTATTTCGATTTATATAGTACGTACACGAAACGACGGCGTGTGTTGTAGAATTATTGCAACTCGGACCTGCGTGCGATGCAGAATACAAGAACAAACTACGACGGGAGAGCCTTCGTTAAAACGCACGTGAACGAACTCGAGCGACGAAAAGCAACAAAACAAGGAACCCCATGACTCGTAGCAAAACTCCTCGAAAACACGCCATACACGTCTCCCTCGTATCCATTAAGGAGCGATAGACCGATCCCAGACACGCAGACCTTTTGCCCTTTCGTCCGCCTCAAGTACACCATCATTTTCCTCCTGTTACATTTTTATTGTAACGTGAGCTATTTTTGCAACTACTACGATCGATATAAATATGTAAATTTCACTGTGACAGTCAGTGACTGTGAGTTCGACACTTCTATTCTCGTTACATTAATAAAATTATGCAAATAGTAATGAATAAATGAACAAACGTAAATTCTTTTGACAACGGTTTCTAAACGGCGTAGTTTTAATGAACGAATTCACGGGATCTACAGAATGGCTCATATGTATTTTCTGGGCTGAAAAGGTTAATTAAACTTTACATTCCGAATGTGAATGATGAGAGTTACAACAAAATCGTTGGTGTGTCTGACGAGTCGAAATGATAGGGCAAACGCTTCGATTCCCTCGGGCAACTCCATTTCCGATAATAAGCATGATCAAGGCACAGTCTCCTGTGTGTACATGCGCTTGATGAATATGTGGAGAAGAGAAGCGATGTGAGTGGTTAAGCATTAGACTTTCAATGGTGTACATCAGCAGGAACTATACAGGAAAGCTCGTTCAACTTCAAAGCAAGTCCGAGTGTCGCTAACTAAACTCTCGGGGCTCTCTTCTCGCCCCTTTTTTCTCCCTCTCCTGATAAGTCACATTTCACCTAAACGGAGTTCTTACTATGCCTATAAGCTACATGTACCGATGGATGTTGGCAAAAGTTTGCCTTTTCCAATCCAAGTCCATTTCGTGATTAAGTGTAAACTTGTGAAGCCGCCGTCGAGTAAATACTACACTGCGTAGAAAGATATATATTTACTGTATCGTCGAGTCGGAACGCTGTATTGACATATATACATATAAGCATATATATTAACTAGGGGTAAATAAACTCGAGACCCGATCCAGTATACCCTCGCGAAGCGTTGCAGGACTATCGGGAGTGGTAAAACCAGCAACAGTCTGCACCTAATACCAAACGATCGGACCCTCCAAGAACAAAAGGGCGTAAGTCCTAGGAATTATTCTCACTCATTTGAAGAACTCCCGCCACTTTATTAGACAGCAGCCAACTATGGTATTTCGTTATCTATGTGTTTGCTCGAAAACTTTCTCTCTCTACTATTTACCAAAAGAACGAGTACCAACAACCCAATGATACTGCACGCTTTTCAACTCAAGTTCTTTCTTTCGTTCTCTTCATTGACGGTGCTCATCCGACCCTTACATTTTTTTATGTTGCCTTGGATCGTAATTAATGCAAGAAGTGTAATGGAATTTGAATAAAATAGTATTTTTTTGAAGCATCGGGAATAAAAAGTATCGTGGAAGATAATGACGTGGAATAGCAGTGGAAATAACACAAATTGGATGTTAATGAATATGCTTGCGTGCCACTTTTTTCTCATAAAGTGCATTTTAAAAAAGTTGCTTCTAACAAATCCATGTCCAACGGAAAGTTTAGTTGAAAGAAGTGTAAGATTTCGATTGAGTTGAGAATTTTCGAATTTTTCTGGTCCTCGTATATGTAGCTCAATCCACCCTAAGGGTGTACGTAACTCCATCCAAGTTTACAACAAAGTCGATTTAAGTGCAAGCCGAAGAGTAAGATATTCGGTGGAGAAGCTGGGAAAAGTGGATAGCTCAAAAGGCTAGAAGTTTGCTTTAAGCAAAAGGAGTCATCGGGGTCGGCGTGCAATGGAAACTGAAAATGTAGAGTGTTGTTGGATCGTAAGCTTAAAAAAACAGTGAACAAGAAGATAACAAGGAAAGGAATTGTAGACTCTCGGCTGTTGGTATCGAGTTTCTAATGGCGTAAGTCAAGCCATGTTGCGTGGGTTCATGGGGCATAGAAGGGACCGTAAAAACGTATGCCGAGGGTAATCGGAGGGAAGGAAAAGACCGAGGGCTGGAAAAAAAGAGAGAGAAAGAGAGAGGAAGAAAGCAAAGGAGAAGCAAAGTTTCCACGTACACTTTATTATATGGGTGTGCATGATTCTATACAAGCATATATTTCTGTCGTACCCTTAATTGCACTGTCGAATTACTATATTCCATTCCAAGCGGGGAGAATTCACTAGTAAGTTTATTGTTTTTCGCTGATGCTTGGAGAGGTTTGTATGGTTGCTGTAGCACGTGTTCGCTGCCTGTTCTCAGTGGGAAACTATCAAGTTGCAGGAAGTACTTTAACTGTCAGATCACATAAATATATATATGATCCTAACACTATTACTTCATTGGAAAGAAATACATGCGATACGATTCACGAATTTGTTCCTTTTTCCTCCATTAGCGTTATTGCCATGGGAGAGTTAATGAGTTCTGTCGCACTCACTAAAAAGAATATCTCAAGCGCTATATACAGTTCCGCATCATGATCAAGAGTCTGATGAGGGACCATCACGCTCCCTGAATCTACATTAGCTAAAAATATATGGGATATGAGAATAAGAGACGAAAGAACCCTGAAAAATAAACGTTTGAAGAGAATGGACCCCGAGGCTCGAGGCCAGAAAGGCCATCTGCAAGTGGCGGTTCTCTTTTGTCTGTGCAGTCCAAACCTTTCAGTTGCATCTTTGCTGCCTCAAGGTCCTGCGACAACGTTACTTGCTACTCTACTCCCTCTAGCCCCCTCTCTTTTTTTTCTCTCGTTAATAATTGGAGTAAATTTGAGACATGATATTGTAATTATTTTCTACGCGAATTTTTGCTTCAAAAGATTCTATTCGTCATACGCTTGCTAAAGACACGAAAGACGTTTCGCATCGAGGAGTAAATGTCACTCTCTTATAAACATCTCCCAGAAATTAAACATCACTTGTAAAATATATATTTTGTAGAATCATGACGGCTTAGGTTTAAGAAGACACACATCCACGGATAAGATTGTGAATAATTTTTCTAGTTATCTAGAGCATGTTGTAATACTTGGTTCTCTGTCCAGGTTAGCAGCTAAGAACCAACCACCTCCGCACCTTGTTCATTCATTAATTATTATTCACAACGTAAACGTGTCAGGTATAACGTAATAGCTCCAACGATTTATTATTCGCATGGCTCCGTTCGTAAATCTTGATTCTCAAGTGTCTGACCTATTTATCGTTGAATAGCGAAGAAATAATGTTTTCAAACGTATATACGGAAATTGGGTGAACAGATTTGAAGCTTATGAAAAGAAATCCTGCTTGACAGCTTACTGATGCGATAAAATATTTTTCATTACCGTTTTTTTACATTTTTTTATTTGATCGTTTATTGTTCCTTTGGTCTTCGACACATCCGGTTAAGCATATACGATTGCTTGTCATATACTTGAACATGTAAGGCCATCTTATTTCCCCTTAGGCTAAAGATTGTCCCGAATACTTGAAAAAAATCACTCACCGACTATTCCTTCGATAAATATCGAAACTTTTACACATACAGGTGTGTATTTGTGCGTGTGTGTGTGTGTGTGTGTGTCCGCATGTGCGTTCGATTACCTTGAGAAACGCAATAGCAACAAACACGCCACGAAGAGCTCGGGTGAGTGGGCGAATGACGAGAGTTAATTACAGACGCGGTGATGAGAAATAGCTCATCGCCGCAGACACTTCAATCTCTTCATCTTTCTATGTAGATGGAGGAGCATATTGAATCGGTACACGAGTGAAGGTCTCCCGGATATTAGGTATGTAAAGGATTCGGTCGGCACGTTATCGAAAAGATTTTCAGACGTAACCACGCAATATAAATGACCTGGATGTGACGTATCGACTTCCGGAAAATAGATGATTGTGAGAAATAACATATTTTCATAATTTCATAAAATAGCAATTCACGATTTAAAAACATTTCATTCCCCTCACTGAACGAATCACGATTGGAAAACTGTTGTCGAAATCAAAAGAACGAAGGGACAAAATAAGCTCCTAAAGCAATTACTACAGAACTAAGTTCTAATTTAAATTACGAAAAGCTTTTATTCAAAGGAATTTTTAATATGAATGCATATAACTGTTTACACCCGTCTCCACGTTTCGGTTTATAACAATGTTTTTCAAGTAAAATTTAGTAACGGATTTACGCCATAATTATTTCCTTGCTGGAAATCTCTCCAGGCTAAATCAAAATTCGAATCTCAGATTACGGTCATTAGAGTATTTACACGAATTCTAAACATATCGGATCATAGATATACGTAAAAATAGAGCTATTATTATTATTGGTATCTTATACAAATGAGGCACGAACACGATACCGAGGGAAATTTATAGAGCTATTGCAGTGAAACGGACTCTCACTCGTGTTTTATTGTGTAAGTCCTATGCCTGTTGTTTCTGTGAATAAATAAATTCAGAAAGCAATCATACAAATTAGCAGTTACTTACAGATAACATTAATTTCCAGTAATCAATCTCACAATATCGATAAATGTTAGTGACGAATATATGCAAAGATAAACATAAAGCCACAGAAAACATCGACAGCCTGTCATGCTGGAGATTATATTAAGTTGCGGAAATTAATTCGGAGAGAAAAAAATGAGCATGCAGCCAGGATGTGAATATCGCGAAGGAGGGTGATGAGTAGACTGATGCATTTTTTTTTTACTTGTCTTGCCCTGCTCGCGCTTTCTTTGGGTATTGATGAGATTTCCTTGTGGCTATTATATTCGTATTATAAAATAATAATTTATCTTGATGAGATCTTCCTGGATCAGTGAATGGAGCCAGCTCTCGCAATAATAGCGATAATATGAAAGAAAAATATGTGACTTCACTAATAATTTGATTGAATCTCTGTGAGCTGAAAACAAGTTTGCATTGAAACGAGCTATTTATACATTTGAAACATTTTCTTGGTCATAGATACAGCGGGTTGATTGCCCAGAAACTTGTACAAGTTGCAAGGCTACACGTTTTTTTACTGGTCCTCGTTTTACACAGTGATGAGTTATACAAATACATCTGCTGGTAGAATTTCGTTTAGGAATATTCTTTTATTGATAATCCCAATAAAAACTTATTGTCTTGTGAGATCACGCTTTACACAATGAGCATAACTGAGGCTTCTTGAGATACTCTTATTAAGATTGCGCTTCGCAGCTTTTTTTTTTTTAAATCAAGGCTTTGTTCAGCGAGATGCCTAGTCATCCTATGAACAGCTCTCGGTGGTTGTGGTTTTAGTTTGATGATCCTAGGTCTATATTTGAATACGCGATCATTCGACTGTTTTAAGTCCGCAGATCTCGTGGCGTTTGTGCAGTAGAAACAGGTTTGTCTAATTTTCGGAGTTCTGTAAGTCTGACATTAATTGTTTTTATGACGTCACACTGTCCAATTTAGAATCACGAATATGAATCGTGAGAGTGCATGGACAGGGCTTGAGTAGATCAGAGATGTCTCGGTTGTTGAGGCTTTTCAGAGAGCTCCCGAGGAAAATTGCTTCAGATAATTTTAGTAATTATGCAGATTGCACCAGATAGCCCAGCATTGTGATACATTCGGAAAAAGTGCAGAAGTGAGTGTAGAGACCAAAGAGAGAGAGCTAAAAAAGGAGAGAGAGAGAGAGAGAGTGAGAGGGTCGGTGAGTGTATGTCGAGGCAAAAGAGTCGAGTGTCTCGGCACGCGGCACGGGCTCAAGTTCTCGGTCGGCCTCATTAGAAACGCGAGGTGGGCGCGCGAATGAGAGAGAACGTTTTGTGGAGGTATGAGGGGAATCCCCTGATTTTCGAGCACGAAACCGTGAGGATTGAAACGAAGGGAGCTCTCCAATTACTCGAGCGTGTGGCGGGTGTACTCGCGCGCGCGATTCTCGCGTGCGATTATCCCTTACGCTCTTTTTCAACCCCTATATACCTATATACCTACACACACACACACACACACGCACACATGCATTTATATATCCACAAATAAGGGGAACTATGTGTATACAAAGGTCGCGGAATGAGATCCCTCGTTCTAGGAGTCTAAAACACTCTCAGCATTGTACGTTGAGGGACCAGACGCTCACAGACTACGAGCTTGCATCGCACGCTGAAAAAAAAGTTTGCACGCGGCCGCACACACAGTCTCGTATCACTGGGTGAACGTACCTTACACGAAAGTCCGTAATTGCTTCGCGTCAATGGACATTCAACGTTGCGTTTGTCAATTTGGCGAGCCGTAGAATCGATTCCTTTTTTTCTGCGAATGCAATTTATTATGAGGCAACGACGGTGCAAATGTGTATGATGGGTAATCAGTGGTGCGTCGACAATTCGATATGGCAGGAGAATACATGACTTTGGCATAAGTTCAAAAGAGTGGAGAGGTGACTTATAGATTTTTGGTAGAAAATTTGAACTAGAGATTGTACAAGATTTCATGAATATTTTGAAAATTTTGCGATGCACACATTTTATTTATTGCATGGTAGCGTCACAAAAAGACCATAATCGAGTATGTTCGATTCCGGCAGGCTCGTGTCAACTTTCCTTTTTAATAACCTTTCCACATCGCTCTATTCTCATTTTACTCATTAAGAATCAATTGCAAGGTATTTATCATTCATATATATCTTCAGCAAAAACTTAAAATGTTTACGGAGGAAAATTAAAACCAGAAACTCGTCGGAGCTCCATGAAAATGACATTCGCCAGCTTGGCTCAATTTTCGACGAACTCGAGATTCTAGAACTTCCTTAAACGACCCTTTGTACTCGAAGAAAAGCCAGGAGAGAAGAAAAAACAACTTAGGCTCGCATCCCCATAGAGACTTGAGCTGTGAAAACAGCGTTTCACAACGAAGAGACTCTCGATCTCGTCGGACTACCCAGCGGCAAAAGCACCGTAAGGATTTTCCCGTGGGAATACTCCCTCCGCTGTTATTCCAAGAATAAGACCGAATGATAGTCTTCTCTCTCTCTCTCTCTCTCTCTCTTTCTCTGTAGCGCTATAAGTCGGTTATACGGAATGAAAAAGAAATCGAATCAGGCTTGAGCACAAACGATCCTGACGAGCGTATACTTTCGGAAGAAGAAAAATGCTCTGGCTCTTCAATGCTGACAGACATTTTTATGAATCATAAATATACACTAAGGGAATTATTTTTACAAGAGTTGAAAAAAATCATGGAATTCGTCGCAAAAAATGACGTTTTTTAGAAGACCATGAAACTGAATTAAAATTTCAATGAATTTCTAATAGGAAATTATTTCTTTTACACTTTATGTATTTGACATGTATTCGAGAGGAATTTTTTAAAGCATAATGGAAAAAAATTCCTAATACTTACATTCTAAACTCGAATTTTTACAAACAGAAAATTCATACCCTCCAACGAGGTTGTGATTAAAAACAAGTTTGATCGTTTTATTGAACACACAATATGCCAATGGTGATTTTTTGTGAATAGATGTAATGTGCTTAAAAAGTTTAGAGAAAAAAAGAAATGGAGAGACAGGTGGAGAGGGTGCTTCTTATCGATGCAAAAGAGCTCGAAGGGTCGTAGCAATTAAGAGATAACAAGGTTTCCCCTTGGCACCCCTCCAATTAGTGACACCCTGACCCAACCCACTTCCGACAGAATACACATACTATCCACCTATAGACAACACTGACTTAACATTTGAGTGAACATGCTGAAGAGAGATGAAGGATGGAAATACAGACACAAAGCAGGACATTTATATACATAGGGAAAGTAGAAGAGGAAAAAAGACATATATAGTTAAAGGAGACCATGTCAACATTTTCTCTTCCGTGCCACGTGCAACCACCGAACAAGCCAAAGCTTTCCACCCTCTCTTTGCTCTTGGTCCTGCACAACCCTCAAATTCTCTTTCTCTTTTGCACGCGGTATACGTTATCCTTGAGCTTTTGCTCGACCGTGTTTGCATACCATTCTGCAGATCCCCGCAGGGAATTATCACGGGTAAAATCGCGAGGTGACGGTGTATCAATGGAAAAGATACACATCGGAAATGCAAATATGATGTATGTATGCAAATAAAATGTATCACTATTTCGGTCTATCGCGATAGAAAATATGTGGAATTTATTTGGTCACGAAGGTTTGCTCATGTGTTAGATCTCATATATATCGATGGGTCGTATAATTTATCTTTTTATTTTCGTGTCAGAGAGATAAAGCAGATTTACTATATAACTCGAAATTTCCCTCGTCATCTCGATTAAATTTACTGAACATACAAATAGATAGAATGAGTTGCAACGAAAATAATCGACGAAATGTTGAATATCACATGCTGTACTTTATGCCACGAGAGACGTTGTAAAACGATACTTTAATAATGATAGCAGGAACGAGAAGGTTAAGGATAAATATCTGTGAGATCCTCACAGCTGTGTTGCTTTCATGATACAACCCTCCTCATTCACCCCTCGCGAGAGAATGGAGTGTCAAGTGTAGAGTATAGTTTTTCATGTTCTACAGTCAAGGGGCTTTTGACACTGTGTTCCACGAAATACAAACTGGACACTCACGCATATGTATATCGAACTGCAAAGCTCTAATTTCAGGTTCCTTTTTTCTCAATCAATAATATTGTCAATTTAAAAGAGGGCTTAACTCAGAGAGGGCAACGGCGAGCAGGAATGAATCGCGATTCTGGACGGAGGGTGATGAATATTTCCCCTGTCATATTCTCTTACCACGTTATTATTTCGAATTCAGTAAATCCGAATAGAGCAAACGAACCTACTCCTAATCATCGCTGTCCAATTGATTATTGTAGTAAGCACCTACCGATTTCAACAATAAACTATAGATGTTTTAAACTAAATTGAAAGAAGCTTATATAAACGAATGTATATTTTCAGTTATGCATTGTTAGGACGAAAATCAACGATTTATGTTGAAAAATAGTTAAAATTCAAGTATTGACCAAATCTGTAAAAACGAATGCATAATATTGAAAATTCCTCAGATTACGATCATGTGACGGGGATTGAGGATCCTTGGTGAAGGATAACGTAGATAGCGGCGTTAAAGCCTCAGGGGCTCGAGCGTGCACCAAGTCGTTAGTATCGAGTACGAGCGGTGCATATCAATGAGAACTGTTTCGGCAAGCCGATGGGCGCTTACATAGTTATATATATACTCTACGTAGTAAAGAAATACGCGCTTGTGCGTCAGGAAACAGAGTAAAATCTCCTGGGAATCCGTACAGCCGGTTACAGGAGGCAAGACGTAAAGGAGTTTTCGGGGAGTGCCAAGCGGGGTTAGAGTAGGTTGAGCTCTCTGGGTTTGAACGTTCGTCTATTCGAGGATTGTACTGACTCATGCCACCCGGGATAATCGAACTCGTTACCTCCCCCTCTGGCAAAGGATTCGTTTCGTGCCTTGAATCGTGATTCGTAAACGTTATATCGTTCATTCTTTATTCTTCACAACGACGAAAAGTCGGGCATCAAATTCACTGGAATTTCGCGAAAATGGTTCGTTAAATGTTGCCATTAATCGTGACCTTGCAAGTTGAATCATTGTCAGCCAAACCAATGAAAACTTTCACTTTTTATATACAAGCTTTGTCAACCCTTGTCACTTTTTTCAACCATTCTCAAGGAGAAATTTAACGGAGTATATTAAACATGAATTGGCGTTAAGTCCAAAAATGCACGATGATTTTATAAACTCACATCTAACTCGATGGTCCGAACGAACGAGATACACCGGTCGAGAATGAATATACGAGGGTCAGGGCCATGGTCCTGACTGCCACGCGAATGTGTATATACGCAACGGGTCGCAAGGCTGATCTTGTTAAAGTCCTGGACTCTCGTGGCAAAGGGGATTCTGACCAACGAACCGTGTGGCGTTGCCCCTAGGGTTTCCTTTCCAGCCTCATCCTCATCCGCTACCCCAAGTAACGCTTCGTTTCACGATTGATTCTTTATTTTACAATTGACAGACTCTACGTTTTGTGAAGACGAATGCAGACTTTGTTTAAAAAAAAAAAAAACGTTCCGTTTCTTCCGAATGAAAGTGCATCAATTAATTCGTATCTCTGTCGAATTTATTTCAGTAATTGTAATAATTCTGGAGAATGAATAATATGTTTGAGCATATGTTGATTGAAAATGTTAATTTATCTTCAATTTGTGTTTTTTTTTCTGTAGAAATTGTAGACAAATTTTGTATTTCTGTAAGAGGTAGACTAAAAACAACCTTCAAGTAAACAAGTCACTTGGAAAATTAGAACCATCTTTTTAACTATGATTTATCATTTGTAGAAAAACGAGCCTCTACCGAGTCTCCCTGTACCAGATCTCGAGACGACGATGCAGAAGTACCTGGCCCAGGTGGAGGCAATAAGTCCGGGTCATTTGGATCGTTGTCGAAGTTTGGTTAGGTCATTCCTAGCGGGGCCAGGTCCGAAGCTTCAGCAACATCTTCTCGAACGCAGACAGAAGACTACCAACTGGGTAAGTTCAAATTCTCTACTTTAATCCAAAGTTAATAATGTCTTAAACGCTATTTAATAATAAAGATCGATAGAGCTTGAGATGAATAATAAAATCCTAAATGCTAGCTAAATGAAATCCATGAACTCAATGTCCATACGAGATGTCGCGTCGTTGTGACGTTAAACATTAAATTTCATAAGAATTCTTTGAATGTAGGATTTGACGGGTAAGGTTGGTCGTAGAAAGAGAAAATAAAAATACAATAGGAGGAGGGTTTAACGTGAGTATACGAGTTGGGTTGGGTTTGTCTCTTTTTGGCTAAGTGGCACGACACCATTTTCGTTTCAACCCTCCCCCGCTTTTCCTCGCCTCCAGAGACTGTACACTGACTTTCGAGGAAGCTGAAAGTGTACGAGTCCAGAGCGATTGCATACCACCATACAATGCTATTACACCACTGTATGTACGTAGAAAAAAAAAGTGCGCGTTAAATGTATACGCAGATACAAGTGCGAGTGTGTGTAGCGCGTGTTACGTTCACCGTGACTTCTGCGATCTGGCTCTCCGGGAAGGACTGGCAATCCCCTTGTCCCTTGGGAACTGTCCTATGTCTGGAGTTATGGGTACTCGACGTCAGACCCCTCTTCGCATACGTTGTGCCATCCGGACGAAAACTCACCTCCGTTCCATCAGCGACCACCTTCCCTCGTGCATATCCCCATATAGCACATAAATAAATAAATAAATGGATTTACGGTCGGCTCTTTCTACTGTTCGAAATGCTCCAAACTCTTGGCGCCCTTTCTACCAATTTTCCGTCGTTTTTGGATACCTTACTTGTATGTATAAATATATTCGCCATGTGCATATAGATATAAAAACAAAAGAAGGTTGAGATAGAACCGAAAAGCCACGAGAATGGCTTAGGGAGGCTTTTCTTCATAAGAAAGCATGACATAAAAATCGGTCACTGATATTTTTTTCTTCCATGCTTTCAGCATTTCTTTTATTTTTGTTCATCTCTCGGTTTTGGCTTGTGTTGAATAATACCATAATATGAAATCGTAATATTTGAGATCCTTCAAATAATACTATGTGTACATATTTATGAATATAAAAGATTTGTTTGCCGAATCTGGATGTTCGTGTATACCATGTTTATCCAGGGATATACACCATTAGGTTGTTACGGAGATTCATCAATCGACGTCTTCCTGTTCGAATTGGTATGAGACGAGAAAAAAAAAGGAAGGCTGAGAATCGAGGGTCGAGAAAATTTCGTTCTACTCACCTCGTCGCCTTTGCTTCTCGATCTGTTGCGAAGGAAGATTGCTTCTCAGACTCGCAACAATTCGAGGGAGTTGACAAGGGAGGTTTTTTCTGTGTCACTCAATGAAACGATTGGAGGAAGCAGAAATCGTTGTACGATAACGTTTTTTCGTACTGTGTGTGTGTATCGGTAAATCGAAATCTCAAGTGGCAATTGCCATCACGGTCTTATAGTGCCGCGACGACCAGCATTTTTCGCCCATTTTTAATTGAATCAAAATATGTTTATAAATATAATCCCATTGTTGGGTTTCGATTCTTAAGCTTGATAAGCCGAAGCGTTGCAACCAAATCATTTTAAACATCCGAATGAAGTTAATGTTTTTTAAACTTAAATTTTATTTCATTTCTACTCTCTTTCATCGTCCTGACTCTTTTGAGTCAATTTCGACGTACAATCGAGTATGCTCTTTCGCAAGGGTCGGAAAACTGTTTTTCAATGAGCGCGCGTTCTCTTGGATACGAAGCCGCGAGCGTTAATTCATTCGCTTGTTAATTCGAATTGAGTTTCGTCCTGGACATAAACGCAGAGTCCATGGGACCTGAGAGAGTCAAGGGAGAGATTTTGAGGGATGAAGAAAAGAGACATAAACAGAGAGATAGGAAACAGCAGACCGAGGCGAGGATGAATAATGGAAGTCTCAATGAAATTTTCCAGGTCGCCGCGGGGTATCGTAATATTAGCTTACCACCACCCACAGAGTCGTGGCATAAAACCTATAACCTCCTCCCTTCGATCCCTTTGCAGCATTGCGAACTCACGCACGAAACGAAAGCTCGAAAATGGGCGAGAAATTCAGTCGACAAACCCTCCGACCACATGGCTTATGTACGTGAAAAGGGTGTTTCATTTGAGTTGGGAGACTTACTGAAAAAATTATACATATATATAATGTCCTTCATGCAAAAGTATAGAATTTTTGATTATTATAAATACAGCTCTTCCACCCAAATAAATAACATTTTAAAGGCAGAATAGTCTCTGGGTTTATTTATATTCACGTCTCATATTTTCTCCTTTTTCGAAAATAAATTTTGTTTCGTCCATAAAAAGTCTAGCCTCAAGAAAATCTATAAAAAAAAGATACTTTTGATATATATTTAGTATTCTCACTGAAAGTTGAGCAAATATTCTCTTTCTACCTTCTCCTTTGCCACTGCAAAGACTTAAAAGAACGTGAGCTTCATGAAATACTCGCAAGTTCTATATAGGGAACATCATACATAGGCCTAAACCTATACTGTAATGAGCGCTGTTACTCAACGTTGTGCCCGACCTCACAAATTGTATACTAAGAAGAGTCGGGATAAAATAAAAACCACTAAAATCCCGAAAGCACAAAATAAAAGTAAAGAAAATAGGGTCATAAGTATCCAAAAATAAATATGAATGTAGAAACAAGAAAAATAGTGAAAAAACGAATTAAAAATAAAGGAACTTTTTATACTCTATAGCTACGAGAGTTAAATTTGTCGAATCGTAGAAAACAAAAGTAGTAGCGGAGCGAAAAAAAAGAACTTGACAACATACTCGAATAACTAAATGTTGTTTTTTTTTTTTAAGTAAAAACGTTCATTTGACGAAAAAAACTTATTCTTGATAAAGAAAATAGATGGTCAAGATATAAGCGGGCTGAAATATTTTTACATTTAATCGCATATCTGTATGTGGCCGTAACTACACGTCCATATGAAAATAATGGTCTGTCATAGAGTAAAGAGTACAATTGCAACGCGGGGTTGACAAAAGAATATACAATACTCGAGTGAATGAGTATGTACGAGAGGGAAAGAAAAGAGGAATATATTCAACTTATAAGGGAGTTTTATATAGATAAAGTAAAAGTAGTATCGAGGTTTATTCCTCGTGGGTCTGTTATTTCTCTATTTCTGGAAGTCCCGGCATAGACGTGGTCGGCGAGAGCGGTAAGAATAACGCGAATAGAGGATGTAGAAGGGAAAAAAAGAGTGAGAATGGGGCCAGTTGGTTCAATTCCTCCCTAGGCGATGTGTACACCCCACCGGAAAACTATAGCGATACCGAGTGTATGCTTAACACGAGGCGGTTACGTTGTGTGCATACCAAGGATGTAGATGTAATTCCACCTGCTGTATACATGTATAGAAATATATTCGTTATATAGGGCTTTCCTAACGATAGCCTATCGATTGCCTATCAAACGAAAATTCACCCTGTTTTTTTTTCTCTTAATTCCATTCACTTTTTGTCCGTGAAAAAACTCCGGAAATCGATATTTTTTGAACAAGGATCCTTGTAAATAGCTAATAAAAAAGCATAAATTCACATGGCGAAAGTCATGAATTATATCTGAATAGTAAACACATCGAATGAATCATCGACAATTTCTGTAAAGTGTTGATGAAGTAACATATCCTAAAATATTAGAGAAAAATCACATTTTTTATAATCCGAAATTAACATCCACGATAATCGGTGCAATTTATATAATATTCAATCAAAAAATGTTGTAAGTAAGGCCCAAAAATATGTCATGGTAAAAAATAAAGCCATGCAAATGTCCCAAATTTCTCTGTGTCACGTATAATCGAAATATGAAAGTCAAGAAAAATGGCAGAATAATATGAGAGGATTCGATTTATTTTTTTCTAAAAGGTGATCAGCGCTGGAGCTCCCCATATGCCACACACACGCTTACAGAGAACTACGCATTGAAACGGCATATACATACATGTACATGATGATGTAAGGGGTTTATGTGGGTTGCTTGACAGAACCGAGGCAATAAACCTTTATGGCCATGAGAATGAGCTTTTCGTTGCGACTTACGTACACCTTGTCGCCTCTGTGTAAACGTTCAAGCTTATACACGCCTCCCACAACCATTTCATCCGCATCTTTCTCCCTTTTTCTCTATTTTTCCCTTTCCCTCCGGTTGTGTATCGATGGCTAGATCAGAAAGGGCGAATGTCAGTCATTTTTATCCATGGAAAAACGTTGAATTCCTACTCATTGTATTTAATAATCAAAACTAATTTTTCATTGCTGTTCATATACGAAAACCTCGAGAAACTCTGCTACCATCGCACGAAAAAACTTGTAGTTCCGATCTTACGCAGTCCCGAGCCGGAAACTTGAGCGAGTGGAAATACACAAACCTTTTACACTCAATACGCGGATGTGTTCCTGGAGATATGAATGCCTGCGTGTTTAGTTATAGGTCGACAAAATATTGCCTCTCTTGATCTCACCGACTTGATTTGACAAGTAACAATTTTGGCACATACATCATTAAGTCTCTAGATCAAATACATTGTAGTTTTTATCGAGGCTTTTAGTTTTAGTATTGAAAAAAAAAATTAATGATATGAGAAACAACTGAGGGTAATTTTCTTATTTTTACCTCAAACTGTTGTGAATAAATATATTGGATCGACATAGTACAATGCAGGCAGTGTATTTCCAACCAACATAGACCATAAATCATCAATAACAACAATCTCCACAAAAAAAACAGTAAAAATTCTTAATGTCTCTTATCGTAATTAAGATATACCACAGCTCTCCGATTGCCGGACGATTCTGTCATAGTCCCCAGATCGTAAAGATTTTTTAGTGCCGTCACTTCGGAGTAATTAGAATTTTACTCGCGCTCATTTAATATCCGGATTTAATCCATTTGAACCCGGTCAGCGTAATCAAAAGTTTCTTCACGAGCTTTCCCATGGATGCGTGAGTAGTCGTAAAATCTGTTTGTCGAAAATCTAACGATTCTCCTAAATGTTACGACTGTAACATTAGGATCTTTCTGTAAACTGTGATTTCCTGTTTTTTTGATAATCTTTTTTCTTTTTTACTTTGTTGGGAATATCAATTGTGATGAAAACGTTAAGATTTTTTTGAAAACAATTATTGGGTCTCGTTTTACTCTGATTGATTGAGAGTTCTCAGAAATTGCCGATGATTTCTTTCCCTTAATCTTTCGTTTTTTTGGTCGCGTGAAGATTTCCTACGCGGCTGCGAGCTCAAAAAATAGCTTTCCAGAGGATTTTTCGATTGAGGAAAAAACACAGGAAGGTTTTCGTAAATTGACTTCTTTCGAAGTGTCGAGGGAATCTTAACGCGCACGCACACATCCGCAGACTTTTTTTCTTCCGGGAGCGAAAGAGGGATCAAGGAGAACGAGGAAAATCGGCGAAAGGGAGAGATGATTGCCTAATCCCATAACGAAAAGGAAAGTTCTCGTATAGGAGTTACCGGACCGATGAAAAAGAGAAAGAGAGAGGGCCAGAGTCACAATATTCCCGAGGAATACAAGGGAGGAAATGAGAGAACGAGAGAGGGGGGAGAGAAAGGAGTATAGGGTTTACATCCCAGCCAAGGAGAATAGGAACCCACCGACCAAACCCATAACTTTTCTCCTCTTCCCCAGGGGCCGACGGAGAAACGAGGACAGAAAGAAGATAAAGATAGAATAACTATAGTGCGAGGGTAGCCTACACGTATATAGCTAAAAACAAACATGGAAAATCCTCCTACTGTCACATTTGAACATGCAATAAAAAGCACAAAAAACCATCGATGATCTTATCCTTTGAAAAACAGGTCGATTATCCATCGCGAGTAAACTCAATATGACCGCGACACAAATTCAATAACAAATCAAAATCTCCACTCATTTGATCTCTTCAACCGATTTTCCAATTAAATTTAAAGAAAAATTCTTCTGAATTAACAACGCATAAAAGTTAATTCAAAAATAAAACTCTATTTTTCAATAGCAATTATTTTGCAGTATTGTGAACGTAGAAGTGGAATGGCAAAATATACATTTTCAACGACTCTGTAGCATTTTTTTTTTATAAAACTAATAAGTACTTCGAGGATTGAGTTTCGTGTTAAGACGAGAGCAAAGGCACGGAGCACTTTTAGGTGAATCGATAGCCTTTTACCCGCGAAAGGTGCGTCTCTTTTTTTCGCAATTTTATCCGTTCTCACGGGATTCTTTCTTTTTTTGAGCTCGCGAAAGTACGGGAGGGTTGCTTTTGTCGGTCTGCTCTTTTTCGCGCCCTTTACGACAAGCTCTGAGACCCGAAAAGAGAAGTTCAATTCTAGCGTGTTAAATCTTCTCGCCTGTCTTGTATATATATATTATAATAATAAAAAAGATAAGAAAAACATCAAAAATAACTATGTTTATCTTCAACTAAACATTGTTGGGTTATTATTATTGCCGCACAAAGTAACTATGAAAATAAAATAAATTTCACATTCTATTTCTATGAAAGTTTGATAAATTCAGTGATTATATTAATGTCCTTTCGATAAACATTTATTACATCGAAAAATTTCGTTCTGGAATTCGGTAAATGTGATTCATGGATTGCTGAAAAGGAAAAGAAATAAAAATACGGTGCGGTAACCGCAAGCGATTTCCAATTATTAATAAGGGGGAGAAAAGTTTGTTCTCGGAGATGTGGAAGAAGAAAGTTCATGCAGACGAGTTCGTAATTACCGCGAGACGATTCCCTTGAGTACCTGCAAGAGAAAAGGAGCGGTCGTTGATGTACCTTTGCTCGTGAACGAGAAAATCTCAGTGAAGGATCCCATTCTCATTTGCTCTCGCACTTGGCATCAAACGAGTCGTCCAAATGGAATTATTGCTGCTATCTCTTTCCAATCCTCTGACGTAAGACTCGCAGAAGGATGTCTTTGATGTCAACGGGGCAATCGTGGCTCTTGTAAGACATTGAAAATATTATACGTGCACAAAGAATTCACAGCTGAAAAATTTCATCAAAAAGAAACATCAGTAGCCAGTAACAAAATCATTAAACCAAAGAATTATATGATGAAAATTTTATCCATGAATTGTCTCTTTATTCGTTTGTTTTTATGAAATTCGTTGATTCTTTCGCCTAAAATATTCGAACAGAATCTGAAACCAATTTCATTAAATTTCAATAAAGTAATGATCCGTCCGTTGAGTTTATTTTTCTCTGTAAAAATAAAAACTTCCCTTTGATTTTTATAAAAATGAATTTCCAAGCAATGATTCTGGGTCGTTTAGAAAATTGGTAACTGGCTAAGCTCGTATGTGGAAACCATACCCTAGGGAATGGGGAGGACGGAGCCAATCTTACCCTTGGGAGATACAGGATGCTGCGGAGCCGTATACACATATAAGTATAGCACCTAGATCAACTTAGGGGAAAGCCAAAGATCCACAAAAAACGTATACGAAACGGTAAATGATCATGGGATTACCTAACCGAGAAAATTCTGTTGGCCAAAAAAATTTGTTACTTTTTTACGTTAGCGGAGTTTTTGTGGATTCTTCGTAGTTTCAAAAGTATTATTTTTCACGAAGGAATTCTTCAAAAGTTACCATAAAAGTGGGAGGAAAAATCAAAAAAAGCATGTGTCGTTACATAGAAGACCGTATAATTGGGAAAACTGATTTTGCCCGTCTAGCGTCGACCTAAAGTTTAAGAGAAACGGAAAAGATCCCAATGCTTAATGGCAGAACGCCAGGCTGCCGTGTCTCTAAATTTCCATTGGTTATGCTCGAAGGTTCTTGTAAGACTGACGAAAGAAAAAGAAAATATAAATAAATATGCCAACAGATGCTCTAACGATATATCATTTTGTCGAGGAAATAATGAAATACTATTTAATGATTATAAACATTGACTTTGGTCATTCTCACAACTCAGTAGGATACCAAAATTTTCTCAGATATTAAGCATTTATGTGTATAACAGAACTTCGATGTTTTGTTTTTTGAAAAAAAGTTAAAAATCACAAAAATTAATAAACCTCTGTCGTTTTTCGAACTTTAAGTCGACACAACTCAGAAACATTTCGATTAATCGAAAAGTAAAAAAGATGATGATATGGTATTTTAGACTATACATTTAAAGTAAAAAATATATATGTTGAAAGCATATTGACGTAAGGAATACCTAAGAAAAATTGATGGAAATATTGACGTAAGGAATACCTAAGAAAAATGGATGGAAATATTGGCTGGTTTATCTATATGAATGAAAATAAAAAATTTGGCTTATCTCGCAAGTTACCCCAGAAGAGGGTGGAATTTTTTCTGTCGCTCGTTTCGTGTGTCCTTCTAATCTTGGCAATTTAAATGTTTGTCCCTCGCGAAGGGTGAAGCCAGAGTGAGAGAACATTTCGAGCGGTACCAGGACGATCGTCGTCGCTGCAACTATACATGTATATAATATATTGGTCGAGGCGACACGAGCATTGCGCAAGGACTACGGGTAATCCCTTGTTGAAACAGGACTAAGCCCTGTGGATTGTCTGTGGTATTGCTCGCTGATACAACCGGGAAACAACGGAAGGGCTGCGGCTCTCCTGCAAATCGAGGCATCACCCTCACCCTCTTTTGCACACACTACCAGGTCTTTCTGGTGATACGCACCGTGTATCGTTACTGGTCCTTTATCTTCATCCCGCCTCCCTTGTATTTCTCGAACGAATCGTTGTACCAACAGAAAAAGGCACACGAGAACTTGATTTGGCTTAACGTTAAGTTTACGCTTGTATCGTGTACACGAATCTTCTATATCTCGAAAGAAATTCCGTGTGTTGACCCTCATTTGCAGTAACATTCTTTAAATAACGTCTGTATAGAGCTAAAATGTCTAATTTTTTACAATTTGTTGAATAATTGTTATTTGTTATGGTTTTAGAAAACCATGAACCATTCGAAGGTAACAGAAGATGAACGCTGATAAAAAAATATCAGAACAGATTTATAAATTTTTTTACACAATATTTTAGAATATATTGTTTTCATTTATTCCATTTCTAAATATTGACGACCCAGAAACTGTTTTCTTTCGTTTTTTTCGATAGTGTTGAAAAAAAAGCCGAATATCTGGTTGAATACGATCAGAAAAATATAATTGGATAATAATGAGATTTTTGTCATTTTAACAGTATATTTAAACGGTGAACAAAATATCTTTTATAAACGACCAAAATTTCGTTACATATTATACAAAATTATTGTATTTCATGTATTCAATAACAAAACAATCAAGATTTTTCAACAAAGTTTCGCCTTCAGTGTGAAGGTCAGCGCCGCAAGCAACAAGAGCTGAATCCCCCTTCTAAATTTAAGGAAACACAAGGAATGATTGGCATGAAGATTGTAAAGCGCTGCTGGGGAATTATATTTTGTATTCCGGAGGCTCTTAAGATACCAAATATTTACGTTGGTTTGGGCTTAGTGAAGAACGACATCATCAGTAAAACGAAGTTGTCTCTTTTGCGTGACAACAGACGGGAGAGCTGGAGAAAAAAAAATGTATGAGATTTTTTGAGAGGGACGTGAGAAAACAGAGCAAATTGGTAGAGAGGGTTTCGTTGGAAAAAAGGGAGGATCTTGTGAAATTGGAGGATGAGTCAAGCGCGTTCGAAAGACAAACCCCCTTAATCCACCCCTCCCAAGGATTAACCTTTAATTCTATATACCCTCACTCGACATCCCACATAGTCTTACTCTCAGCGACACACGACGTCACGTTCTCGAGACATCGAAAAATCCTGAGAAATAAAAGGAATACAAGAGTCTCATTTTCGCGAGTATTTATTTTCTTGTCAGCATGCATAAATAGACATCTTTCAAGCCTTGAAAAATGATACAGTTTCGAAGCAGAAAATTGGAGAAAAAAAACGTTGAATAGAAAATTGCGATCCGACGTTTTATGTTGGACAGTTGCAAAATTCATGAATGTTTTTTTAAACTGTCACTCAACGAACAATTCATTGAACATGTCTCATTTACATGAAGCCGCGCACATCTCGGTGCAGAGAATTTCATTTTCTCAAAGCGTAAGTAAATTGAAGTATAATGACGTAAATTATTCTGACTCGCAACTGACAGCGACGTTCTGATTTCTCTTGAAAAACTTTGGAAAAAAACACTTTTTTTTTCTATAAAGAATAGCTGAAAATATTCTCACAGTAAAATGTCGAACTAATGATGAATGAAGCATTCATTAGCACCAGACCCGATATACGTACATTGTATTCCAAGCCAAGTAAAAATGAATTATTAAATTATTATAATTTCTGAGAAATCATCTCGTGTCATTAAATTTACTTTGTTTATGGTTTTTTTTCGCACAGCAAATGCTATAAATATTCTCTAGTTACAGACCTATTTTCGAGATTCCACACGATTTAAAGTAATTCGGAGAACAATGGAATAGAAATTAGTGAATGGTTGTTCCCGCATTACTCTTAAAAAACTATCTTGGGTGGTAGTCTCGCCAGAGCATTTTTCAACACAATTTTAAAAAATGATGAGGCTACCGTATTCGACATATTGCAAAGTTTTATTTGCGTTCTTATGTTACGCGTTTAAAAAAAAAAATCTTAATGTAATCAAAAAATTCGAAAGTATAAGCTCTGTGAGTATTAAATATAGAAGAGGTGATTATTTCTTAAACTCTAAACTTCATTAGATATTTTTTCTTCTTCAAGTTTTCAAAAATTGACTACAAAGAGTTAACTTTTGAACATGACTGTGGTAAGACTGCTACCTTAAGGAAAATAATGTTTATGCTCTAATGTGATATATATCTAAGGAAAACAACAATTTCAAATAACAAAAAAAAAGCTGAAAAAATACATTAAGTTGGGTGTCACACCATGAATTATTGTTAATTATATTTTTTCCATGATCGTACTCATGAACACGTGTATATCTATCAGATCGATATAATTTTGTTTCACAATCCGACGATCACAGCACGTATACGGCATCTCGTGAAAAATCCTATTTTCTCCGATGGCTTGTGTTCTCGTGACTATTAGTTCTATGGAATAACATCTGCTGGTGTACATGTATAGCGAAGATTTGTAGCGCGCGGGTGTTATTGCGAATGGATGAGGTCTCCCAGTGGAGAGTTTAAAGATCGATCGCAATTACGAGAGGAGTACGATGGTGGCTCGTCTTTCTTCTCGTGTGTTTTATACAATTGTAAATATATAGTATAGCACCTGCACACACGTTTATATAAATACAGATATAGACAGAGGGAGAACGTGATCGACGTCGTGATCAAGCAAACGATTATGATAGCCAGAGATCGCGCAATCTACTATCCTCATAGCTATAAGTATATATATTATTCATATAAATATATATATACGTACTTTGAGGGGGGTCCTGATACTTATCTATCCTCCGAGATTGATGTACGCTGCACGCGTCCTCTTGAGAATACATTATTAGGTCCGACACATACAGAAGTGTTAACAGGAAAATTCATAAATATTACAAAACAATAGCAAACAGGAGAGAGAAAGAGAAAGAGAGAGAGAGAGGCAATAATTTCTCATCTATTTGCAATCAGTACGATATTATGGTTCTTTTATCGTGTATTATTGCAGATGTTATTATCGTTATTTATGTTTTTTATAACATTATCATTCGCACCTGGTGATGATGAATAATGTGAAGATCGATGATTTCACATGAGATATAAAGAGAGAATACTTGGAAAAAAAGAAGCAACCTAACAGATGTAGAAATAAATTATAACACACATAGTCTGTGTAATCAGGAACAAAAAGAAAATGTTCCCGACGTTTCTAAAAACAGGTTGAAGGACACCGGAGTTATTAAACCCCCGAGAGATAAGAAACTCTGCAGATGGTTGGTGAATAAATTTCCATTGGGTGTCTGCGGCTCTCTTATGGACTTGTGAAAACGCTTGGAAAATATCCTTGAAATATCAACAAAAAAAATTGCCGTAGATTGCAATTTTTTTTTTCTTGAATTTGTCATTGACGTCTTTTTGCAGTGAGTCTCACGAAATTTTTATCTGGCAAAGGTATTTCTTTAGTTTTCCAGAACCCAGTATTATAATTGCATACTTTCATGTATATGAGCCGAATATAAATCTCGTTGCAACGATAAACTACAATTTCTTCCTAAGTCGTAAGATTAACATTGAAGAATCAGATTGAGGAAAAAACCCCGTTCTTTACGCTATTCTCAGAGCATCGTTTTTTCTTGCAAAGAAAATCCGCTTTTACGTCAGATATTTTTCAGACTTACTCCTTTCAACCTCGAAAATTTGATTTATGGTCGACCTATATCTCAACCAACCCGAAATAAATGTTAGCTACATGTTTCTGCTGTTGGATGGTGCAAATGTAGACATAGAAATATCAGCTGATATGAAGAGCGAGAGAGATAGAAAGAGAGGGAGAGAGAGAAATTCAGAAATTAAAAAAAGCTAAGAGCTTCACGATTTGGCAGAAGAAGCTGCTTGCACGAAACAACTCTTCATCCAACAACACGTGCGTATCTTATGCAAGGGTTAGCTTCGTCGTCTCATGTACTTTTGTTAAACTTATACAACTACGTAAGTGCAATCGTGCACCAGGTCAAGTGGATCGATGCAGGTTTACCCTACCTACGATGTTCTCCTGAGTATAACTTCGTAAACATGTATCATTCATTCTTTCAATTTCTGACAAAACGTTTCCTTCCCAATTCCGATGCAATTTTTTTTTAAATCATTTTGTGCATATTAGATCGCTTTTCATCGCTTTGTGCATCGCTTTTCGAAAGTGTTTCGTAATGTTTATCGATCCTTTTTAAATATAAATCCTGCGTTGTGGATTTGTAAATAATAATTGAGTCTTTTCCTGAAAATATTAATTTTTTTAAAGGAATCATCAACGGGCGATCTCTCAAAATTAGTACACTCGTTTATGTAAAGCTTGGACAATAACTAAATCAGCTTATGAATCTGATATTTGTCCCCTTAAACCACTAACCCAGTTGAAAAGAAAAAAAGTAAACCAATGTTCTTGAGAAATAATGCAACACTAGAATAAAAATATTTAAAATGCTTCGGCAGTTGTGGTTGTTTATAAAGTTCGAGAGAGTAAATAACACAACAATATACAACAGTTGTCAACAAGGTCACAAAACAGCAATTACTCCCTAATCACAAAAGTAAAATTCATAGAAACTTGTTCGAAAAAAAAATAATAATACGAACCCGAATCTCGTTTTGTTAATTTATAATTCATTATCTGCACAAAACAATAATGTAACAAAGAAATATTGCAATATTTATACGACAAGGCCATTTTATTATTGATAGGATAATCATCGAGTGTAAATCCCGTGGTTTACACAAAGTTATCTTTAGAGGTTTAACTTAATCGGAAACTCGAAAATGTATGATGATTTTCAAACCGCAAAAAATATGCAGAGTATACTTTCCATGAGGAAATTACAGAGCGAGTTAACGAAAGCTCTTTAGCTTGGGAAGGTGCGAAGGTGCAGAGTAGGTGATATCCTAGTGGAGGGTGATGGTTTTGGCCGTGGTGCGCAGAATCCGAGGTAACGATTGCAGGAGCAACTCTTGGGGTTGTAGCTGTATATAGACATGTCTGTATTGATATAGTAAATATGTAGTAGTTGAGGCTACGAGGCTCCAAACGTTGACGACGTCGACGTCGGTGTTTGCAGGTGAGGGAACGTTGGGAAGCTCTCGGCGTTGGCTTTTGCCTGTTTCACCCAAGATCTGGGTCATCGTGCGAGACGACCTCGTCGTAGCACGAAGGCCGGACCTACGATGCTGAGGTTACGACCCACTTAAAGGAACCGTCACGATTTACACTAACTCGATTTTTTTATTCTTTCCCCTTGTCATTGTCATCGATCGTTAAACAAAATATACACACGGATAAACGTGATCTGGAGCACCCACTTTTCTACTCTACAAACAATGCATAAAGTTAAAAACAGAATTGGACGCTGGACATGAAAACATTTACCAATTTATGAGCCATTTTCATCCATTTGGCTCGATGGATTTCAGAAAAACTGTACGAGTTACTCGGTGGATTACGTTGATATCACGCGACTTCGTTCTCATCAGTTTGAATGAAAATAGAACAAAGCTGTACTCTTGACCTGAGCTCAAGACGATCGATCAATGAGACTAAAGCGAAAACTTGCGATGGTAGAGTAACGGAAAACTAATGGTGATGAGGGAATAACAAAAATAGAGAGGACATTAATGGCCGCGTCGTGCACGGTATCATCGTGAAAATGATCGATCGTCGTTACACTTGTCACGAAAGGACGACTTTTTAATATTCTTTTGAAATTCTATTTTATTCATTTCACATTTCTCGAAAAAACAAATATTGAACCCACATCCATTCATAAACATTTACAGAACTGACAGACCTACGTGCTCAGGATGGACGAAAGGCCAAATTGAATTATAATTGAAGTTTAATGACACTCTCGCCATCGGACTTGACCTCCGTTGTGACAACCCAGTTGAATCGCAGATCGCGTGTTCGAAACGGAAGACCACCTTCAATTCAACACGATCTCTAATATATTTTTCGCTCGCTTTTATTTCATGAAGAGTTTTATCGCCAAGTTTTACCAGCTCGAAATTATTCTGTTACGAGTCTACACCACTTAGGCGACACAATTCGTTGGACGAGGGAAACATGAACGCTCGACCTCCACGCAACCCTAGAAGCAGACCGTTTCCTTCTTTTAGGGTATGGAAAAATTACACTTACAAGTTGTTGTTTTGATTCTAAGCACTCTTAAGTGTGCATAAAAAACACATAACCTATAGAAAAGTTTTTCACAATAATTGGCGACTTGTCCTCGCTCTGAATAAAACGCGAATTTGCAGCCCCGAGCTTGATGAAGTCTCATCCGTTGACCTCCGCGAAATTTGTCATCCAGCATAGTTGAACCCAGTAACGCAATCCATTTTCCCCACATACAGGAGGGCTACCCAACGGTTTTCACGAGATACGACCAGCTATGTGGTTTCATGTTTCCGTGGAGTAGGCTCAACGCGATATTTCATTAGTTCGGTGGGTGCGGAATAGACGGTGGATGGTGAATCGGACATTTGGGGTCAAACCGACATGTGGAATGAGATTATACAGGTTTCGATTATAAATAAAAACGCAGCATTTTTTTCAGGTGACCAAAGTTTTACGTTATAAAGACTAAAGCACCTCGAGAATTACTATTAAAAAAAAAAAAAAAAAAAAAAACAGTCGAACATATCATATAGAAGTTTCCATTAAATGACATCGAAATGTTCATCGCCAGGATGACAGGATGTTATTTCTGCAGGTTCCAATTTGCCTGTATTGATTCGATCTCGCGATTGTTCGAAAAGTTTGATTATATAGTCCGCGTCCATTAGAGCATTATTGATTATGCATATTTATGAAAAGTCAGTCAGATTTGACTGATCATCATGACTCTAAATGTAATTTTTTCGAGTCTTTTCCAGGATCTTAAGCATTGTAATGTTTTACCTGTTACTCGTAGAATATGCCAAAAACTTGAAAGGCTTTCGTTCCTCACACAATCATCAGAGATTCACTTCCCCATGTGAATGCAATGACAAAGTTGGCAGAGGCGTCATACGGCAAAGTGACTAAGCTGAGCAATCAAGTAAACACATGCACATACGAGAAACAAGTAGACAATATATCCGAGCGGAGCTTCGTTGAGAGGAAATGCTCACTTCAGCTCTATTCTCATATTTTCTCTCCCGCAAATCTCTCGCATGTGTGATACATTGCGAGAATCGTGGCGCATCGTATGTTCTGTACCGTGTTTGCTCCAGGGGGTCGATAACGCCGCGTTTGCGCCGACGTGTAGTGAGAAAGGTAGAGAGGACGATGAGGGGCGAGGATCACGAGGTGTAAAGGTGAAAGAAACAGACAGAAGGGTGTGTGAGAAAGGTACCGGTGTGCGAGCCTTTTTTCATCAAGAGCTGTGTGAGAGAATAGAATTTATCATAGCAGGTAGTAAAACGTCCTAAAGTGTCAGTGTAAAAGCAGAAAATCGATTGCAGCCATCACTAACTAACGCTAATTCAGGAATCCAATTATTTGACCTTTCTATCAAGCATTGCACCAAATCTAATAGGCAATTCTGATCGAATGATTCAATAATTAATTACGAAAACTCAGAGAAGGCGCATTTATCCACAATGAGCTCCACAAGAGTCAAAGGTAATTACATCTCTGGACGAGAGATGTGAAGACCGAAAATCAATAACGCACACTAGCTTCAATAAAAAAAATGAATCTAATTATTTATGGTATTCATGAAATAAAGCTGCGAATCCAAAACAGATTACAATCGGATGATTAGACGGTTAATTATTTAGAAAATTGCAACCAGAAAAATAAGGCTCAATAAGCGTTTCTTTTGGATAAGCAGGAAATACAAAAAAATGTAGAGAACAGAACTACGAAAAATAGTATGAGTGAGTTCGATAGAACCGAACGAAGGCGTCATGTTCAAGCAGCGAGAGTTCTGTTGAAATCTCCGTAACTTGACACCGTCGGGCGAATGGATAGGACGAGTTATACGCACGCGAGTTGTGACTAGCGGGGTCGATGTCTCTTGAAGAATAAAGGGTATGGTGTTTGTGTATACTGGATCTCACACATGTTCGTTGTGGATCTTGTGTCACGATTTTCCACTTGCTTTCATAGCTTTAGGCGTTATCATTATACGACTGAAATGCAACAATATTCACTTTTGTATTCATTTGTTCAGAATATGTAAGTGGTTGATCAACAGGAAGCTAACTATATGATATCAAATTATATCATAACTGTTGAGGCAATTTGCGCACCGAAAACACTCCCTCCGATAAAAAATCGAAATCTGGTGTATTAAATAATGAGACACTGACATCCGCTTGTGATGCAGTATAAATTCAATTTCATTCTTAATATTTAATATTATAACGCTCGAGAGACATCATTCTCTCTAGAGTTCGTTCGCAACTGACTCGCTTCGCTATCGCGAGATTTTGTCAACCCGAGATAGGAAAACAAAAAGTAAACTTTCGGGTCTATCAAACCCACCATTCAAATAGGACGGACAGTCTCAACAATAACTACTCGAAGTCGTCAATTTTGTCTACTCAAAAGCTTATTAAATCTAAGCTGAAACGTAACAATATCGGTTTTTGTAATGAAAACTTCAAAACACTACGATCAACTAAATAATTTGCTGAGACAATAGGTTTAAAAGACAAATATATCATGGAAATAATTTGATATCTGTATGAGAAGACGCTTTCAAAGTTATTTTTAAACCATGGAAAACCACGCTTCAGAGGCTTCAATACGACTTATAATGGTCTGTTTGAATGAGCGTGCAGATTTAGATGTACAAAAGGCTTTACGAATGAGACCACATTCTGTTGCTGACTAATTTCAAAAGATTATTTCGCGTAGACAAACACGAAAGGTCAGGAACACGTTTGCGCGTTCCATCTGTTTTCATTCAGAACGCTATATGAAACGATTATAGATTCATTGACTCGACGACCGGAAGTTCAAAATCGGTAACACAAAATATGACGTTTTATTGTCGATATCAAATTGTGATTAAAGAGGAAATAAGCCATACATATTTGTGCTGGAATGGCAATTTACCGGAAAATCTCTTGCGGGATAGAATTTACTTGAGGTATAATTCCTTTCACGACCTCAAATATTTTACGAATGACAAATCTTTTCGCACGATGCAGTTAAAATACATCCCAATTTGCTGAAAATACATCAAATCAAATTACCGCAGTATTAGCAAGGAAGAAACTTTATCATCGTCAAATTCGTAGAGAAATTCACGGAGATGACCTGTCACGCACATTCAAATTAGAAAATTCCTATAGAAAAAATTTCTTGATTTTTGATATTTAAAAAATTTCAAAAATTTTGTAGCAACAATAAAAACAGAGATTCACCAAATGTTCAAGAAAAATTTAATAAACAGAAGATTTTTCGTAACTGTAATTTTCAATTCAAGAGCATTCGACAGTTTTGACGATACTTTTTACACGAGGAGTTTTTTTCACCCGTTAATAATCGGCCTACATGTTTACCGAAGTTACTCTGCACTCTATGAGTATTTTTACTCACAATTACTAACAGTGTAGTCAAATGCAGTTATTGATTCCGTAGCTCATCAAAGAATTAAAAAAATTCTTCTAATTCACTTAATTACGAAAAAAATTTCAATATTTCGTTTACCGTGACACAAATAATAGTTTTTGACATTTTTTTCATGGTCTAACTTGTCCAACTTGTCAAAACATATAGACATTATTATTATATATTATATAGATAGAAGAAATCATGTAATCGAACGAGGGAGGTGAAAATACTATATAAATATATATATATATATATAACATGTTTAATGGTAGACCAAGCAAAACGGATACATTTCGAAGCGCTGGGAGTAAACGCAGCTGCAACAGTTACCGTATATTTCTCCGCAGGTTCACCCAGCAGTGCGAGGGTGAACACGATATTTTCGCATGACTCGTCACGATTAATAATCATTTTCCGTCTCGTATAAAATGATATCTGCTTCTCGCTAGAAAGACACGTTGATAGAATGCTTCCACTTTAATGAGTTTGCTTTCAATCTTGCGGGGTATTTTCATTATGGCAAAAAAAATCAATTCCATATGACAAAACATCTGAGCTTTGTGAGGAATTTCAAACATACTGTTAACGTAAAAAAAATCGCAAATAGATCAATTTTACGAAAAAAACATTCTCATTGCTGAATAATGAGTGCTTCATTGTTAAAATGAAAGCTTTGCATTGTATTTTTTGTGTTTAAATCTGAGGAACAGCATTATGTATACGAGCGTCTCTAGGTATATTATAAAGCGATGGAGCCCCGGCGTACACTGACATAAGAGGGTCGAAAGTTCGTGGTTGAACCTTAAGCCACGTTGAAATTAGCATCGTCACCGCTATCCTTCATCCAGGGGAGACGAAACTCGTTTACATGTGTGTGTAGATGTGTATGTTTGTATGAGCGCGCGCACGTGTGTGTACGTGTGTATGTGGGTGTATGTATCAGTATATGAAATGGAACGACGAAGAAAGAAGAGAATTCGACGACATCGGATGTATACATCTATATGAATTGTATATAAATACAGAGAAAATATATGTACACGTGACATGGTCGACCTGTGGGGTGTGTTTGTACGATGAATTTCAAGCCAGACGAGCTACAATATCCAGTAACTGAATCCTCGTCAAATTATTCGATTATCCTGGAGGATACGGACCGAACGAAATCGCTTCCCGTCTCACACCCTCCAAATAATTAATAACGTGAATTTACCCCGTGTATACATTATGTAGTATATACATATAGATACCAATATCGAGATAGAGAACGATTCGAACGATTATCGATTACCCGAAAATCTCTCCGATTCGATTTCATTTTCAATGAATTTTTATATAAAAATAACAGAATGATTGCAAGTTTTGTTTTTCTTTTACGGTGAACAACTTTTCATTAGTCCTCCATAATCGTCGTGCAATATTGTATTTCAATTTTTTATAGTTTTTTATTTTCTGGATACGTACTGATTCAATAAAACGGAGTTGAATTTCGAAATATGTTCCCAGCAATACACAGCTTAGATCATTTTTATAACTTTTATGTAAAAGTTACAAGCTTATGTAAAGTTCACATAAAAGTTACGACAATGTTTCAAGTGGTAGGTTATCGTTTGATTAATAAGCAATTGATTGATTGTCAAGACCGTCTCATATGTCGAACCCGCTAAATCACGTTGAGATGCACGATGAAATATTCACGACACCGAATATTTCAATTAAGCGTGAATACGGCGGAAACGATAATTGGTTGTGAATAATATCCAAAATTTTCTGGAATTTGTCTTTTTTTCTAGTCTGTAATTAACTTTTTGAAATGAACTCACGTCACAGTTCGCCTGTGGAACGTATAACAAACTCCTAATTGATGTTTTTTTTTTAGTATTCAAAATTATCTTTTGGCCTGAATACGAGTTATTAATTTTCTCGAGAGCCCTCGCTACCAACTAATTCATGCTTTACAGTAATTTCGCAATCTTCGACACTGATGTGAGAGAAAAAAAAGTTTTTGCAGTCATACGATATTTACATGGAATTTTTAAAAATGGGAACTCTTCTTGTTCACGCCAAATTCGGCGTCTCAATTAAGCATCCTATTTATACGCAAATAAATCAAAGAAGAAACTTGTTAAGTGAAATAAAAAATAATCATTTTTAGAATTTCACACTTGTTGGCAACATACTTATTCGTTTTACAACCAAACACACGTCGAATGTAATGTGTTGTGCTCAATTATGTATAATTCAAATAGAAATCAAATACAATAGAAACAGAAAAAAGTTGAAATTAAATGACAGCCTGAATTCGTTTGTAAAATATGCATTAAATTTTGTTTAATGCCTGTACGGAACAAATTGCAAAACAAATCGTTGCTGAAGACAAATTGAAATGGTATTGATAAAGTTGATGGCTTTGAGAAAACTTCTATATAAAATAAAAACAAAAGTGTTTTTTTTTTTGTCAGAATCATTGTTCAATATTCATTATTAGTTCCATAAATTTACGTATCACTATAAATATAGTGTCTGCATCAATATAAGATTATATCCCTGCACGATAACGCACGTAATACATAGTGTTTAAGTAAATAGTTCACGATCGGAGACGAAAACAATTATTGAGCAAGGCCTTCGTAATATAGATTCCGGAACAGGACTGCTTGAATGAACACATTGTTAAATCTCCTGAGTAAGAGAAACAGAGACACAAGAAGGAAAAAAGGAGCTGAATATACTCAAGTATAAAGGCAAATTACGTAAACCTATCGAGGGTCAGAGAAGCTAAGCAGCACTTTGCAATTCTTTTATCTTTTCAAGCCCATTCAGCTAATTCGATATTGTTAAATCCTCCTTTATCAATACTTCGAAAACAGATGACAAATAGATTCTTGCCATTTTCGATAATTTTTTTTTTACATTTATTCTAGTAATCGTCTGTGTACCATATTGGATATTATTATTTTGTTCAATTTTTTATTCTTCTTTGAAAAAAAAAAACTTTCTATCGCTGACTAAAAAGATAAAATTTAAAATGTTTTCATTCTATAGTTATCATACCATTTTTTGCTCATAAAGACGATTCGTTGGCTTTGAAAAAAATATATTCAGTGTGAAAGTAGAAATCATTGACAGGAGAAGAAATAATGTACGCACCATGCGTTTCGCAAAAGTTTTGTTCGCAATTGGTTTTATAGCTCGCCTACTTCGAGCCGATCCTGGCGATGCATTAAAATTCCTTGTGTGAACGTGCAATAAATATCAATTACATTCCTCACCGGGAATTTCGAAGAAATAGAATTTGTTCGTGAAATAATAGGATCATTTAGCAGGATGAGCTTCGCGGATAAAAAGATGATAAAAAGTGTATATCCTACGAATTTCGAGGAAGCAGACAATTAATTCTTTATTCATATTAAAGTGGGTTGTTCGCATGAAATGACGATTAAAAATCAAGAACTGAAAATATGGATTTCCACTGAGGTATCGCGTCGAGTCTAAACCCATATTTGTCCAAAGTATTTTTCATCAATTCAAAAAAACAATTCCGATGGTAATTTGGTAAAATATTTTGATATAAATGTCTTATAAAGTCTAACGCTCGTAAAATTCAAGTTGGCTCAGACACAATTGACCTAACGTTGATTCAGTAAGAGTTCATTTCAAAAATTCTATTATGGAAACTCGCGGTCAAATTCAATAAACAGACACGAAGAAAAAAGTCGTATTATGATTACTTCCCGAAAAAAAATGAAGTCATCAGTTAAATTGTTGTTTCGTGATATTTCGTATTTTCTTGAAACAGAAAGAGAGAGAGAGAGAGAGAGAGAGAGAGAGAGAGAAATTGAAAATTTATTCCGTGGAATTCCGCAGGTTTTAGTCGACAAAAAAACGTTATTAGATGGTCCATGTATGTGAGTCGAGTACAGTTGAATTTCACGTGGTAAAATTAATGTCCCGTGCTATTTCCCAGGCGCATACATGTATACAGAATTTTATTCACGACGTGTGCATCAGCATCATATTCTACACATATAATGGTTGTCTAGTATCACGTAAACGATACATCAGGGCGAATCCCGTAATGTAGATTACCCTTCGAATTACATCGAGCAAAACACTTGTACGAGCAATGTACACATATGCAGACACTTTGTCTGGGATACCGTTCTATAGTAAGGATCTCTGAAGTGCTTCTCTATGTACCCGTTTCTCCTCGGATTTCATCACTTGCCGAGAGAAAGAAAGGGAGAGAGGGAGAGAGAGAGAGAGAGAGAGTTTAGCATGAGAAGACCTTCCTGGGACGAGTGATGTCTCTTTGTATTTAGTTCATAGGATCAAATTCATATTACAACCACACATTATCCAGAAAGCCTTAAGAGCGGCTGTGCAAGTTGATGAAAATTAGATACTCAACCACAAAGAGAAAATAACTTAATTACAGTTAATTACATTTACATGAGATAAAAATGTTTACTTTTTTTTCACAAATTTGTGTGTGGTTTTAAACGAACAGTTTCGCAGCAGCACTGCAGCAGTTTCAAGTTTATCCTATCCAGGAAATTACCACTGATAACGGGATTCTAGACAACAATACGACTTGAAGCGACATTAAGCCCCGGCACATGTCATTTTTTGATACTAAATAGTATCGCGTGTTAAAGACTTTATTGATAGGCTAATGAGCAATCAGTAATCATTTACTGATAAAAGAAACGATTGATTGCGGCACAGTTGAAAAAAAAATCATGTTTTCTAAACGGAGAAACGTATTTTCACTTCACCAATCGAATCCAAGTGATACTCACGCATTGCCGAAAAAACTTCGGTGGCTGAGTCAATTGAAAATTAATGCGTGAGGTCAAATTGAATAATGGATTTAAAAAAACGAATACTCGTGCGAATATAATTGAAGTACACAGAATTTTTTCACGATATAACTAATTGATAACAATTTTTTTTTTAAATGAAAGTATATATTCATTGCAACAAACGTAACAAATGCCTTTTTATGATTCGAATAAGAAGAGAGATACGCTTAACGAGCTTAGCAAATATGAACGCAAAAGAAGATCCTGCTTCTTACTTCTTCACATGTAAAAGGCACGAGTGTGAAGAAATATATCTTGCTGGATTCGCAATGCTCAGAGATACAGTAAAGAAGAAGCAACGACGCAATATCTTAATGCACAGAATCCACACATACAGTGTACACTAATGGCGTAATTATGTTGCATATAGTTCTGCGACGATAACTCGATCGAATGCAGAGCGAGTGTGTTAAAAAAGTTTCTTATTCGATTTGGTGTACGCGTGTTTGGCACATTTACATCGGGACAAGGTGAACTAGTCTTAAGTGGAAAAAACTCGTCCCTGTAAATATAATTTCGTAAAAAACAATATTCGTTTCACTTATCACGTGATAACTAAGGAAACTGAACTGTTTCTACACCCGAAGTAATTCTACTGCATTCAGCCGATATATAAAATGATTTATTTGTTAAATAAACTTCTCTCCGCCTAAAGCTTCGTGTGAAATTGTAATGATTTCAAAAGTACAAGCCACGTGTTGGTGGATTTACAAAGATCTATATGCGATGAAGCTGCAAAGATCTGGGCGAAGTAAGAGACTGCAATGTCGTAACGTCTCAATGAATCTCGACACTAATTCCACGTATTACCGTCAATTTGAACGTGCCGCCGTGTGCGATAATCATTTATTTTATGGATCGTGCGAGACAATTCGATTGGATGCACGTAGCACCGATCGTTGGCATTATAATTGATACTATGCATTCATGATTGTGAAGAACGCGAAGTACGAGCAGAATACACATAAAAAATAATCATTTTCAATCCTGTCTGTTAAATTATTCGTGCTCGATTCAGTAGAGATCAGATGCCTTGCCTTCTATCCCGACTCCATAACTGAATATGGTGTTATAAGCTAAGCACATTTTGCCTAAGAACTGCATTCAAAACGTTCAAACAGATAATTAAACTATTTAATGAATATTTCGTAAAATGTAACAATTTTCAGTTTTTTTGAATATAAGGAAAAATTATGTTCAAATTGTTCAACAACATTTCTTCTTGCGCAAAAGCTGAACCAAAATTACAAGCTGGCCCAGATTTAAGCTCGTGTAGAACTTGAAAAAAACTAATAGTTCGACAGAATTCTATAGACAAAAAAATTCAATGGAACAAAGTATCAAACAATGTCTGTCTTCTAAATACAAGTAAATTTGTTGCTTTTTTTAATTACTTTTCCTTCATGCTGTTAACGCGAGTCTGGGTTGTGTTGGTCATGGCAAAACGAAAGAAATCTTCACGTATATACCGTTTCTTTTATGACTCGAACTTCGAAACGTCTAAAGACGAAGCATGTATACAGTTATACTAGGGAAAAGAAACCGATATTCAGTAAATCCGGAAGTATATATTTTTGCGTTACATTGTCAGGTCTAATCTATTTCAGTGGTCATTTTCCTGGACGTTTTCGCAAGCAAAAGAACTACAGAAATTCTCTCTACAGCCTAAATATTTATATATTTATAAAGAAATTTATGGGTGCATTATAATGATACATAAAGACATACATGAAATTCTATCATTGCAAATCGTTGAAAAGTTTTTTAATGACATTCTGTCTCGTCTTTCAGTCTGGAATCGATCGCTCAATCGAAAATAGAATACAGCTGTGCTTTATGAATTATAAAAAATCTCAACAATATTCAATGACAACCAAGGCAGCAAGAATCATTTTAGAAAATAATTGTGCCTCCTGATGATAAACTACAGAAATTCATCATCTCAACACCGAAAGCAATATCATAGTTTTTATTTTTATCGTCATTCAACGTAACTCAATAAGACTGAACAAAGTCTTTCTTAATGACAAAGGAAGTAAAAGAGTTATACAATGAAGAAAAAACGATGGACAATTCCTTGGAATTTTTATGATTGTCGTACTGTCCACGTCTGACAATTACATTGCTTTTCTACTTAACCCTGTTTGCTGTTGATTCGTTAAGAATTCATTAGTCGAATGAATCGAAGAAATAATGGAACCGTCAGTGTACACATCATTCATCAGTGCGATTCGGGTTTATTGCTGGAAGAAAACCAAGCCCTCAACCCCCCTTCGACTTGTTGCAAATGATCCAAACTTTTTATACTATGCCATGATCTTAAATCACGTCGGCTCTGTAGTGCAGCGCACAAATGTTCCACCAAGTGAAGAGGAGCATTCACTTTGACGAGATTCTTTGAACTGTTGCGTGCGAAAGTGAATAACTCGCAAAATTATCGTTATGCGGAGTTCTCGAGAGAAAGCAAAACCAGCACGTACATATGTAGAAAATTATCCATAAGTCGTTAAAACTTTAGACAAAAGCGGGAATATGAATAGTTTTTTTTTTTTTTTTTTTTTTTTTTTTTCAATTCATAATTTTTCATATATTTCTTGCCGTTTGTCTCCATCCACAAAATGCAGTCAAGGCACGAACAACTCGTCGCCAATTTGAGGATATCACATGAACTGTATTGTCTCCCAAATTACATTTTTCACACTATTAAAGAGAGCTCGTTCACGTTCACGAAGCATGAATACTTCTATTGTTTCACAGCTCTATTGTTGAAAATTCAAATTCACTTTCTGACAAATTGTTTAAGCAAGAAACAACATGGACAATTTGATAAATAGGTGAATTTTGTTCGACGTCAACCATTATAAAAGAGAAGAATTAATTATTAATTCACGATGCATATGTTGAAACGCTGAATTTAACGATGAAATTATCGTTTACATTAACTAACTTATTTCCTTTTAAAATTTATAAATCGACACTACTTACATCGTTCTCTCATTGTAACCAAAAAATTGTATTTTCGTTCGTTCGGTGCGTGTTTCGTCGAGAAACGAGATTGAATTGTGACCATAATAATAGCGAGCTAAGCCTTTATCTGGGAACAAGCTTTTTCCGGTTTAAACTTTAAACTACCCTTCCCCATTCCTTCGTACAGCGACGAGAAAACTCACGCAACGAGCGTGATGGAGTGAGCTTACGCGTCATTAAATGAGGATTAGGGCAAGCCGCAACACTTTACTTTAATTTTCAACAGTATTTCGTCGGTGACATAGCGGAAAATCAATGTTTTTCAAACGATTCTTTAAAAAATTTTCATAACGTTAGAATTCTGCGAGAAAAGAAAATCAACTTCAAAGTAAGATTCTCACTACAGCCACGTTCAAAAGTTATCTCTCCCATTCATATTCGATAACTTCGATATAAGTTGCGGAATAATCTAATAATGTCAGTTGTTATGTCTCATAGAAATGTAAAAACACATAAACTTTCGCGAAAAATGTCTGATATAAAATTTAGCGTGAAAGAAATAACCACCTTTCTCATATGTAATGAACAGGAGTTGGTATAATCGTATGTTCTTCAATAATTGAGGACAAAATTTTTTTTAAATATGTAGAAAAACTTCAGAGTTATTCCGTGAAATGTGAATTTTTCTATTTCTTCGCGTAATAACGTGTGTAAAACCGTGAAAGCTTTGATAGCCCAAACGTGCAACACAGGATGGTGAATTTTTTTGAATTTTTAAATCGTACATTCATAATTGTGTCCTGGTTGAGTCCTAAAAATTGAAAAAAAAACTGAAAAAACGTTTTGTCGCGTCTAGTACCTTAAAGTCTTATCCTGCAGTACAGAAAAAAAAATAATCAACCCCTTTTGTTATCGAGTTACGAATTCAGATTTCATGCAACGTATTATCGAATTACCAAGAATCGTGTCACCATTGATTTAAAAAATTAAATCCAATTCGCTTGAAGGGTTCAATCAAAATTCTATTCAAAGTATTTCTGTAATAAATATAACAGATTTTTTTTTGAGTTTGTTTGTTCGCCTTCATTAAGATTAATTCACAGCAAGCTTCTCCTTCGACTTTTATTTTGATATAAAGACTATTTATTAGCTGAATAAATGATTATTCGAAAAATAATAAGCAATCAATTTATTGGTCTTTCATCACCCGGCATTGAAAGTTATTTACCTGCAACGTGATCGATCGATCATTTATGTTACATGCAGTCGGTACTACGAATATATATGCATTATTTTCAGTATTCTTCTTTTTAAATATCTAACGAGAATGTCTGGATCTCTTTTTTTATTCGCAGGCAACCGATTGGTGGCTCAATGACATGTATTTGACAGTACCACTGGCACTTCCGATAAACAGCAATCCAGGACTTGCAGCAAGACCAAAAAGACTTACGAGTCAGCGAGATGCTGCGACCTTTCTAGCCAGATTTCTCACAGAATTGCTCGACTATCAAGAAATCCTGGACAGGTAAGATCATCAATCATTTTTTTTTTTTTTCAAATAAATTAATAGCTCAACAAATGTTAATGGCAGGTAGATATTTTTTCGCAAGATTAGAATGGCTATTTTTTAATTCTTTAATAACATGGAAACACTCTAAGATAATAAGTTTTTCTAAAATATTTCAAAAGAACAATTTAAGGATGGTAATTGAATATGCGAGTCTTTCACATTAACAAAACATTCTTTTTGATGCTTAATAATCAATTTATTCAAAGAGGATAATAATAATGTAAATAATCACAACAAAAATCGTCGAACAACTCTCGTCTTCGCGAAGACAGGTCGTTCAATCATCGTCATACTTGACACTCGTTACCGGCTTCTCGTTAGAAGACGACATTTCTATTTATTCACTTCGTGTCTATCCACTTGTACATTTTCCCATTTCATCGATCTACCTTGGAACGGTCATGTCTCGTGTCTTCGGAGGGTGAAAATATTCTTGTCAGAGATTATTTCTAACACGGGCGTAGAATACCCTCATATAAACCCTCATATAAATATTTCATCATTTTGATTGGCAAAGATCAGTAAGAAAAGTACTAATGATTGCGCTGTTTTGGAGTTATAACGAAGCCTGTTAAAATAAAATAAGTTCACGAAAATACATGAATCATACATTTTGACCTGATATTCGTTCAGCACCAAATAAAGTGAAATAAAATCACTTGAAATCCAAATATCAAATTTCCAATTTTATTACACCGATCTTCAATAATCTCATGTTTCTCATACACACTATTTCAATACCACTATGTCTCCGTCCTCCTTCGCCCTTTTAGGTGTCCTAACATGGATCCTTTGACGTACTGTTGTTCGCTATATCGAAATATACTAAAGAAAATGAATTTTCTTAGTATATTTCTGTCTTCCTTTATTTCCCGCTGTACTACACGTTTCCTTGTTTCTCATATCGTTCGCGAGAGCGCATATATAGAAAATGAGAGAACCAAAAGAAAAGCACAACGAGGATATCTCAAGGAGCGCAATCGTTTAGAAACGAGCAAATTCTTTCTCAAAGCTTTTCTGCTTCTATTGCCTATCCATTTATCAACCGAGCGAGCGTATTACCGCGATTTCGCATCTGGTAAATCTCTCGAATTTCTTTATTCTTTTTTACTTGCTCAACCGATCGCGTCTCCTTCACAAAAGTAAAGGAAAAAAAGTAAAAAGCTCGCTCGCGGAGTAGTTGGAAGAAGCCAAATGAATTTAGCGGGGTCTCTGCAACGCATTCTGTGAGGAAATCCGGCGACTGCGGAAAATCTATAGAATTTCAGGAGCTTAAAGAGTGCACATAGATTTATATATTTATATATATTCTGAATATGGATTATTTCGTGCAAACTCAATCCGTATAATTTCCAATTTAATGAGATCTCTTCTCCATAATATTCGACTATAATTGGATTATTAATTTTTATGCAATTATTAGCAGTGCAATAAAACAACATACTTCGTTCATCATCATTAAAAAATCGGGGATATTCTATTTTTCGACAATATATACTAAAATATATACTTGTTTCAAAATTATACACCGCCAATTGATCATTTTTTAAACTAAAAACAATTTTGTAATTTTCAATCGTTAAAAAAAAAAATTGTTAACCATTTCAAACGGAATTCTCGAAATAGATTAGTGGATAATCATGAGACTGAAATCTTAAAGCCTCATCCTCATACAGTATCCGATAAGCAAGACCGCGATAACATTGTTTTCTTTTAAACGTCTCGAACTCTACGGTCTTGAGAATTTATCCGCACGTTTTTTTCTTGTTGTAATAATTATGCTTTGCTGTATATTCTTTGAGCGATTCGGCAATTTTCAATTCGTGTCATTGTCTTTAGACGTATAATAATGCCAAGAATAATAATTATTATAATAAATGTAAGAATAATATTTGTTGAGTTGAACCGGATGGAAAGAATCGATCGAACGATTCAACTCGTTATTCTTATATCGTCCCTGATGTCGACTTCGGGGCGAAACGTCGACTCGAACAAGGGTCGCCTTGGGGATGAGGGACTCAAACCAACCCCCAAAACCCCTCCTCACCCTCTCATCGTTAGTGCTCTTCCAGCGGAACAGAAAACGTCTGTTATTTTGTTGGTAGAATCGATTAGTGAATTCGTCATACATATATACACATAAATAAACATTTACATCCGTATATACAGACACAAAGAATAATTGTAACACCAATTGTGAACCTATGAGCACTAACAAATACTTCGAATAAGAAAAAATGTTGTTACACACAAACAAATGTTTCTTTTCAACCATTTTTCTTTTTGTCTTCTTCTTTTTCGTTCATTAGCATTTGAATGCACTTTATTGAGGTTATTTTTATCGTTGCAATAAAAAATGTCATAGATCCGAATTGGAAGTGGAACTTGTCAAGTCGAAGGATGGCAAATCTATGCAACCGCTGTGTATGGCCCAACATTACCAGATATTTAGTATTTATCGAAGACCCGGTGAAAGTATTGATGAGCGGGTAATCTTGGACAGGGCAACCTCCGGTGATCATATCATAGTCGCTCATTATAATCAGGTACAGATATATATATACATATATATATTTATGCCTCTAGCGAAGTTTACGTAAGCTTAATTCACTACCAAGAACGTGGTTTATCTTTCCAAGCGTCAATTTGAAAAGTACTTAATTCAGACTTTTTGGAAAAATAGAAGCAAAATTTTAGGATTTGTTAATTCATCATCGAAACTTGAGCAAATACTTATTTATGGAAAATGGAGCAGTGAATAATGCTGAGAAAAGAATTTGAGTTTAATTCACCAATGTTTCGTAAAATAAGATGAATGTGATATTTAGTCCATTCAAGAAATCGTACAATTGTACGGATCATTAATTTTTTCATAGTGAAGAAAACGATGTGTATTAAATGAAGCAAATAAATTTGATTGCCTCGGATTTCCTTGGGTCAACGCGAAATAAATTTTATCAAATGAAATAAATAATTGGTTCAATAAAATTATAATTGGAACTGCATATTACAAATGACGCATTCCACGAAACTATTTTGATCAACAACTACACTCTTTTCCGAGTGTATGCCAAAAAAATGTTTAAAAATCATATTTGACCTGAAAATGAAAAGTACAGTGTGAGCACCGGACCTTATTTACGAAAAGTTCTTTTTGCATGTTAAATTCAACCATTGGGCTTATCATTAAATAAAGCGACCCAAAATTCCTGTTTATTTATATTGTAGAGAATGCAAGGATGTAAGTTGGAGAATAGGAAAATGCGAACACCTCAAAACTAGAATGGAAAAATGTGTTGGTTTCAGTTCTATAGTGTACCGGTAAGAGCATCCGATAGAGGAAGAATCACGGAGGGTGAACTGATGCAACAAATTCTAAAGATCATGGAAACTCCAGCAGACCCAAGAACGCCACCTGTGGGAATTCTCACGACAGCTCAGAGGCCGGTCTGGGCGAGGGCAAGGCTGGAATTAATGAAAAGTGAATATAAGTTGTTTTCTAATTAGCAGCTATGGTGCTCGATCATTCCTACAGTATTTCTTTATTGCTTTTTTACCGGATGAAAAAAACGATTATTGCAAATAATGAAAAAAGAAAAAAAACAACAAGAAAGGATGTTATATGGGACACGTAATTTATATCCCTCAACACTAATTAATTTAGTTATACTTGTGCGAATTGACATTCCACATTGAACGATTGGAATGGAACTTCAATAGTTCAATGTTCCATTCCAATCGTTCAATGTAAGCGGCTTTAATTATTGAAAATATTTAAGTAGAAATGATTTTAAAGGCTCCAGACCCTGCTGAATGTTTGAAAATCTGTTAATTATTTTCTTCTTTCGAATGATATGGTTTTCAAATTCCTCCGGTAGATTTTTAAGTATCAGTGTTCAAGTAATTCTCGCACGAAACTCTTGCAACAAATATTTCAAAGGCCCGGGATAAAGCCAAGAATATATATCCTTCTCGACACGTTCTCTATCGCAACAACCCTCTTCGCTATAATTATCCGTTCGTTCCTCTCGTCCCACCAATATTTGCAATATTCCCCATTAACTTATCCTAGGCGGTAAGAGAGAAGCTGCCATGAATGTCTGTCTATCGTACAATCCTGAAAGGGAAAAGCAGGCCGAGGCGAGACCTTACTCAACACAACAACTATATGCACGTTTGAGTGAAAGAGACAGAAAGAGAGTCTGCGACCCCGTAACGTCGAGAAGTTTTGCCCCGTGTTGTTAGCAAATCGAATGAGCTATGCGATAACGAGCTAACGACGATTCGCGGTTGCTTCTGCTATCTCTTCCGTCTCTCTTTTCTGCTCTCTCTTTCTCCCTCTCTTCATCTCTCATTCTCTCTTTGCTTTGAATCACCGCGGGAGATCACTCAAAGAGGAGACACTCGAAGCTCTGACTTGATCCCTTGTAGTTTAAACTTTCGAGGACTTGCACTTCAAATGCTCCTGTTCCATCTCTTCAATTGGATGACAATTGTTATAACTTTTGTTCCCTCTCGAAAATGTCCCAATTTCATTAAAATAAATGTTTGCTTAAAAATACGAGAGCAGTGTAACGAGATAGAATCTTTGAAAAATAGCATTGGTAACTAAAAGTGATCGATACAATTGCCTCATGTGAACAAATGTTTTTATAAAGTAAAAAGTTTTCGTGCAACTCAATCAAAAACAAAACACCGAAAAGTACCAGAAATAGAATCTCTTTGAATCCTTTTTTTAATACTGAAAAAATGTATCCGCTCAAAGAACTTTTCATTTATGTGCATTGACATTTATTGTTGTCAATAACAGTAAAAAATTGCATTTAAAAAAAATGTATACGAGCTATGGTTGTAGCTGTTGAACGAATCAGTTTTTTGCTAAATGCTATTTCCAATAACCACGATGTTCGATTTAACCCAAAAATAAATAAATAAATGAACACTCCAGCTGACACAATAATCCATCTTTGTCGGAGTTGAATCTTTTTTATGTATTTTTTACAAAACGACAGAGATTTAAACCGCAATCGAGAATTTAGCAAATAACTGCGGTATTCAAACGAAAAAAACAGCTTGACAAGGATTAGACATAACTGTCTGAAGATCCTCTGTACCAAATTTCATTCAGGTCAGTCTTTAGTTTTCGGGATGAAATGGTCGTTCAAAACACAATTTTCTAAATAACACTTGAATTTCTAAACATCTGTCTATTTCAACATGTTATCAAGTTGGATACTTGGAACTTTATAGAAATTATATACACAAAGGGACACTACCGAATATTTTGAGAAAATCCTTTTTCGATCTTTGGAGTGTGTGTGAGCCCATAATGAATGATGAATTCGTCAACGATATGTAGCACGCGAATTCTTAACAGCCCCCTTTTTTATTAAAATTTAAATGACCTCGCATCGACTTTCGTAATAGACGAACAAAATCGTCACAATCTGGAACTGTTGGAACGTTGTCTATGCATCGTTTGCATCGACGAGGACATTCTACCATCAACATTCAACGAGCCACTTAGAGCCGAGGATCGATGGATCAACGATCGAGACTACGCGAATGTTCTCCATCATGCTATACACGGTGGTGGTTCGAGGCATCTTGGTGCAAATCGTTGGTTCGACAAGACCTTCAATGCGATTCTAGGCAAAGTAAGTACCACTCCAAATAAATCTTCGAAATTTCATAATGAGAGAAGAATTATTCATACTAAACATCCAAGCAAGTTAAAAAAAGTATATTTTCTAAATAAAACCCTGCCATTAAGATTCTACATTATTTCGTAGATTATTTCGAGATAGACCATCGATGTTTCGTTGGATATAAATATTTTCTGGGTTAAAACAATGTTTGTGGTTTCATGAATCGATATACCGGAGTATAAAGTGAGAATATAAAAGTTAGGAGAAAAAAAATATTCCTGGCAGTGGGCGTAACACGTAGACGTGGAATAATTTCTTTCATTTCGCTCGTATAGTGAACCGAAAATACACAATAGTAGCGACTCTACGGTTCGTTCGACCTCAAATTCGCATGCGATCATCATCCATACATAACTGCCTTAAACACATATTCTTAACTTTCTCTACTGCACATGTTTACCGTCTACAAAAGTGGTGTTAAGACATCAATAAAAAATGTGTTAATGTCAATCATCTTTTAACAAGTGTTTTTTTTTGTCCGTACTTATGGAGGAGCTTTCGATTTTTGTTCGAATTTAATTGAAAAGTTAATACCTTTGTCAATTTACGATAAAATCAAAATCGTATAGATTGTTAATAATTTTCTACAATTAAGAGGGGAATTTGGATTCTCAAACAATTGTCAACTATGGGAAATTTTATTTACGCATTTGACTAATTTTATGAAGATGGGTCAAAGGATACTTCGTCGAGTAAATATTCAATTATTTTGTCCTTGTCATATTGTGTTCATATTTTTGGATATTTATACTCAAAAATCATGAAAACGGTCATTTTATGAATTTCCAAATGCTTTTATAAATCCTTCGAAAAGGCGTTTTTTGAAAAACTATATTCAAAAAATGTCGGTCAATAGGATGGAATGTGGGGACTTACGTATGAACATTCCGGAGGAGAAGCTCCCGCAATTTTTAACGCATTCGAGGTTCTAACTGAGAAAGTCGACGCACGACCAAGCTCTGAGGAAAATCTCGTACCATCTCATTTACCGGCGCCAGAAAAGCTCGAATGGTTCCTCAACGAAAGAAGCCTCAATGACATCAGAGAGGCCATGACGAATTTCGATACGTCAGTAATTCAAAAACCTATTTTCAGAATATCTCAAAAACAACTATCATAATGGCTGTCAATTGTGAATCTTTTTTTTTTTTTAGTATGGTGGAAGATTTGGATCTTTGCATCCTGTGGTTCAAGGAATATACGAAAGAGTTCATCAAGACTTGTCGTATAAGTCCCGATGCTTACATTCAATTGGCTCTGCAGTTGACCTACTTCAGGTAAATAATTAAAAAAAGAATAGAGGTCGAGAGTTTTGACACTATTATCCCAAATCTATTTTAATTAAGCCAACCGAATCCCCAATATTTTTGGCCATATGAAAACACTATTTTCCAACAGTTTGAAATACTATTTTTAATGTTAAGATATTGGATAAACCTTCAAGAAAAAAATTTTTCAATATGAATTGATGCACAATTTAAATTTCCACATGATTCGTCATTTTATTTTAAGTTTTATCCTGATGAACTCGAGTTCAACTGCACAGACAATTTTTCGCTACATTCTGGTTCCCTATTCCAAAAATAAAATGATTGTAATATCAAAGAGTTTATTATGCACGACAGATTACACGGTCGTTTGGTTGCGACGTACGAGAGCGCTGGTATAAGACGATTCGCACTAGGACGAGTTGACGTGATAAGAGCGGCGAGTCCTGAGACACTTGCCTGGGTCAAAGCGATGTGCCAGGGTGATCCGGAGCTTCAAGCCTCAAATCCACCCATTAGCAGCGAGCTCCAAGAAGAAGGCATCAAAAGAGTTCAGTTCACCATTTACAGTGTAAAATGAAAATCCTTCGATTATTCACACTAGACTTTTCTCGGGTCAATCGATCTTTTTTCCATCGATCGAAAGTCGTTTGCAGCCAAATCGCGTTGAACGTCGATGTTTATAACGCATCAATTTTTCAATTTACAAAGAAAACAAAACAACCGAATCCAATAAAAATATACATGGCTAGTTGTAAATATCGTAATGCCAGTCGTAATTAACTTTTACAATCACACAATTTCCAAAATAATAACTCAAAGCTGTTGAAAATGTTAGGAAAACAGTAGCAACGACAACAGATTTGGTTTTCAATTGAAATTTCAATAGAAACTTCTTATTAGAATTTATACGAACTGTTTCGAATGGCGATTTAGCAAAATGAAATATTTTAGAACAGAAAAAGATGCATCACATTTTTTTCTCAAGGAAAAAACAGTCAAAACGAAATTCAAGTAAGAGAAAAAATGGAGTAAAAAAATAAAGATAATAAAATACTACAAGGTTGCTGCAGAGACTGCACTTGAAATGAATTGAAATTGGACTTAAGACTTAACCACTAATGACAATAAGAGCCAACAAAAATACACAACTGCGAATGAACAGCACACACAATAGAAATAGCAAAAAGAAATTCTTGTCGAAGCTCGAACGATAGCAATCAATTAGATCGTCAACAGTATATCCGCATTCTTTCTGACGTGATCGAGTGTTTGCTGAGTTCTCGAAAAAGGGTCGGTAGGTAGAAAGAAACACCAAGAAAAGTTTTTCTTTTGCCCCTCACATAAACGCATTTCGAGAGTATAGAGATAAAGTAAACAATCTGAGTATATATTCTATGTCAGGAATACCTTTGGTCTTGGAAAAAATATCTCGAAGTCTCTCTATGTTTTTTTATTCTCAATTAAGTAGTTATTCTCAACTCAGAGTTATTTTTCCATCGTGAATCAATTATTGTTTCAATTACAGAATTTTGTAATTTTACTCCGATTTCAACCCACGATTTAAATATTACTGAATAAGGCAGTTTTGCAAAATCGAACATTTATTGAGACCATTTTCGAGAATATAGAGGACTTGACGATATTCGTTGACAAATATTTCTATTAATTCGATAAATAATTTGCATTACAGACAAACAAGGTGAAAAATTGATTTCCAGGTACATTCAAACATTGGGTTTATCCTGAACAAAATATAAAGTTCATTACGATTGGCAGTAATTCGTCGGGGAACCCTTTGCACCTTTAGGATCGGGATAGTCACCCTCACCGAATATGTTTATTCTACCATTTCCCGATCGTCACGAATATTGAACTTTGTCAATTTTTTTCTGACGACGCACAGGAACAAAGAATTCGTGAACTCTTCGATCTTGCTGTTCAGCGACAGACAAAAGAGATGTCTGATAATATTCATGGACAGGGAATCGACAACCATCTAATGGGACTTAAATATGCTGCGATGGAGGCAGGTGAAGCCATTCCTGAACTATTCCTCGACGAGAGTTACAATATTGTTAATCATTTCGGCCTTTCAACGTCACAGGTACGATCGATTTCATGTTATTATCTACGCCTATGACATTTTTGTCATCTACTTTGATAATATTTTATTTGCCAAAGCGCTTTTCTGCAGAATATTCTTGTAAATCATAAGGATACCTTTAGAGCATCATTATGAGACTAGCTGCAAAATTTTAAAAGGATTCACCATTCTGTTCACGTTCTTTATAGGGAGCAGTGGTAAAATTCTCATATCACGCAATAACTCAAAAACTTTTCTACAGATTTTTTTTCTCAATCACAGAGAAACATACGACGAAGTTTGTCTATAAAAAAATTAAAAAATTTCAATCATTTAGTATCGACAATTCAGCGATATAGAGTAAAAGCTCTATGTGTTAAATATAAAAAACGTGGTAATTCCTCACACTCTAAACTTGACATTAGACATTTGTCCCGGAAGTTTCTAAGTTTTTAAATTCTTGTAATCAGATTATTCCGGTAGTAATGTCCAAGCTTTCCAAATTCAACCGAGGAGTTAAATTTTAAACGTGACAGTGGCGAGACTATTAGTTTATATTTTGTCTAGTTTTCTCAGGTGTTGCGGGCGATCGAAAAATTCGAAAAGAACAGGCTCTTTCTTGAAAGCATCCATACGAAAATGTCCAAGAGATCGTCAGCATTAAAAATCGTGCTCCAATGTTCTGTATTTGATTCGTTATCACGAGATAAAATTTCGACTGTGTTTTTAAATCTTTTGTATGCTGGCGGAGGGTTAACCCCGAAAAAAAATTAATATTTTCCCACGTAAAATTACTAAGGACAAAAATAAAATGCGCGGGCAACTTTACGTAAGTCTTATTCCACTTTTCTTACTTTTAAATGGGAAAAAAATTCAATTAAACCTCTTTAAATGAATTCATAGTTAAATCGTCACAAAAAAAGTCGCGTACACCCTAAACCTTGGTCAAGAAGGGGTTATTAGAACAGACTATTAAAGGGGAAACTTGAAGACTCGACTGGTTCGAAACTTCAGGCCTTTTTTTCAAGCGTTATGTATACAGCGATACAGTGAGTGAATTTTGACTCAATTTTCGTTAACAAAGACTATTACTATTGCGTACTTCCTACGTCTCGTCCTACGCTCATTCAACCTCCCGGATACAATCCCCTAAAACTTCTGCGAGGGTGCGTTCGGATGCCGGAAGTGGCTCTGCGGGTGGGCGAAACAACCATCGAGTAACCACGGAATTTTAATGACGAAAATCGATTTTTAGAAACTCACTTATTTACGTTTTAGTTGCATTCATTTGCCATACTTGTAAATAAAAATAATGATAAATTATTCATTGGTTTTAAATCGATGAGTTTGTGATTAGGGTTTTAACCAAATGAATTTCAGTAAAAATCAAACCAATTTTAGAGCATCCTGTAAATATATGAAAACAATGTTTTCAAAAAATTACAGATAACAACAAGAAACGACGTGATTGCTGGTTATGGTCCAGTCGTCCCCGACGGTTACGGATGTGCCTACAATGTCCGTAAGAACGGATTTATTTTTTCGGTTTCGGCTTTCCACAGCGATGGGAGAACGTGCGCAACGCGTTTTGCTCAGACGTTGGAAAACAGCATGCGTCAAATGGCGATCATGTTAAAAAACACGAAACAACCATAATGGGTGAAAGAAAAACAAAAGAGTTTACCACGCAATGAAAAGCTATAAGAGATATACTCCGTGAATTGTCAAACGTGATAAAATGTCTAGTTTACAAAAAAAAGGGGGAGAGAACCATGAGAAAGGAGGAAAGAGTAGAAAAATTGAAAATTAAGTAAGAAAGTCGAAAATCGCATAAATATATTGAAATTGAGTAGATCGGTAAAAGATGGTTTTCCATGCGAGATACTGGACGTTGATTGTGACATATCTAAATTAGAAAATACAAGAAACTCGTGAATCAGACGCGCCATAAAAATGATGTGCTACGAAATAATAAAACTTAGATAATTCAATTGATTAGAAATTCTACATAACGTTAGGATGACATAAGTAAATAGTTGAATAGCGATCGACAGATGTAACGCATCCTAAAATAGTTTAAGCAAAGAATAATTGACTATGAGTTTGACGAATTGATATAAAAAACATTCGATGTTATTGATCCAGTTGAAAAGATCGATAATATCGATGAAACATTGTATCGTCGATCCACAGCCGATCGTACTAAATCCTCGCTCGTTATTAAAAGAAAATAAGAAAAAGCGTTTGTGTCTTCGCGCATTTAACATGCCAGAGCATTATCTGGTTCTCGTTTCTCGATTATTCGCAATGAACAAATCGTAATTATCCAAACGAGAAAAAAGTACTCTGCATTTTAGTCAATACAGTTAGAAAAAAAAATTCCAAGTCTATACGACGTTGGATTTTATTAGTTCGACTTAATTTTAAAACATAAACTAATTCAAGTATTATACGTTGAAAAATTATTTAATTTTATGTGACATTTTACGTTCAAGTCGAAAACATAATCACCGTTATATGCAAATCTATATACATAAATATTTATCGAGTGATTCACATGAAATGATGATCGAGTCTGTTTGTAAAATTTCTGATATTTATGGCGAGACAAGAGGCTTGAAAAGCCGTGGAATAGAAATTAAAAAACGTAAGAAAAAAGGAAGATTCTATGAACTTGCAATACAAAGGCAAATATATTATGGCAAATAAGAAAAAAGACGGAGAAAAACAGTGAGAACAGATAAAGGATGAAGAAGATAATAAGAAATTGAAGACAAAATACGAAAAAAGATGAATAGAGTCAGAAAGAAAGAAAGAAAGATCCATAATAATCTCACAGAGTCTGTTTGTGCCTCGGTTCTTTGTCGCAACGGCATTTTAAATATAGCCAATCTTCGGCATTGGCGCCCGCACAGTAACTCTTGTCCAATTCTTAGATAAACGTATTTTCGCGACAGCGACTTACGCAGTTGATCGAGCGAGTGTATTGGCTTGTTCGTACATAGAAACTATCCGTCTATCACCCTCAATCACTTTGCATTATAACGAACTTATGCGTTACTCACTAAGTTGCACATACACACATTGTTATTCGTGCTTCGTTTGCAAATCTGGCTTAAGAAACAGCTTCGCTATGAAAAGAGAGATAAAAAAGTTACTGCAGAAGTGGACGAATTTTTATTAACAAATATTCCGTTATTTTTCCATAAGCAGACACTTGAGAAATTTTGAAAAGTACGTCAATGGATTAACGCAAACGATCACTATTTCAAATTTCATGGTCAATAGTTCTTCCTTAAACTTGCCTGATATTTGTTCCGTATTCATAATTAATAAACCAACTAAAATATAATGTAGAAAATTTTGTGGTTCAATAACAAACCACGATCGTATCCATTTCTGCAGTAAATTCTAAAGAAAATTTTCTTTGCCAGATGCTCGTTGTGCCCAAATGAAATTCTTTATGCAAATTTGAAATATTTTTTTGTTGTTCATCGAGTCTGATGTTGACGTCGGATCGTTAATATTTTATGAAATGTTGAAAAAGAGCCTCGTCGTTCTTCGTATAGCAAATAATATATACATAGAAATTTATCTACATACATCAAATAAATAAATATGTTATATTGCATTTACTGTGTTAATGTTCGTAAAATCAAGTCAGCTTGGGAATCGTTGTAGCTTTAGAATAATCGAATGTTCCTTCGTTATTGTTAAATTCTATTAGAATATATTTTATGTAAAACTTACGATTAGCTTAACGTATTGAGTATCGTAAATTGTATTCGACATATAAATATATAAATCGTTTGTTTTAAGTGTTCTTGTAACACCCTAAATAGGACGAAACAAACGAATGTAATGTTTCAAATAGAAAAGAACTTTGATCGGAGGAGCAAGATTGTTGGTTTCTCCGATCGATGAAAGTTTCACACATACCGCGAGAAAAAAAACATTGTGATCTCGCATTTTTTGCGACCAGGAATATCACACGCATATCAGGCTGTAAAGCCAAAATCGTAAAGTGATGATAAAGATTGTCGGATAAGAGTATTAAAAATGGCCATGAAAACGTTCTTTCCCCTGACGAAAGTTTAGAATTGTTATTAAAAAATATAAACAGTGTTAATTTCGTTGAAGAAATTTTTATCGAGTCGATAATCACGTTTCTTCGTTCTCGAGAATATAAAAGATACATGTTACCTTCGTGTATTTCGAAATTTTTCAATGATATTTCATTAAATCCAATTAATAGGTGAGTGGGGAAAAAGCGTGTCGTCAGGAGGGGATCGAACGAGTGGAAATTATTCACCTTCAAACAATTGTAAAATTGTATGAGTTCAAATAAAAAAAAGAGAGATGAAATAAGTAAAAGTGGCGACTAAATATAGCGATGAGTATATCATCGCGAATTTTCACTCACTTCGATGAAACTGCCCATTTCCCTCGACGCTAACAAATGAACAAATACGCAAACTTTCTGTTTACAGGGTGCACAAGAGAACATACGAATGAGGTTCCAAGTGCAAAATACTTGCCAACTCGATGCTAATAAATACGTGCCTACACGTCTCTAAAAAAAATGGTCGTTCGAAATTTTTCGATTATTTCATTATTTTATGTAACTCGAAGTGAACAAGTTAATTTGTCAATTCTTCAGGTTGTAATATTTAACGAAAAAGATTGAAGTTTATCGTTATCTGTATCTTTAAGTTATTGACACTTTTTTTTGTCAGATATTTCAAAAATATATCGCATTCGTCTTTCAAACATTAGAGCAACGTATAAACATCACTTCTTCAAACTTGTCACATAAAACTCTGTCATTCGACAGAGTTTTAAATGATTTTTTTCATTTCTTTTCATTGAAATAACTGACATTTCATTTTTATCGGACTTCGAAAGAATATTTAAATAATTTTTGTATAAAAACTTAAACTGCGGAGAGATGGAAAGAATTGAAAAAAAAAAATGAAATAAAAATAAAACATCATTGCGAAATGACTTTGGTGAATAGCAGTCGGCTTTGTTTGAAACGTGATGCGACGCTGCTCTTCTCATATCCCAGCATGGATACGTGTGCACGATATGCCGAGATGGAAAGACGCGATGGGAACTAGAAAGTAGCCGATCGTAAATTGTCTCGCGTGATCGGTAGGATCGGTGGTGCAACACGGGGTACTACACGAGAGAGGCGTGAAAACGACGAATTGAAATACTCAAAACAACGAACCCAACAAGAGTTCACCGTCATCCAAATATTCACATTATTCTGTTTTTATTTTATTCCATTTTTATTTTGTTTGTTTTTTCATTTGCTCCTATTCAATAAATAAATATATTTTCGACAAATAACAATTCTATGATATTAAAAATAATTTACAATACATATTTACACGACGTTTAACGACGATAATATTTTTTATAAACAATAAATGCATTTCGTTATTTTTTTCAGATTCTCAATGGTAAGCTTTTTTTTCACTTTTCATACCAAGTCACTATATCGGTTGATGGACTTGGTGTTTCTTCAAGTATTTCAGAAAATTCACAAAATAACAAGGTACAACGGAAATACCGAAATCATAAATCTAGGGTTAAAACATAATTGTATGTCGTGAAAGACCAGGTCCATCAGTTTTGATTCAGCTTGATTTACTGTGAACTAAAAACTGCCCTACGTTTGACGATTTTTTGAATACTCTACGAAATTAGTCGACATTTAAATTGATCATTTTACCACAGACCCCTAATTCCTAAAACGTTTGCCATTGTTTCAAAATTTGTTAAAAAAAACTAAAATGCTTGAAAGTAGTAGTCTTGCCAAAGCATTTTTCCACAGAATTATGAAAAATTCGCGACACGTTCAGGGGCGGTTCAGGGAGGGGAAGGGGTCATTAAACTACGTACGAAATTTCAAAAGGATTTACCGTCTCATATCCGAGATGAGGACAATCAAAAACTGTTCACAGTTCTTATGAAGAGCAGCAGAAAAATTCGAATTTTACGGAATAACTCAGAAACTTCTTTCCAAACTTTTTTTTTTCCCATTTACAGAGGAAAAAATAGCAAAGTTTGTATACAAAAAATGAAAAATTTTGACCGTTTAGTTTCAAAGAAGGTGGTTATTTCTGAAAGTCTAAACTTCATATTGAACATTTTTTCAAAAAGTTCATAAGTTCTGACATTTCTATGAGCGATAATAACTCACATTATTAGATTATTCCGCAAAGGATATGCAAAGTTTTTGAAGACAAAGCGGAGAGTTAAATTTCAAACGTCACTGTGGCGAGACTACTACGTGAAACGATAACGTTCAACATTATCGAAGAAAGTTTGAGACAAAAGAGTAGATAAACAATTTCTATTGCGATCCAAAGCTTGGGATTGCCGTCATTTTTTTGTTTTAATGGTAAGCGCTTGCCTAAAATACTGTCCAAAACTACAACATCTAATTGATAAAAATTATGCCCATTAATCATGGCGTTATTAACTTAATTCCCATACGATCATGTAAAACTGATAACAATACATGATCAAAAAAAAAACTATTGTTAAAACCAGAATATGAAAAAAAAAATCATTATATTATGCAAGTTCTAAATGGTTTTGTTTTTATCACGAAAATGTCATCAGTCTTCCTGGTACGAAACCCCTACTCGTTTTTTGATCAATATTGATAATTTTGATAATTTCGATCAATAAGTTTTCGTTCTTTAACGTCAATGCCTTCGTATTAGAATTTGGTATTCAATCAAATGTTTTCCTACACGTCGACTTTCACGGGAGATTCGGTCGAAAAGTTTATCTGCAGATAACTTATTCACGTTGGAGTAAATATTTTAGATAAAAACATCGAATAACCTGATAAAATCACTTAATCACTGGGAAATGAACAATGAAGACAATTTTTAAAACTCATACCTTCGCGAAAAGATTAACATTACACGCTCATTCCACGAAGAAGGTCCGAATTAACGTCTTCGTAAATCTTTGCAAATCGATGGGAAAGCAAAGAGTTGGCGGTTGGTCGTTTTTTGGGATCGTGCTGAAGACATTTTTCGGTAAAATCGAGGCCTTCCTGAGAAAAATTCTTCGGTGGTGCTGGACTTTCACCCATTCCAACCTGAATAACAGGCAAAAAAAGTATCGGCCATCACTTCGCAATTAGAATTTATTTACATTCAAAAATTACGACAAACGCCTACATTGTATTTTAAGGTAATTTATCAGTCGAGTGATTGATGAAAATCCTGCTGCACGTTTTTTTTTTGTTTCAAATGAGCTCAATTTTGCAAGAAAAACAAAAGTTAACCGTTGGTCCGAAAAAAACGCTCTTCAGTTTCTTTCAGATCTCTCCTTGCACCCACTCAATTAATCGTTATTTTGCAATAATAATAATAAAGCCTTAATCTTCACGATCGTTCATTACAGTTAATACAAATGTATCAGCAAAAATATAATTAATCAAAATATATCGACAAAAAAAATATTCGCTTTGTTTGATTTTTTTCTGACTCTGTCAGTTCGATAATACGATTCTTTAAACTTTAAACATTGGGACATCAGTTTAGCAAAAATATTAATTTTTAGGAATGAGAATAATGATCATCCTCGATTATGCAAACTTTTGCTTTTTTTTTTTTCACAAAATTCCCATATACGAGACCAGTAATTTACCTTGAACATAATTTGATAATTGGAATCGAATTCCGCCCATGGCCTTCGACCGCTTGCCATTTCAATGACGCAACAACCGACTGACCAAATGTCAGCTGCGCGTCCATGACCTCCGCTTTCGGTCTTCATAAATACCTCGGGTGCCATGTACGCTTAAAACAAAAAAGCAAATGATCCAATGATGATTTTCTGTTTGCCAAAAAAAAAAACATTTCTGGCGGTTTTATTGGTTGAATCAGAAAGGTTGATTATTCTTACCTTGAGTTCCAACGAATCCTTGCAATTCGCCTGGCATCGTGGTATGAGCTCTTATTTGGACCGCAGAACCAAAATCACCGAGTTTCAAACAGTTCCCCTGATCGGTTAAGAATATATTGGCGGCTGATGAAAAACAAAAGCATTTATAATTGTTAGTAAGCTTTCAGGAATAAAACACGATATTCAGTCATTTTACATTGACTTTTTTTGTTTACTTTTTATGTCACGATGTACAATTCCGTGGGAATGCAAAACAGCTACTGCCGACAACAACTGATTAGTATATTTTCTATAAGATAACTCAGGCAGACCGTTTTCACTTCCGGCTACGAGACTCTCCAAAGTTCCTTCAGCACAGAATTCCATGAATATCAACATTTCTTCCTGGAATATAAATATTAAAAGCTCAGTTAAGAATCACTGACCAAGAAAAAACATAAATTTCAGATTCAATTTAAAAAAAGTCGATAATAAGCTGAACAATGATTTCCGAAAAGTAAAGAGTGAAACTGAATAAAAAGAAAACTCACTCGATGAATTTCCATTCCATAATACCGAACCAAATGTGTGTCTTTAATGCCTTCAAAGATTTGTAATTCTTCAGCAACACGTCTAATGGCTCTATGATCGCCAGGTTGAAGTTGTACTTCTTTCATAGCCAAAAGTTCGCCAGTCTGATTATTAACGACGGTGTAAACTTTGCCGAATCTACCCTGACCAACTTTGATGCCACGTTGCCATGTGAAAGTGACGCGACGAGCTTTAATGCGAACAGTGTCAACGTCGCTCCGATCGGTAACTCGACCAATTAGTTCGTGTTCTCTTCGTTTCTCATCAACCTCATGATCTAGTTTTTGTACGGCAATTGCAAATTTATCGCGTTTGAGCGAACCGTTGTTTCTCTCGGGAACCAAAAGTGTCACGACGTTATTGCCATCCACGACACTGGGAGAACGAGATTTAGTCTGGATCGACAATGATTCCTGAGGTTTTGACGCTTCTCGGGATTTCGTTGTCACGCTAAAATTTGGACCTCTCGCGTGTCGCGAAGGTGAAACAACCCGGGATTTTGGTGATCTCTTCGTGCTCTCCGGATCTATGGAGGAGTTTGGTGTCGTAGCTGTACCCACTACGTGAGAAATACAACGATCCATCGAGGTTTTAAGTTCCTCAAATTCCTTGTCACTGAGATGTTTCGTGTTTAAAGGTTCGCAAACAATCATAAGATACTCCAAACCATGATTAGCCCATCGGGGTCTCAGTCCCCTCCCCCTCTCGCACCTCGTCTTCACAAATTCCATCCATAACGTAGCGAAACTCACTAAACCCTTAATCAACAATCCACGCTCTTCCGGAACAAAGAACTTACACGCTATTTTGTAATAATCAAAACCCATTCTATAAGCTTGATGTAAAATCTCTCTGACTCGAGTTTTTAAAGCTGCTCGATCACTCTCTCCTCTTGGTTCGCCGGCTTGATCAACGGTCGCTTGAAACTTCTCGATCAAATCTCTTATACGCGAACCCAAACTCAGGATCGATTCCGACAAGGAACTTGTCGCTTCTTCAATGTCACATTGTTCAAGAGGAAATGTTTCAATATCTCGTCGCAAAGATTTTGCCAGACAAACACACTTCACGACTTTTTCACGTGCCTCAACGAACATTCCTTGCCATTCACGACCAACGTACATTAGATGAAAACGTGTCGAGGTTTCTTCCTCTTCTCTCACTTCGGTCGATTCACGTATCTCTTGTGGACGCGTCAAAAGAAAATCTTGCACTTGCTCGATCATGGCGCAGGCTATTTCGCTAAAATCACCAATTAAGCAAAATGTTATATTAAATAATGTAAAAATTAAGAGATTAACAACAACACTAAGGCGATTGGTCGTACAAGCAATTTCGAACTTTCATTGAAAACTCTGCATTAAATTTTTTTGCTTTCCGCTTTTTGTTAATGTTCGAAATAAAAATTTAATGGAAAAAAGACTTTAACGAGACAAGTTAAAACTTACTTACCAAAATTTGATGCTACCGATTTTGTAACCACCGGCGATATTGCCAGCGATGGATTTGACAAAAGTCCATTCATCGTCTATGAGATTTTTATGAAAACTGTTGTACTCAACCATCTCGACCCACTGATGCAAATAATCGAGATAAACTTCACAAACAGATTTCAGGCTGTTGTCGAATTCCTCGATGTCCTCAAAAGGCAGCGTGTTTTCAGTGATCGTGTCACAGGCTAACGCGGTTCTCGAATGTGCCTCAAATCTATCCCGATGAATGCAAGCGATTCTAAGGCCTTCGCGCATCTCACGCATCAATTGACGGACCGAGAGAGCGCCTGGTTGTTCTGGTTTTTGCTCGAGTCTCATGCGTAAAAATTCGTGTACGACTTCAAGAGGTACGCGTGATAAAAATACGAAAGCAGATCTAAAAATGACAAATTCATCATTGGACAACTAAAAATTACAAAGATCATAAGTGAAATTTACTAAAAATTTCCAACAGCCTGCACCTGTAAGAAGGAAGATTCAGAGCTCTCGCTTCAGGACTCCAAGCACCATAGCGTCTAAGTTCTTGATCACCCTCGTATTCCTCACCTAACGTTACATCGTCCTCAGCAGTATCGTATTTTTCTAAAGCCAAACGAGCTTTTCTTAAAACCGAGGTATGAAGCCGTTCAAGGAAATTGAGACTTTTTCCTAGGCCCCTTGTTTTCAGTACGTCTTCGATGTATTTCCTGCAGAATAATATCAAATAGATTTGGACTAATAACTCCGCAGTTTGTATTTTGATTGTAATTTAAAAATTTGTGAAAAAAAAACTGTTAAGAAAATTACAAACCTATAGGCTTGTCGGTCAAATTTCAAGAGATAAAAATCGAGTCTGTCATCCTCAGGGTAAGCAAACGAGGACTCAGGGGTTGAAGGACTTTGAGTATAAGTAAAGCCACCACAGGAAGAAGCGTTACTGTTATTACTGTCGCTCGGTGTTGTATTTTGTGCTTGATCTATGTCCAACAATTGAAATGTTACTGCGCAATGACGCGCCTCTTGAATCTCGTTCGATTCCGATGCTCTAGAACTGAAAAACGTACCAATTTCCATTATTTCTGCAATCCTTTCAGTTTAGTTCTCAAAAATCAAAAATAATTTCTAACTGAAAACAAAGATCATTGAGTAACATGGTTTCGTGATCGCAAATAATCTAGCGATACAGATTATTTGTTCAATTTCGTATTTTTCTATTTATTATCATTTATTCCCATTTTTAAATCATTTCTTTCGACTTCTGGTCCAAGAGACGGATCAATTGGACAAAAGATGAAACTCTTTATCGAAATAGAGTGCCGAAAGGACGTTCATTGACTCTGCTTCGTGAACAACAGGATTCTGAAGGTCTATGAAAAGTTGAAATATATATTTACATTTTTGCATTCAAATTCCGCGACGTTGAAGATAATCAGACCATACGAGTTTTCAGTAAAAGAAATTGAAAATAGTGATTTTTCAAAGTTTAGATAATTTTCCATCCACGTGTCGGTATCGTGAAAAAACGCGTGAAAAAATAAAATCAAACCTTATGCCAGAATCCGTGTGGTCATAATGACTTTTTGTAGTGTCAAGCATCATGAGCAATTTTCCGAGAATCATGAGCTTCAACCTGTGATGTTTGGTCATGTTGTACCAGAGACACATTGCCTTGACTCTGTCAGTGAACTCGGGACTCTTGTACATCGGATAATGACTCGCGAATGCTTGGGACGAGGGATAAAGAGCCTCAGCAGCTTCAAGGCGCGATAGTAAATTTTCAACCTGTTTCATCGCACACAATTGCGAACGAGCGCAAGATCTGCAATGCATGGATAAACATCCGGGACAAAGTATTTCGGTTCCTGGACTCGGTGTAGAGTCGTAACCACTGTCGTGGGAAATCGACGGATTTAAATTTCGGTCCACGAGACTTGTTTTGGGATCATATCTGAAAAGAATTTTATGGGTTTATCTGTTTATATGACTGCATATCCGAAACTAAGCGACCAAAGTTATCGATGTTTTCAAGACAAAATTCGATACATGTTCCTCTGTAATTGAGAAAAAAGTGGAAAAAACTATTGCGTAATTTGTTAATTTTTTTACGACTCTCAATAAAAACGCATTTAACTGTGCAATCTTTAATTAATTGCTAATATGTCGAATACGTGAAGGGAATCCGATAAGTCTTCAAAATGTTAAAAAATTCTTCCATTAATTCATCTCTAATTTATCAATGTCAATGAAAATGTAACAATTTATCCGAAGTCGTCTCACCTATACTCGATTATTTCCGTGAGCAATGCTCCCACAGCTTCGCGCTGTTTGCAAAGATAGCCGTCCTGAGAAACGGGACTGCGATCAGCGTGATAAGCTTGCAATTCAAGCCAAATAAGATCTTTGAGCTCGTTTTGCCAACGCGTTTCCTCACTACTCATCTGGCGACGACAATTGCGATCTTTGTCAGTCCCACCCTGTTATAAAGAAATAAAAGCGATAATTTTACATTTTAAATATTGTCCATTTCTTCTAAAAAAGAGAAATTATTAGCAGCTTCATACTATCAAATGTTTGAATTCGATTCTACAATTTCAGCATCTGAAAATAAATAAACGGGACTTACCAGTCGTATGAGAAACGAAAAAGTATCATGAAAAATTTCTCTCTCTTTGATATTCAGAGACCTTGGTGATTCAGATAATTTGTCGACTTGGCTCAATGTTTCGAAACTTTCGATCTCTGTTGTTTCGTTTTTTCTGTCTTCCACGTCGACCGGTTTGGAACTGAGACACCTGAATCTATTCCTGGTCTCGATCTACGAAAAGTAAATTAACTCACAAGCTTGAATGTGAGCCAAGATGAGGACTGTTTTTTTTTTTCATCTTTTTTGGAGCTCTTATGGCAAAAAAAATAAAATTCTATAGAAACTGCTACGATTTATTTTATGGGCAATTTTTGTTACATTGTTAGCGTCATGACTTACAGTTTGCACTAGCACTTACGAAAGTTCTTTAATATTTGTCAGAAAATTCATTAATTTTTTTGTTTGTAAAAAAGTCTGTGCGAAAACCTCACCTTCATGTTATTGGGAGTCGTAGCTGGACGTCTTTCCAAGGATTTTTCTGAAGCGTAGTGCGAAGCTGCCTCAACATCCAACTTCAAATCTCTCTCGCTTCCCCTCATCAGTTTCAAAATTCTTTTGCATTTTCTCCCACAGTCCTTCGCTGCCTCTTCTCGATTCTCATTGGCTCTGTCAAGGTCAGCACGATCACACATTTTGTTAAATATTATTGTGTCAAGGGTATTCCGCCTGAAGAGACAAGTTTTGGGACGAGCTTCCTTTGAAGACGAGAATTTTCCCTCGCTATAAACAAACAAGCAAGAAACATTAATGGAAGAAAAATTCCTTTGAATCGATGATGATCATCATTCGATTTCAAAAATCGAAAAATTCATTTCACAGTCAGTTGAATATCGTGGAACAAGGAAATAAAGCTAAAAGCAAAATCAATATTCCAAATTTCATACAATATGAATATTACTATTAGGGATTCATTGTAAGAAGGAAAATCATAAATAAAAACAATAACCATCATTTCGTACGATTAATTTATTTTGAATATTCCAAATACAATAATCATTATTTCTATTAAGATAAAAATCTATTCGAGAACACATTTAGTAAAATCGATTTTTTTTCGAATTTTCGCATTTGTCGTAAAGAGAAAAAAGAAAAAATTTGAAATGGAACGAACCTCGACGATGTTCTTTGTTTCTTTTCTCGTTGCCGCCTGATGTAACGAGTTCTGGGTGGTGTCTGGCCATAAATATCGCTCATTTCGTGAAGGGATTCTTCGTGCTCGTTACGAGAGCTGAAAACACTCCTCCTACTACGACAAAAGAACATTTTCCAAGAGATCAGCGAAAAATGTCGTTCACGATTGTTTGATCACCTGTCCAAATTCCTTATTCTGTCTCAGTTTTTTTCACACTGAACTTAAACGTTTTTGATAACTTTTATTTATTTTTCTAAGACGTTATTTTTTGTCTTAAAGTAAGAACGTTTCTTTCCCGCTGCAACCCGCGTGTACTGCTTAAAAAATGGGCGCGAAAACGTTTTTTAACCGGCGAACAGGAGTGTGTCGTTGATTTTTTCTTGCTTTTGTTTTTCTTCAACTTATTTTACTCAGCGGTTTGTCGTGACGATCGAATGACTCGGCTATTCCACAGGAAACAACTTATTTACCGTGATCGACGATTTTTTATTGTCGAAGAGTCGTGTGGAAGTTGTGTCGATGTATTATTGTCTCCACCGAATGTTATTGGACAATGCGATTGAATTTTATCACGATCAGAATTGGTGACAAAGGTTCAATTTCGCAAGTTAAAGAAAACCGAGTGCGCGAAAAAATTCCTCAGCGGAATAAAAAAATTACACCTTTCCCTCGCGATTTTACTTCAAGAACTAACACGCTTCTCTTATCGTCGAAAATCGAGAGGGCCAGTTAGATAACGTGCGCGTGGCTTTGGCGCTGTACCGAATACTTAATTCAGTTGTATCATGTGAAGTGTGCGATTTTTCTTTGCCTGAGAGCCCGTGACATCAGGATCGTAATTTTTTCATAAATCGATACTCCAGCCAGTCACAACAAATCTCTAATGATTAAAAGTATAATTAACTAACTGTAGCCAACATCAGTATGTTTAAAAACACAAACTCCCCTTGATTAGTGATTAATATTGTTATTTACCTTTTTGTTCGTTATACATCGGAATTTAAGGGTAACGACAGAAATTGGAATGAAAAGTTGAAAAATATATTTTTATTTTTTACTTTATGAATAATCGAAATGGATATCGAGTATTTCATCAAAAGAACGAAAATTTGATCAGTATAAATTAACCTAGTAGAAATTCAACAAAATCATTTTCTACGATTAAATACGATATCGCAAGTTTCGCACTATAATTTATCTGGTTAACAAGATAAAATTAATGTTATGAATAGTGCGTTTCCAAGCAGATTGGCTGCAGCAGTTATCACAAAACTCACACTATCTTTGCTATCGATTAGCAGGTATTATTTAATTAACACTTGTTTCCGATTCTGATATACCAACATATCAGAAAAGCATGAAAATACGATCAATTATATTCACCAAAGAAAAAATATTCGTATGCATTTATTTCACATTAAATTGTTGTGGCCCTCGCAATGTCACGTGTATTTTACAATTAGTCAAAATCCAAATCGCGTTCGAAGCAGTTACGTGGAACAATCTAATAAAAACCTATGTAAACATTGCAGCAACTGTTTTATGCCTATGTAGTTACCCACTGTGTACACAATTTTTTTAGACATTTTTTTTTGTTGTTACCATTATGAATCGCAATCAAAATATTCTTGTGAGGAAATATCCAACCGGCATCGAAACTTGTTGAAAACACTTGTCAAATAAAGACGAACACACACTGTAGCAAACGACCTACCTGTCACAGCCATCATAATCGTCGTCGAAGTGATGATCCGTAATAGAATTGTCATAGTTCTCTCCTTCCCAACTGTCACCCTGAAACATTTTCCTACAGGGTCAAGGGTACGAGCCAACGATCAACGACGGACAATTGTTAAACCCAACGAGACGTAATTTTCCCCACAGTGGTTACACTTGTACGTTCTAAATTTCAACGCTGCTCATTAGGGCGATTGAAGGAACTGACAGTGCCATCTACCTCGTACTAATGTGACTATTTTCTTAGAAAGGACGGTCGGTAACAACATTGAAAACATTTACGATTTTGCAGACACATTGACGACAGACTCATCACAGCGAGGTGATTTGGGTGAATCCATTAATAAGAACAAGAATCGTGGATCGTTTTTTACGTAAGAATATTTATTATCGATTCGTAATAAATCACCAATAACACTTGAAGTTGAAATGGTTCCATTCGTAGGTTCGTAGTATAGGTAGTATATAGTAAAAAGAGACCGGCACGAGTCCAAGCAAGTAGTGACATCTTCAGACGTTCTTCTTTGATCGAACAGACATTTGAAAAAAAAAATCCGACAGGCTATGAGGCTAACACAAGCAGGCGAGCTTTAATCCATCGCACGCATGTTGTATACTTGGGTCGTCACGAGGTTATGTCACATTAGACCGAAATTTTTTTTAATAAACTAAACATGGCTCAAAGCAGATTAGAAAGAATTGGAACAATTTTTTCGAGGTATCATTATTTCATTTCAATTGTAAAATCAATTTTTTCGTAAATCATTTCAGTTTGATATCCATTCTCGATGATTGTTGTTACCCGCGAGTGCAATGAAAGTAAGATCTTTCATCCGGTTTTATTGCTATAACAATATTTTTATTTATTTATCAGGACTAAAGCATTAATACGTGGCGGAGCATTGAAAAAAGAGGACACCCCACTTTGGTACGGTATTTATGAAGCATTTCCACCAAAAGTCGAACCTCGCTTTGACAGACCTGTTCCAACAATTCCTGTCAGAGAAATACTCTACAAAGAAGATCTCATTCGAGCGTAAGTTGGTTAAGTAATTACAGAATGCCTCAATGGAAATTTAATTACAGCGTGACTCTGATATTTCGAATCAATTATGAAAATTATTAGAGTTATCAAATTTAGTTACAGGTGAAGTAGTCCATTTTATAATAATCATTTGACATGAAAATCATGAATCATCGTGAAGCCTTATTTTTATTCATCAACAAATTAAACGCGTTGTAAATAAACCTAAAATAAATTATCGATCAATTGTCTATATTATTATCATCATGAATCATTGAATTCATACCTAAAATTTCATTCCCTGAATTCATTCAGATCAATGCTTTAAGAATTTTGTATCTAGGATATTAAATTTTTCAACAAGAAAATGTTCATAATTATTAAGACTGAAAATCAAAGTTTGCAATGTTTCAAAGATGACTGAATTGTTTTAGATTTCTTTCCAACTGTAACCATCTGAAATTCCGACTAAAAAATTTGTTGACTGAGACGTACATGTCGTTAATACTTAAAAAACATGAAACTAGCGATTTTTTGTTCTTACAGTAAATTCCAGAAAGACCACTCGAAGTTTCTAGCAACCAGTCTATTAAAAACAAAAGCGAAATCCCGAACACAAAAATTTATATCGATTTATGAAGAATTGGAAAAGGTTTGTTTTTTTTCATTTGTTTTCAAATAAATGTTAATTAAATTTTATTACAATTTTCAAATTTAACGTCTTCTAGAGCGGAGTACCAGAAGAAGAATTATATACCAAAGCCATGGAAACGTATCAAGCTCAGGTAGAAATCTCAAGGAGTGAAATTCCTGAGGCTGCTGAACAAATCAAGAAGACCGAAGTGGCCAAAGAAGAAATAAATGTTAATTTGAAAAAGATTTTTACAGATTAATCTAGTGTATAAATATAAGAAATAAAATGCAATAAAAATGTCTGAAGTAATTTCGTAATCCCTGCTTCAAATTGTCAACTTGTACTTCCGACCCGAAAGTGAGGACGAATTTTTAAAGAATTCATTTATAATAATCTTCTTCTTTCCCTTCTCGTGTGAAATTTTCCAGAATTAATAATATTCAAATGAATGATCAAAGGAAAATCCCAACAGTTTTTATATCACCGCTTGGAAATATCGTCTTCCGGTCTAGACCGGAAGCGAGTCGGAAAAACTTTGATCTTCGTCCGCCAGAGCGAGTTAGCAGTGGTGCTATTTTTTCTTATTTTGTTTTGTACGTCTACGCGAGATTCAGTGAGCTATGCTACTTGCCAAATAAGGTAAAGGGCGGAACGCATATTCTGTAGTGTTCGAGCTGCAGTCGAGCGTGTGTCGCGGAAACTGTACACATCGATATAGCGAAAAGATCGAGTTGGGGGGGAAGCAAAAAGTGACAAACCGGAAAAATACATACTGATAATCGCTTTTTTTTTAATTAAAAAAAAAGTAACAGCGCACATACAGAATTAGATTTTTTGTGAATAGTAGTATCGAAAATGTCGTACGAGACCAGTAAGTATGCAAATTCGATCTTAAGTTACTAATGTTAAGAATTAATGCTCTGTATTCTCAATACGTTCCTGCATGAAGCGGTCAACGTCCGGCAATTCTTGCACCCGTACATCTTTGGTCCCAGCGCATTATTATATTTATTATCATCACTATTGTTATTATAAGTATAACTTTTCTTGGAGAAACGATTTTTTTTTTTAATTCTGTAGTCCCGAATGCCTGGTTTACTTTCTTATCTTTCTTCCACTGAAATCAATGAATCATTCAGTTTTGGCATAAGATAAAATTCGCGATAAGATTTTCATTCGTCTTATCCGCGAACCGGCATATATTACCTTTTCATAGCTTAATAAACGTTACTCTTACTCATCGAGTACTTGGAATTTTCTTGATGAACAACCATCAATATAGTCATCGATATAATGTCTTTTTTTCCTTCATGCACCCTGAAAATATTCGTCGTTTTTGTTTTTTATTTGATAACAAACGAGAAAACTCGCTAGAGGCATATTATGGTGAGATAGAAACACACGATTCTATTTCGCGATCACGGAAAGCTCTCGCGTTAATTTCGACTACGATTTGGATTCTTGCCAAATCATATTAAATCCGTACAGTTCCTCTTTATTTCTTGCTAACATATATTCCTTTATTTTTCTCAACTTTAACGTCGTACTTTTCGTTCATTTTCGTCTATATCTTTTGAATCTACATTGAAAATCTGAATAAATCACTCGTAATTTATCGGACACCTAATTTATTCAATAATATTAGAAACATGTAAATATTATCAATGTGTCAAATCAAAGTGTTTTGGAAGTGCTAACATTTTTAAAACAAGAAATTTCTTAGAAAGTGTTGATACCAATGTAATGTACAGAAAAAAATGTTTGTATTCCAAAATGGGGTCAGTTAATGTTGAAAAATCCAAACATAATGTAGAAACTGTTTATTTAAGACAAAAATGTTCATGGAGAAATAAAACAAAATATTGATCAGTTGTGCAAATTTGAAGAGACTCAGTTTCAAAATATTTTGTTTTTGACTTGCAAAGCATTTCATGCTCTGAAAACAAGGTTAAAATCATTTTTGGTTTCCAGAATATATATTCGCGACACTGCCACGCACGCAACGTGGAAATCCTCTTGTACTTGGTGGTGATCCCAAGGGGAAAAATTTTTTATATACCAATGGAAACAGCGTGATAATAAGAAACATAGAAGTAAGAAACATATCATAAGTTACACAAAGTTGCATAAAAAGAGTTTCAGAGCTCATTGAAAACAAAACACGATTTCAATAAATTATTATTTGTTAAAGGTCAAGGGCATAAAGAATAATAGATGTTGATTTTATAGAATCCAGCAATCTCTGATGTTTATACCGAGCATTCGTGTGCGGTGAATGTTGCAAAATATTCTCCGAGCGGTTTTTACATTGCTTCAGGAGGTGAGAGACAAACAAAGCCCATAAGTGGCATTATTCAATGAATATATTAACTAAAAAGAATGAGCAATAAAATTATCAAATTTTGTTTCAGATCAATCCGGCAAAGTTCGCATTTGGGATACAGTGAATAAAGAGCACATTTTGAAAAATGAATTCCACCCAATTGGTGGTCCTATCAAAGACATCGCTTGGTCTCCTGACAGCCAACGAATGGTTGTTGTTGGTGAAGGACGTGAAAGGTAATTCTACTATCGAAATGTTACTGAGCAAAAGCAAATTGTTACTATTTGAGAAATCATTCAGATTCCTTTAGTATTTTTACAAGCTCTATTAATATATTGCTGTCTTTAAAGATTTTCCTCGTTCCTTCATAATGTGTTTTTCAATTGTAATTTTCCAGGTTTGGACACGTTTTCATGGCAGATACCGGCACATCAGTTGGTGAAATTTCGGGCCAAAGCAAGTCTATAAACTCCTGTGACTTTAGACCAAGCCGACCCTTCAGGTTGATTACTGGAAGTGAAGACAATACCATTGCTATATTCGAGGGTCCGCCCTTCAAGTTCAAGTAATTTTCTACATACTACATATATTCAACTTTTATTATACAAATTTTATTTTTAAATTATATTATTCATTCAAGCGACGCTAATCACGTAGCAGACGCCATTATTTCGGATTAAATAATCGCTAAATTAGCAAAAAACTATGTTCACTCGTTTTCAAAATTCCATTAAAAAATAGAGTTTCCCGTAACTTTGAGTAATTTTTGTAAATATCAGAAAGTCCAAAATTTTCTCCGCAATCATTTGTGAACATTTGTGTATTCTATATTTTCATTCCTTTGCCCAGAATGACGAAACAAGAGCACACGAGATTCGTGCAAGCAGTGCGTTATTCGCCATCGGGTAATCTCTTCGCATCGGCAGGTTTCGATGGTAAAGTTTTTATTTACGATGGAACGACATCCGATCTTGTTGGCGAAGTAGGATCGCCTGCTCATCAGGGTGGCGTTTACGGGGTAAGCGTAAAGGATCGTTTTTGAAAGATCGAGAAAAACATTTACAAATGACCTCAGAACGATAGTGTTTCAATCGAGACTAGTAATGAAATTTTTGATAAAATAATCATGGTCTCTCAATTTAACTCGTTAAAGGTCGCTTGGAAACCTGATGGAACCCAATTACTGACTGCGTCCGGGGACAAAACCTGCAGACTGTGGGACGTTGAAACTCGATCTCTTATCACGGAATTCAACATGGGATCTACGGTCGACGATCAACAAGTAAAGTCCTGCCTTTGTCTCAAAATATATACGACCTTTATAAGCGATTTTACACAGTTCAATTTTGGAGAAAAATCAAAATTTATACGTTGTTCTCCTTTCATCAGAGAATAAAGTGTAACTTTTGTTTTTACACGAATTGTCAATCGTCTCCGGGAAAAACGTGAATCTACTCTTCAGTTATTCGCTCTCGCCCTTACGCGTAATGTGAACAACTGATAGGTCGCCTTAATCAGGCGAATATTAAAAAACCGATCAATTCAAAGTCTAGATCGCTGATTAAAGAAAAAAAAACTACTTTTTGAAATTTCAGGTTAGTTGCTTGTGGCAAGGGGAACATCTGCTCTCGGTATCGCTGAGTGGTTTTATCAATTATCTGAACGTCAACGATCCATCAAAACCTCACAGAATAATAAAGGTAAAATTCACCTATATTTTAATCATTCTCTTTATCAGAAAAAAGTTATTACTCTTGTCCAATTGTTAATTTTAAAAAAGTTACTACTATTTTTATAAAATGACCAAAAATTAGGAAATTTCGTCAAATTTAATCACTGAATTCTAATTAATTGGTTGCATCACTAATAACACTCCTAGCCAGAGGCGAAGCCGTAGGCAAAGCCAGAATCCAATTATATTTTTATATATAATATTTTTTAACGATCGAAAGCAATTTTGTAAATAATCATCAATTCAACAGGGACACAACAAGCCAATAACAGTATTAACTCTCAGTCCGGATCGAGGTACGATTTACACGGGTTCCCACGACGGTCACATCACCAATTGGAATGCAGCAACCGGTGAAAATGATCGCGTTAAGGGGCAAGGTCATGGCAATCAAATAAACGGAATGAAAGCCTCTAACGATTTGTTGTATACGGCTGGAATTGACGACACTTTGAGAGCTGTTGATATTGCGACAAATACGTATACCGAGACAGCGATGATTAAACTTGATTCACAACCTCGTGGCCTTGACATTCATGGCGATCTGGTCGTGACAGCTTCCATTCGGCAGGTAAAAAACCATTAAAATAGGATGACAATACTCATGATTGTCATATTAATTGTTGTCGTCAGTGTTGTTATTTTATCATTTTGAGTTTTATTCTCGTTTTGAAATTTTTTCCTTTTATCGACAGCAATATGTCTTTTTAAGTAACGAAAAATCGTTCTAATCAATACATTTTTTTCGAATAAAAATTATTATTATTATTGTTTTCATTTAAAAGTATTCTTACCTTTAAAAATGAATTCGGATTTATAAAATTGTAGATAAATCTAACGCAAGGCGGTAGAAAAGTTGCCAAATTACCGATCGACTATGAGCCGTCGTGCGTGAGCATAAATCAAGAAAATGGGGACGTCGCAATAGGATCATCATCCGATAACAAAGTACGTACGATGTATTTATTATTATTTGTGGCTTCTTAACGAAAATTATAGTTGAGCAAAGAAACTCTCAGAAAATAAACTTAGTGAACTAAAAAAAGGAGTATATTTTTGGGATGAAGTTTGAAAAACTGGCGTCTTATCGCGAATGAAAACGTTTTTTCGTTCTGTTTCCAGGTCTACATATATGGGCTATCCGGAACTGCTTTATCGCTCAAACTTGAACTGGAACATCTTGGCCCTGTGACTGATGTTTCTTTCAGTCCCGATAATAAATACCTTGTTGCCTGCGATGCAAATCGAAAAGTTGTCCTCTACGTCGTTCCCGAGTACAAGGTGAACTTTATTCAAAAACTTAATGCGAAATTATAAAATTGACGAGTTACTCAGCGTGAATAATTCATTAACAAAATTGAGTTCTAATATCGCGTATGAGAAACATTTTCTGCTGAAGGAACAATTGGAGTAACTATTTATGTCAGTGTAGAAAATTGATTGAAGGTTTCAGGGGTTATTTACAGCACGTAACGATAAAATGAAAAGCAAAAAGAAAATCATATCTATGATTAAAAAAATAATTTTTATGAGGCGTATTCCGACATTTCGATTGTTTCCTTACTTTTAAAACCATCAAAAATGAACGATTAGAAAATTTTCTTTTATTCTATTGATACGGTCTAAAATACTGAGTGATTCTCATACCTGCTAATAAAAAAATGTATTTCTTTGCTCCTCGTCTTGCAATCTTTGGATCCACAGGGGGTGAGTGCGTTGTGACCTCGAATTATTTTAGGATATATTGGCCGTATAATCGGGTCTGAAAAGTACTAAAAAAAAACTTCATAGCTTTTCGTTAAAAATTTTCGATCATTCGACTCAATTTCAAAAAGATAATCATCATATATCAACATCAATTTGACGGGCTGTATACAAACGTCCGGAAAGTAAACTTGTCATCGATTTCTTTCTTATTTACTATACTCGTGTTAACATAATCAACCTCGATCGAAGGAATTGATTTATGTTGTTGTTGTTTATATTCCAAAGTTGTTTACAACAGTTAGAAAGAATTTTCTTGATATTTTCAAAAATTTCAAACACCCGAAGATGATTTTAACTCAACGGGAAAGAGGAACGGTGATATTAAAATATATTCTTATTTTAGCTCGCGCACAATCGAGAATGGGGCTTTCACAACGCTCGGGTAAACACCGTAGCGTGGTCACCAGATTCCATTATGGTTGCGAGTGGTAGCCTCGACACGACTATCATTATTTGGAGCGTTACAAATCCGGCAAAACACACCATCATCAAAAGTAAGTTCCATAACGCGATCTATTAAAATATTTACATTTCCATTTAAATAACAAATATAGAGAGAACCAAGTGTTAAAGTGAAACAATTTTGGAATTTAGAATTTAAAAAATCAATGAATTTTCATGATTTCATGAACGTGGAGAGTTTGAGATTTTTTCGACAACATTATTTCCACACATCTTTCATTTAGTGGTGAGTGTATTTTGATTGATTTATTTTGCAGATGCACATCCACAGAGTCAGATAACGCGGATCGTGTGGCTCGATGAAGAAACTTTAATTTCAGTCGGTCAAGACTGCAACACGAAGATGTGGCGTGTCGAAAAAATCTAAAGTGATCAGTGTTTTTTTTTTGTGTGTATGTGTGACGCACGATAATCCTCCGCCCCATTCTGGCTCACACTATTGTGAAAGGCTTCATTAACTTTTCATGCATTTAATTTATTTTATTTGTAGCATACAAATATTGTATATTATTTTTGAATACGATTCTCAATATACAATTTATATATGATCTCGTTCGTGTTTTTAATTATCTACGTAATGATGAAACACACTGTCATGAGTCGCACACGAAATCACGTACACTTACACTCCTTCACTCTGATAACCACGTCTACCTACTTGTATTATATATTTTCCTTCTGTACTCTTATCTTTTTGCTTAGTAATAAACAATTTAATACTATTCCATTTATGTAATTTTTTCGGTTTGTCCAGCTTTTCATAATTTTTTCAATGATAATCCGAAATAAATTGTATCCTGACATAAGATCAAACGTTTCATGTTCGAAAATTCGATTCCAAATTCAGAAACTCAACCCAGATACCCAGATAACCATCAGGCGCGCTATTAAGTACAATTCGCTGATGCGACCAAATACTAGCGCACGCCGTATTCCTTTGATGATAATTTGGAATTATTATTGTTATTGTTTATTCGTGAATCTTACGGTCGTTATTATTCTTACCGCTTGGATTATAATCAAATAGTAACTGATGAGGAATTTCAAACTCATTTTTGAATTGATTATAATTGAAAAACTTGCAGATGAGGTTTCCATTGAATGACTACTGATCGATACCATTGAGGTGATATATCAGATTCGAATATTTCGAAAAAAACTATATAGTATGGAGGAAGAAAACCCAAATATATTCACCTAAAAGACCGTAAACGTGAATTGAAAGATAATTTACACACGTTTCGCCAAAAAGTAAACGTGGCTTTCAACGAAATAACCTGTTAGTTTTGTCATCGCATTTCAAATAGGATATGTTTATTCTACTTCAGAGTAACGTTAAATAAAATACTTCTTTTTTCAATTATTTTTAAACTATTTAATTTCATTTTTACAATTTGTTTACCGAATTATATTGCCATTCGTTTAACTCTAGTACTACATTATGAATATTTTCCTAATGCAGTCATTTGAAAAAAATAGCATATTGCAATTTTTGCACGTGTAATTGAAAAATTTGGATTGGGTACGTCTTTGCTATCGGGAAATACGTCTCTCGAGGTATTACATGATCCAGTCATTAATCCGAATGAGACTAATTATTTATATACATACATATATGTATAATTTTTGTATATTTATAAATATATATATACATATACTTTTACACTTCTAAGTTGTATTATTTATTAAAACGATTTAACGATAACAAGAAAACGATAACAATTTGAACACTAGAGGTTTCGAGGAACTGAATCGCTCCGAAAATTTATAAACACGCGATACTTGATAGAGCAAATAGTGTTGTGGGTCTCCATTGTCTTATTTTTTAAAAATATTTTCTTGTTTTTTCGGGACTAGTATATCGGGAACAGCCCGTCATCCGTCCATCTTTCTAACTATTTACAATTCATGATTTCATAGATATATAGTTGATTTTTCATCGTTTACGCGTAGGACAAAGCACCCCAAATCAGAGAAACCGGGACTAAATCGGGTCATAAATCTGGTCAACATCAGTGTGTATCTCCTTCAGCTTCAAAATATACCCGTTTAGAAAATATTTCTCTTTTACGGGCTCGCGACGAAAGAATCGCCACGGATATATACACGGTTTCTCGCGTCGTTGGACTAGAATTTGTAATTGTGTCTTTTCTCCACGCATCTATTTACAATATTTTTTTTTTCTTTTTTCGAGGAAGCACGACTTTTTTCATTCATTTTGATAAATCGAAGTACTTCATTTCCGTAATTATCGTACTTTCATCCATTTCTTTTTTTATAAATGTGTTGGCCCCACAGTTATGTCTAAATTTACACTAATCTTTTTAATTGTCAACGCAGAGAACGATTTGGAACATCTAATAAGAATAGGGAAGGCAATCGTGGTCTCTTCCGAATTTTTCTGATTGATTTTCAGGATGAAAACGAAGAGAGGAACAATCCCTTACTTTAAAATCACAAAAAAAAAACAATTGGATTGAAATTGATAACAATCGATCAATCTGAATTATAAAAATATTTTAACGTTTTCATTTTTCTTTCCATTAGCAAATTCCGTAGTGTGGTAGAGGTTTTATTCTAATTTGAACTGAACTGTAAGGCCAAAGCATTTTTAATCACAATGCTAATTTTAATGCGATTCTTCCTTGCAACAAGAGATAAAAGAGGATAGACAAAGGGGAAAAAACAAGCCTAAAATCTGGGAAAATATAATTGATATGTGTCCTACGGTTTCGTAAGACTGTACCGGGGACGCTTTTGGGGCGCTGCTACGGGATGTCGGTAAGAGACGTGTTTTCTCAAGGCATCGCGAGATCTTGATACGTGCGAACAAGCTGTGCAACTGTACGAGCTGTTACTGTGAGTTTCCATGTGTACCCTCAAGTTGTACTGATTGCTAAGTTGTTTACCACAAATAAGACAAGTTACGCTGGTTTTGTTGCAAGTCTGTTGTTGTCCAGCTCGGGTTGAGGTTGTAGTATTGAGAAATCGAAAATTAGCGTCAAGAATAGGAGGTGGTTTGACATTTTCAAGTAAAGGACAACGATCTTCTGTAATAGGCAGAGTTTCCTCGTTTCGATTCTCCGTATACGTTTTCTCCTGATTTTTCGTCGTGTTGCCGGGCCCATTAACGGACGTTGTCGTCGATTTCTTTTCCTTTTGCGCAAGTTTAGCGTTTATCGAATAATACGGCTTGGTTTTCACGCTACAGGGAATCCCCTCCTGATCGTTCGACGATTCTTCGTCGACCGTCACATTCTCTACCACTTGTGAAAGATTGTCTAAATTTTCCGAACCCAATGTCGTCGTTGGACCTTCCGGATTTTCTCGCTTTATCGTCGTTTCGATAGCCTCAATCTCGTCGCTCGCCGTTGTCGGATTTCCGAACAAACCGTTGTCGTTTCGATTACTCTTCTGGAAGCAGAAATGTGTTAATATCACGGCGCCTCTCCACTACCGAATCGCGACAACATTCAATTACAAAAGGACAGAAAAATAGAAAGAGAAAGAGAGAGAGAGAGAGAGAGAGAGAGAGAGAGAGAGAGAGAGAGAGAGAGAGAGAGAGAGAAGAGATGCAAATGGGAAATAGATCGGATATGGGGATCTCAAAAGAGAATCCTTCTTGTTCTTCTTTACTCCCAAACGACACAGCGTAATTAAGGGGGTACACTGTTACAGTGTTATCAAAAATAGGATCGAAACTTTTGTTTTTTTATTAATAATCAAAAAATAAACATTCATTTATATGATACATATCGCAACATTGAATTCAAATAAATGGAAAATAGAAATAACGAAAACTCAACATCGGTTCAGAAAAGTGTTCTCCAATGTTGATACAAATTTCTCAATCAGTTGTTCAATTACTTTGAAAATTATTCTTCATCTTGCGCGTTTTAAAGTCAGAAACGTGGCAGCTCAAAAATATTGCAAATTTACCTTGCAAGCTCATATTTTTTAGGTAAATATTATTTAAAAATTCCAGTTTCGGCACTATTTTAATCCGCCAAAGTGTACCACCTTAAACCGAAGTGAAAATATGCAAAATTAGGGTTTACGAATTTTCGGGACACAACCTCACGCGACTCGAACTCGACGAAACGTTCACTTTTTTTCTTTCTTCTACATTCAGGCATTCAGCCAGTTTAATTTTGACCACGTGATAATCCGACAGAGATAGGCAAAATTCAATTTTTCGAATGACCTCAGACGTCGAAATTCTAAACAAAATGTTTGTTCATGTCAGTTTTTTGAAAACATCGAATAATTATTCCAATTTTGTACGTTTGTCAAAAGAAAAATATGATTTTCCACTCTCTCTGTATAAATTTTAAACGAGCCGGTTTCGTACAGTAGGGGAAAGGAACAACAAGGAGAATTCTGAGATGGGCCGATTGGGGAAGTCATTCAAACGAAAGCACAATTAAAATTTGTCTTAAAATAAATGATGAACAATTTCGATAATCGAAAAGCGAATGAGCAAGTAAATATTTCTAATTTTATCTTCATTGCATGATAAATCATCAAGTAAACTCGACAATAACTATTTCAATTAATAATTAATCATGAAATAAAGAAAAATCGTGTTTCGTTCGAAAAAAAAATGATCTCTGGACTAGATGATGATTACAAACAAAAAATGGATGAGACACAGTTTGTGTAGGTTGTGGGAAAGGATATTCATCTCATTGAATGAGAAAACAGCTATTTTAGAAGATATACCTGTAAATTTCATTCTATGGGGTAAGGTTCCACGGGATGCATCCACTTGCATTTAGTTGCAACACACACAACGATCTTGATCTCGTGGATATCGTTTTTTGTGTTTTTTTTGTTTTGTTTTTTTTTTTGTTTTATCAATTCATTATCGTTCCATAAGCGCTCTTTTGGGACGCAATTCGACTTGTACTACTTGTGCCTGGACAGAATCCTTCAGCGAAGTACTTCTCGAGGAACGACAGTGAATGTGTTTAAGTGACCTGAACAAAACAACACGATCATAGGATAATAATGGTAATTAGAGGCTGCTTTTTTTTTTTTTTTTGAACGAGAAGTATCTCATTGACATTTAATAAATATCATTCAAAGTGAAATCACGACACTTATTATCTGAATTTTTTCCATTTATTCGCTTGAGCAACGAACGGAAAAAACAATGCCAAAGCTATAAAATGTCAACGCCTTTTTTTGTAAATTTAGAATTGAAAAAAAAAAAAAAAAAAAAAAAAACGGCCGGCCAATCTTTTAAGGAGGTGAAAAATGGGGGACCATTTTTCATTTCTATTCGGTAATAAGCAACACGTACTCATCGAGTACGAGTATCGTTCAGTTATCACTAATTTATAATTGCGCTGTACACTCCGTGTTCAGAACTAAGCTAAAAATTCTAATCAATCTATTCACTATTTTCTTGGATTATGAAGAAATTTGTACATAAAAATGATAATGATTTTTTTCTTATATTTATAATGTTTTTTTTACGATAAATAACTATAATTGTCAAATCCTTGTCTGATGTATTGTACGAAGCTTGGGAAAGTGTGACAACGGGTCTATCGTGTGGTTAAAGAGGTTTCAATTGCGTTCTTTTTTTGTTTATCGATAATCGCAAAAACTGGAAAATGGCATTCGTGAGCTTCAAATTTTTCATTTAATACGTATAAACTTCTTACCCCTGCAATGTCGGCGAGACCTCTGATGTGCAAAGTGTCTGCCATAGACAAAAGAGCCGGCAATTGTTCCTGATATATATTCACCTCTCCGTTGTACATAAATGTTACAAGAGCGCAAAGATTCGCATACTCCATGCCTGGCAATACAATAACTGGATGTTGCAGCGAACTCAAATCCTGCAAAAAATCATGTCACGATAAAATCAATTTTTATAAGATTTAATAAAATTGATGATCATGCTCGAATGAATTGCAAAAATTCAAGGGATCTCAGATCAAATTATTTTACAATTGACTACAATATATTTTTATTGTTTGGTAAGAAATTTATATTTAGTATAATTCTCTAATTTCTGTCATATAACTTATTGACTTCTTTTTTAAATTTAAGGTCTAATACCTTACAAATACCTTACTTGTACAAATACCTTACTTGTACAAAAGGTACAAAAATGTTTCAATTCTTTTATCAGACTACTTCCCCAACTCATTGAAGATTCATTTTTTTCAATATACAAAATACTGTTTGTATAAAAACCATATGACAGATAATAAAACCAATACTTTCATTTCAAGCATGAGAGTTCTTTACTCATTGTTCTTGATAGATGTAATCAACGGCTTTGTTACCTTGAACAATTCTTTGAAGTAGTAACTGCACGCAGATAAAATAATTTTGTGAGCCCTGATATGTCTACCACCGGCACTGAGCGTAACATCCGTTAAGTAGCCTCCATCGAGTAACTTTGGCAGAGAACTTAGAAGAGTATTTTGAAAATTGTGCCACCTCAAGCAAAACTGTTGACCCTCCATGCTACCTGTGAGAAGAAAAACACATGAACAAACTATCGAAATCGATGAGAAGACGTGTTGATAATTTTTTTTTTTTTTTTTTTTTTTTTTTTTTTTTTTTTTTTTTTTTTCAAAAGATTTTCGAAAGTCAAGTTGACACGAAAAAAAACCACGGCGTAATTGAACAATAATAAGCACTTCCTCCTCGGAATAGTTTTCTAAAGTTCCAAACAGTGACAACGATTTCTCTCGATTTTTATTCGGGATTTGATTGAATTGAAGCACAAATGGCACGACGACCAAGAATGAGATTTTTTTTTTTTTTTCAACAAGACGCGAAATAATCTTTCAACTGAATGTGTATGTACTTAGAAGAACCTTCGGCTTAAGGTTATGTGGCTGATTTTGCAGCAGTTCTCGAAATAGTGACACGAAAAAGAGAAAAGAAAATGAGAAATAAATTCACGGTGTAGTCTAGAGTGAAGTAACGTGAGAGCTTTTATTGTACGTGGAACGTGTGTTACATTTAGGCACACACTGGCACCGTTCGTCACTTCGAGAGCGAGAGACAATCCTATTTATTTAATCAGCCCGTAGGTTCCAGCCAAATCTATTATTGTCCCTCAGGTATGGCTGGAGGAAAGAACAGGCGTTTGGTTACGGAGGCAAGAGGGGCAGGAGGAGAGGGGGCCGGGTGGAAGAGGGGAGAAGGGAGACTCCGATAACTCATTTATTGGCTGTTTAAATTTTTTCCTCGTTTTCTCTTCTTTTCATGCCAGCGTAATTCATGAAATATTCACTGTAATGTGTGAATCGATATCTTAATCATTCACACCTTAGGTACTCGTCGAAATAATTGTAATTATGTACCGACGAGGAGACAGAGACAACGGAAAAAACTAAGAATTATTTTCGCACAACACACTGCACTTGGCTCGAATCTCTCGTTCACAAGTTCGACAGAACTAGATGAAAAAGAGAGAGAAAAAGAGGGAAAGAGAAAGAGAGAGGTCATTGGAGTAATAGCTATAACAATAGAATGCTGCATTACCGAGAGAGCTCTTACAGTTCCCTGTTCTCGTATCACCGCGCCCAATGAGAGCGGCGTTCGAAAGATGTTTTTTACGACCTTTACAACACAAAATGAAGTAAACAGACTTTTCAATATGAAGAGCTTGCAACAATGAAAGAAGGTGATACATTGATATCAATTTCAAGCTGATTTGAACAACTAAAATGCTAAAATATAAACTGATTTGTTGTCGAAAACTAGCAATCATAATGCTGCTATGCAGCATAGTTTCCGATCATATGATTTCCTAACCTTTACCGCTAGAGGCGACACCGTATACTTATTTTTTACGACGTAAATGATTGGTAAAACTTGATAAACGAAAAAAGTGCACGATGGACCGAATCTTAAAGAGTGTTGATTTTATTATTCATTACTTCAATAACTCAAATTCCATTTTGTTATTAAAGAGAATAGACAAAATATAATTTTAGATACCGTCGTCGTCACAGTTTGAAAACCGATCGGTATAGTTACATTTGATATCAGCGAATAGCTTCTTTCAAACGTCTCATATGGTTGGGTTATCTTCTAAGATTTATCTTGTCAGTGCATCAGTTGAATAGGAAATAACATAAACCAACATAAACGCTCCTAACCAAACCTCAGCGGGTCAGTTTGTCGAATGCTGATCAGTTGTTAAAAGAAGGTCTGTAACGCGAGTTGATGGTAGTCCTGGAACCGTCAATAATGTTTTTTCGAGCAACAAATTACTCAAGATATGGTCGTGCAATGATAATTTAGTAAACGTCAAAAATGTATCTATGGAGTCGACCCGGGATCCTCGTGTTTATTTTCATAAATTTATTAACAACATTTGGCGGAAGAGCAGAAAAACTGAGTGTATGTGGACCATCGTCGACGCAGGATACTCCTCGGAGGTAAATGCCCTTTTAAAAGTCAAAACTTTGCAACTTCTCACTCTTCTTTTAATTGAGTGTTTATTTATTCAATCGTTATCTACCTGTTCCACTTGTTTTTTTCAATTCCGATCGCACTCACGTAATTCCCGCTTTCGTAATTAAGGCTGATGTTATCTCAACGATGTGTTGGCAATCCACGACTTGCGTATTTACGTTATCCAATTGACTTATTTTATTTGACGAAATATTACATCAAATTTGAACGTACATATTCGAATTTTAAATACCACCATTATTTCCAAACCAAATTAACTTTCCCTCTGAAAAAATGTTATCTTAATTTTTTTTGGTATTCATATTGGTACATTTACTCCTTATTGTATTTCGTGAATGTCATGAAACTCATTTTTTTCTTTTATGAACACTGTACACATGCTTAAATCATAATACTATTGAGAGAATTTGCAAAACTTCTCATTCTTATTGAAGAATAAATAAATTATGTACATGGTTCAAATTTGACAAGTACAGTCATCAAATCTGTAAGTATTGAATTTGGTAATTTAAGAATATTCATTTTGAAATTATTATGAAAAGTATAACAAGTCATTTTAATGGAAACATTTGTATGAATTGACTCCAAAAAGTATCAAGGTTTATATTTTTTTTTGTGTAGAAAATTATTTCAAGGAAGGCTTGGCAAATTTTTTTTTTATTCATCTTTTTTATCTATTTCGAGAATACATTCAGTTCTCTATTAAAAAGCTACATGCTAAAATTCAAAAGTCCTTGTCATTCCATAATTGAGGCATGAGCAACCTAAGATTGTACAGTTGTTGAACGAGCTTGTGGCAAGACTACTAGCTTAAAAATATCTTTCATTTACTTTATGCAATCCGAAATTCATTATTAATGCTAATTCCTAAAAATTATTTAAGCAAAGAAACTAACTTTTTCTAGCCTGGCTTACGTCAGCACTCTGGATGGGAAAATTTCAGCTTTGGACATAGGTAACAATGGAGAACTGCAATGGACCTTAGATTTTGAAGAAGGACCAATGCTTTCATCAAACATTCATCTGCGTGAAGTAAAGAACCGAATCTAATTAAAATATAAAAATAGATTGCAAAATGGCATTTTTAAGCTATTGTTATTTAAATAAATGTCCATTTCAGTTGAACAATGATGGTCACTGGGTCAGACTTATACCGTCTTTGAGTGGTGGATTGTACAAATTTGATGGTGACAATTTAGAACCTGTGCCAATAACGACTGATCAATTGTTGCGCTCATCTTTTCGCTATTCTGACGATCTGGTCTTTTCCGGAGGCAAAGAAACTCATTCCTATGGTAAAAATCTGTTTTTCCATTATTGTTTAAAGCAAGAATGTCACTAAAAATTGGTCTGAATGTTTCAAACTCTGACATCCTGTTCTCAACGCATCTCCTCCCATTAATTATGATTATCAACTAATAACAAAGTGGGAATCCAGAAAAAAAAATTGCAAAAGTTTATCAAAATTCAATAGATTCATGATTTTTCAAGTCTAAGTTTACCCTTTGTAGAAACTGAGTATAGTGAACAGTGATCAATGTAACATAACACACATTTGATCATTATTGCATTCATGAATTATTCAAATCTTAGGTATCATTGCAAAATAACTCAATCAGTTTTTTTTTTAACTTTTTGTCAATAATTCATTGAGCAGGAGTCGAAGAATTAGCGACAAAATATGTTTTACTTGTCTTATTATTAATTTTTTTTTCGATTATAACAGGTGTCTCTACTTTGACCGGCCAAATACTTTACCAATGTAACATTAGTGGATGCACCAATAACACAGAAGGAGATTCATTGGGAGAGGACAAAGTTCTGGTAGTCCAACGTTTTCAGCAAACAGTTCGAGCTGTTAAGCCTCGATCGGGCCTCGAAAAGTATGTTAAATGGACAATTTGGAAAAATTGAATAATTCATTATCATTAACATTCTTTATGATAATTTTTTATTTTGACAGATGGAACTTCAGCGTCGGGCAGCATGAGTTAATGTTGATGCCCCGTGAAAACGAGGGTTGTAATGACAAAGTTCAACAACTTACTCAAGACATTGAACTTCGCGTTATTGTACCCGAGGGCCTTGTCTGGGCCATAAAAAAGTCCAATCCTCAAATCAAACTGTGGCAATATAAGGTGAATAACTTTTGGGAGTTGTGGAAGTTTAATCTTTCCAATTTATCTACGAAATCATTTTATGAATGATTGCTTTTGCGAACGGAATTTGTTGTATGTTTTGAATTTACAGTTTGATTCACCGATAGTTTCTATATGGCGCGATGACTTGAGCCAGGAAAACGATGGCGGCTTAAACAATGTGGATTTATTTGACGGTACCCAATGGACTTGGGGTTCAGAATTCTCGACAAGTCCAGCTATTTACGTGGGAATGCACGATACTCAACTTTACGTACAAGAAAATACAGATTTGACGAAAATAATCGATCATTCGAGTCGAAGTTCGAATGAATTCGTTAAATTCCCTTGGCGACCTTATCCCGCGGTAGAAACTGCTATAGCAACGACCGACGAAAAAAATTCTGAAAATTTTAACGGAAATAGCGTATCTCATGAAATTGGTGAAGCTACGAGTACAACAGCACTTTCGGTGCTGTACAATTCAAAATACATCAACGGTATAGTTTACAAAAACCTCTTATCGAAGTCACAGATTTCTTTTAAAATATTTTGGCAAGCCATCCATTACTGTCATTAACTTTTTTACTTGTTTTACGATACAATCATTAAACAAAAAAATTCCCAATCAAATGGTTTGATGAGGTATAAAAAATGAATGAATGAGCTATGAAATTTTTTTTTTTTTAAGGCAATGGATTTTATCTGTACACAAAATTCGACAGTGCAAGTCAGTGCAACAGCACAAATCCTAACATTATTGTCGTTAATAACGTCAGACAGCCATCGAATTCCGATGATGAAAATTTTGACGAAGATGAAACTCCCGTTCAAGTTATGATTGTGTCTCTCTGGTATTGGTGGTGAGTGTTAGTTATTTATTTTCCTGTCTCGCCGAAAAACATTTTTTTTTCTAACTGTGTCCATTTATTTTTCATAATATTTATGCTATAATATATCAAATTTGCCTGTCACGTTCTCGAGGAATCACATTGCAAAAAGAAACTCTCTATCCACTTTTTTCCCGTTATGTTTGTTGTAGGAAAGAGGTTGTCATTATTTCTGTTACAACTGCTGTACTGTTAAATTGTATGTTGGCGCAACGTTTCCTAAACGAAAGAACCCCAGCAAAGGATGCAGGATTTCCAGTAATATTTATTCCTATCAATAAAATATTTGCTAATTATCGCAAAAATCTAATTTTTCTATGTTGTTAAAAGTAATCGACAGATATTTTAATTCTTTATCGATCATCTTTGCGCCTTTTTACAGCCGGTAATCGTGGAGACGCACGTAGAAATAAAAAAAGAACCAGAGCTCAATCCTGACGCGGATAATGCATTGGATTTCAAGTCACGATATCGTACCGACTTCGAGCACATTGATTGCCTCGGCAAAGGTGGCTATGGAGTGGTTTTCGAAGCAAAAAATAAGATTGACGATTGCAATTATGCCATCAAAAGAATTTGTCTGCCAAACAGGTACTTATCAGTCTAAGTTACAATGAGTAAAGCTTCGAAGAAAACCATCACTGGTTGATAGAAATACATTCAGAATGAGAGAACTTAAATATGCATAGAACGTTGTTACTTCAACTTTGTAAAAATAGCCACTAAAAAACATGAAAAAATGTTTTCAGCCGAGATTCTCGGGACCGTGTTATGCGCGAGGTGAAAGCATTGGCAAAATTAGAGCATCAAAACATTGTAAGATATTTCAACGCGTGGCTAGAATGTCCACCGGTGGGTTGGCAAGAAAAACAGGATGAATTATATTTCATGGACCACAAATTGTCGCCCTCCGAATTTCCTTCGGAATATACTCAAAGTGAGACAAAGCCAAACAGTTCGGTATTCATTGAAGTGCCACAGAGTGAAGCTTCCTCGGTGGACAGTGCGGTCGAGGCGTTTGAGTTAAATACCAGATATGGGAAGGGTGACGATTCGTTTATCGTGTTTGAAGCTTCAGGCACCGAGGACGAATCAGCGATTACAGAAGAAATAGGAAATTTTTGTAACAATGAAACTTCTAGCTCGGAAGAAAATTCAAAAACTTCTGAAAAATCTAATCACGAACCGATGCACGATAATGAGACTCAAGGCTCCGAGTCAATAGTATTTTGTCACTCTTCCAGTGACAAAATATCGGAAAAAGAGAGTCTTGGAAAAAGAAAAGCTTCGTTCTCGCTGCCGTTGAATAAAAAAAATGCTGTGAAAAAATCAGCTAAAATGTTTTTGTACATACAAATGCAGTTGTGCCAGAAATTGAGTCTCAGAGAGTGGCTTAAGCGGCAACCACAGGTTCGAGATGTATCTCGAGTCGTAAATATATTCCAACAAATCGTCGATGCTGTTGAATACGTCCATTTACAAGGTCTCATTCATCGGGACCTCAAACCGTCTAATATATTTTTTGCCTATGATGAGAAAATTAAAATCGGCGATTTCGGTCTCGTAACTGCTATGACCGAAGGCTATGATGATACTGTGAGAACTCCTGATTGTGAAAGATCCGAAACTACCACGAGATCACAAAAAAATGGACTCCACACTGCCTGCGTTGGCACTCACTTGTACATGTCTCCCGAACAAATGAACGGACAGATTTATAATTACAAAGTTGATATTTATTCCCTTGGTATTATACTTTTTGAATTGCTCACGCCATTCTTCACCGAAATGGAGAGAATTGACTCTCTATCGAGTTTGAGAAAATCTATTTTTCCTGATGGTTTCGCTGAAAAGCATCCCGAAGAGGTGAGTTTTCATATCATCATCAAAAATATTTATAAATCATTCCATCAATGAAAATATAAATTCAATTAAATTAAAAATCATTCTATGTAGCAATCAATTTTTTTTTTTGCAATTTTCTGTGTTTTCGAAACAAATGGAAAATGTTTTCCTTATTTAAGTAAAACTCGTCTTCACATAAGAAAAAAAATAATTGAATCAACAATAAAAAAAAAAACTTGAAATGTTTTTACAATAAATAAAAAATAAAAGAAATATCGAGAAAGAATATAGAGAAATAAAATAACGAATACATATAGAGAGAAATATTGTCTAATTTCAAACGTTTTTCTTTTTAGTATGACCTGTTGAAGATGATGCTTGATGAGAATCCAATGAATAGACCAACGACGCTTGGAATAAAAGCTCGTAGGCCCTTGTCGAACGAAAATGAAAACGAGTTTGGCTCGAGCGATGTAAACAAATGGCATTTCGAATTACCACAGATAAGCCGACATTCCTCAGTAACGAATAGCAGTACAAGTGGTGAATCGTGGGATAAAGTTGAGGCTGTACAATAAAAACAAAAGAAAATAATTGTTTTCTTGCGATTTCAGGATATGAAGCATGTGATCACTTTTTTTTATCTCATTGTTTGATCGTAGCTCTGATTTTTTTTTTTTTTTTACATATATTGGCCTCCCTTTCCTAAAAAACCAACGAACTGCTCTATTCTGTAAATTTATATTTCTTTTCCAAAATGTCCCTCTAATAATATTGGTACGTTTCAAGGAGATAGTGAATAATTGGAACGATTCGAATGAAAGGAGAGCTATAGAAGCTTGTTATTAAAAATTAAGTACTTGTCTGAAAATGTAGTTTGTTTATTATACTGAATAACATGCGATAATGAAGATTTACCATCTAATGCCATGTTAGATATTTTTTTACATATTGTCTTTAGAATCGTATTATTTTAGAGCAACAACCAATGTTGAGCCGTTCGTTTTATTCTCGTTCTAATAAACCCTTGTTTAGAAAACTTCGAATTTTTAGCCATAGTTATTATTTTATCGAGATAATTATGTTAACGAGAAATAAAGGAAAATGATGAAAATTTTACTACAAAATGGGATTTTTTTCTTATTTTCATCCGAAGAACTATTTTTTTCACTGTTTCTTATGTTATACGTCGACGGAGGTCACAAAATTTCCAAAATAGCGAAGACGTCTATTGGCTGAGTTCGTAAATACAATTTATCATGAAATCTCGACCCCTCGTACATACAAAACATTAAGACTGGGTTCCCAATGGCATTTTTGTGGATTGAGAAACTTTCATCACGTTTTTAGTGCAGTGAAATATATTGTTAAATCATTCAAATTGATTATACGGTTAAATTTCCTCGAACTAATAGAATGGACGCTCCTGTCGTCGTACTGAATTCAAAACATTGTTACAATGTTTACTTCTCCGTCGCTGTCACTTTTTTTTCGTAATAACCTTGGCGGTTGTGATTTTCTTACGCTCGAGCGCGTAACATTAACTCTCAACGTTCAATTCTCGAATGAAAATAGCAAACTTGTTTACATTTATCAAATCCGATTTTTGACCTCTGAACCTACAAATTTACCTGATAAATTCAATTTCGATTTGCTCTACGAATGAATTTCATAAAATTGAAGGTCTGTACCGTAAATTTCATATCAAAATTGTTAAGATTGTAAGATTGTAAGATTGGTAAGATTGCAATGATTGTAATCGAACAATACACGTTTGCATCATGAAATTGAGTTGCTTTCATGAGTGGTTTTGTGTGGTGTTACAATAGTGAAAAAATTAAAATATTGCGATTGTCATTAAAATACCGTAGCTACCATTTTTTTATTACAATTTCGTGACGACCACTAATCTCGTTTTTGTTATTGATACCTTTTCATTTCATAGTAATTGGAACCATGCCTTCAGTACGACTGTAACAATTTTTTCAGCATGTGAAACGCTGTAAACCAACATAACCAACCAGCGCACCAATCAAAGCTCAACATTTCCCCCCCCCTGCTTCTTCGAGCACTGTGATTGGCGCGCCGGTTGGAGACTATCTCCTTTATATAGCGGCTTCACGCATGGCACTCCACCATTGTACGTCAAACAGCTGACGACGATAGATACCGTTCGGAAATCTTGAGTATACACATTTTTCATCCCATCATGCCCCCAAAAGCAAGTGGTAAAGCCATGAAGAAAGCTGGTAAGGCTCAGAAGAATATCACCAAGACCGACAAGAAGAAGAAAAGGAAGAGGAAGGAAAGTTACGCTATTTACATCTACAAAGTTCTGAAACAAGTTCATCCTGATACCGGTGTGTCGAGCAAAGCCATGAGCATCATGAACAGTTTTGTTAATGATATCTTCGAACGCATTGCTGCTGAAGCATCGAGGTTGGCTCACTACAACAAACGTTCGACCATTACATCTCGGGAAATTCAGACTGCTGTCCGTCTTCTCTTGCCCGGTGAATTGGCGAAACATGCTGTCAGTGAAGGCACCAAAGCTGTCACGAAATATACCAGCTCGAAATAAACTCCCATGATTCCAAATTAACCAACGGCCCTTTTCAGGGCCAACAATCATTCAAACGTAATAAAACTCTTGAGCATTCTTCCATTCATTATCGAAAATATCGATAAAAGTCACGCTATATTTCTTTCTATATCCTAAGCTTATAAACCTAACGATATAGTGTTAATTGTGGGGATTGTGTGCAAAACAATTTGTAGTGCAAACAATTGATATTTATACTTCATCCACAATACATATGTCGTATGTTTCATCGACATGTATGTTTTGAAAACCAAACACGAACCTGTCTTTAATTTTGGAAACATCTTGAAATTTTTTGGACACTCGTCCAATCTCAAGTGTGTAAATAACGAATGGTCAATCACAAATTTCTAGTTTGGTTTACGTTGACATTTGTCATTGTAAAATATTAAGAGCAACCGATAAAAATTCATTCATCTACATGTAAAAGGACGTATCTTGATAATTTTATTCTACATAATTTCTTCCATAACTCATTTTTCTCATTAGTTTAAATGGTCGATAATATTTTATTTTTAAAAAAGAAAGCCAATACAATGCGGCAGATCAGTCCAACGGTCAACACCAACGGCGTAAGGGCAATATAGTAGCGTCCGATTAGGCGGTAGGGAAAAATCGATACAGGCGTTCAATAATTAAAAGTTAAAAAAAATTCATAAACTGGTTTCTTTCTTAACGGTCAAAATTGTCTAAGAGTTGTTCTTTCGTTGGAGTATTTGTTGGCCCTGAAAAGGGCCGATTGTTCGATGTATTTGCGATTTACGCTTTTTTTTCAGTCTTCTTTGGGAGAAGTACTGCTTGGATATTCGGAAGAACACCACCCTGAGCGATTGTTACACCGGAGAGCAGTTTGTTCAACTCCTCGTCGTTACGAATGGCGAGTTGAAGATGCCTCGGAATAATTCTCGTTTTCTTGTTGTCACGGGCTGCATTGCCTGCCAATTCGAGAACCTCGGCTGCCAGGTATTCCATGACAGCTGCGAGGTAAACGGGTGCTCCGGCACCGACTCTTTCAGCGTAATTTCCTTTCCGGAGCAATCGGTGAATTCTTCCAACCGGGAACTGAAGTCCAGCTCGATTTGAACGAGTCTTTGACTTTCCCTTGACTTTGCCACCTTTGCCGCGTCCTGACATGTTTAATTCGAAAGTTTTTACTACGGAGTTACAAAAGTAAGCGTACGTGATCGCAGCTTACAACGGAATAAGTTAGACTTGACTTTGACTTTTGCATTTTCTTTTATTTGTCATTTTTTTTTCTTTGATTACATATGAAGATATAATATAATGAATTTTGTTCCCGTCCCTTAGGACTAACCAATTTAGTTTTTCTGTAACTACGTATTTGTTTTTAATCTCGTGGTATGTCTGAGTGTTTTTATTGTGGGTGAATTTTGGAAAAAAATTTGAAAAAAAGTCCATTAATTCATCTTAGTGATTAGGGCTTAAGATTAGAACTATTTACATTATGTACAGTATTTACATTAGGTTAGTGCAGAGTAATGTGTTGTGAGCAGTATTGTTGTTTATATTAGGATGTGGTGTGGCAGTTTGTGTTTTATTTTAAATGGTGCGTTTTTGTGATTATATATTCCTACATCTTTTAGTATATTGTGTGTCTTAATTCTTATTTCATAGAATGTCTGTGTGTGTTTGAATATGTCTTCGTATATGTCTTCTATTTCTAGTCTTTTCCTTATATCTATGTTTCTTTCTCGCCATTGCGCGTTGCTTATCATTCTAAGTGTTTTATTCTGTACAGTTTGTATTTTTACAATGTTGGTTTTTGCGGTGTTGCTCCAGATTGGGGCTGCGTATAGTAGTATTGGTTTTATTAGTGATTTGTACAGGAGTGTTTTGTTTTTGGTTCAGAGTTTGCTTCTTCTGTTGATTAGTGGGTACAATATGTTTTTTATTTGGTAGGCTTTGCTGCATGTTTTTTTAATATGTTTTGTGAAGTTGAGGTCCTTATCTAGAATTACTCCTAAGTATTTAACCTCGTTTGATGGTGTAATTGTTTCGTTGCTTACTTTGATTTCTAAGTTTTTTTCCGTTTTTTTTAGTTTTCTTTTTTTGCTGAATATAATAAGTTCTGTCTTGGCTGCATTGATTTTAATTTTCCATTTTTTATAGTATTGTGTGAGTGTATTTATTCTTTTTTGTATGTGTGTTATTGCTACTTTTTTGTTCCACGAGGCTGTGTATAAAGCGGTATCGTCTGCGAATAGGGCTGTGTTTGTGTTTGGGTCTTTGGGGATGTCGTTTATGTAGTATGTGAATAGGACAGGGCCTAGGATGGACCCTTGTGGGACTCCTGCTACTATTAAGTGTTCTTTGGAGGGTGTATTGTTGACAATGACTCTGAATTTTCTTTCTGATAGGTAGTTGATAATTATTTTAATTATGTATGTGGGTATATGTTCGTTGTTTAGTTTATGTATTAGGCCTTCGTGCCAGACTGTGTCGAAAGCTTTTTCTATGTCTAGTAGTAGCATTATGGTGGATTTGTTTCGGTTGAAGTTATTTGATATATAGTTGGTGATGCGGGATAATTGTTGTATTGTGCTTCTTTTTTCTCTGAATCCGAATTGTTCGTCTATGATTGTTTTTGTGGTCTTTTCTTGTTGTTTCAGTCTGTTTAGGATTATATTTTCGAATAGTTTGCTCATGGTGGGCAGTAGGCTAATGGGGCGGTAGTTTTGTGGGAATGTTTTATCTTTTCCTGGTTTTTGGAAAGCTAGCACGTTAGCTTTTTTCCAGCTGTTTGGAAAGTAAGAGATTTTGAGAGCTTGGTTGAATATGTAAGTTAGTTGTACTATGGCTTTTTTTGGAAGATGTTTCAGAACGATATTTTGTATTTTATCTGGGCCTGGGGCTTTTTTTGGTTTGAGTTTTTTAATTATTTGGCAGATTTCACTGGGTGAGCATAGTTTTATTGTGTTTATATCTGTTTCTTCTGAATTTATGCGGTTGTATATTTTGCGTATGTTATTCTCTGTGTTTTGATCTCCGAAATCTTCGGTCAGGTGGTGTACTCTTTCGAAGTTTTCAGCAAGTACATTTGCCTTATCTTCGTCTGTGTACACCAGCCCTCCTGGCCCATGTAGTGTGGGTGTGTTGTTTGTGTTTGCCTTGGTGAAAGCTTTGGCTACTTTCCAAATGGAGTTGTCTTTGATTTTAAGGTTTTCCAGTTTTGTGTCCCATTCTTCATTGTTGTGTTTTTGTATTTTTTGTTTTATTAGGTTAGCCAGTGCGTTTTTTCTAATTCTGTCTCTGTCGTTTCTCAGTCTTTGGTATCTTCGTCTGTATTTGTTTCTTTCTCTTATCAGATTTTTAATGTCGTCGGGTAGTGGTTTGTTTATGGATTTTGTTTCCATTTTAGGTATGGATTCGTCCATCGCTTGAGTAATTGTGTTGGTTAGATCTTGTACTGTGGTGTCTATGTCTTGTTTATTGTTGAGTTTTGACTTGATAACCAGGTTGGTGTTTAGGTGTTCGTTAAATTTTTGCCAATTTGCTTTTTTGTAGTTGTATGTGAGTTGTTTGGTGTGCCTAATATTGTTGTTGCATGGAATTTCAATTGTAATAGGGAGGTGATCTGAGTCTAATTCGTTATGAGTTTCTGTGATGCATGTTGTTTGTAGATTTTTGATTATTGCGAAGTCTACTATACTGGGTTGTCCTTGGTTTGTTGGGTAAAGAGTGTATCTATCGGGAGCTAAAATTGCGCAGTTGTTTGTGCTCGTGAAGTTGTGGATTATTTTTCCGTTAGTGTTGCTTGTTCGACAGTGCCAGTTTATGTGTTTAGCGTTATAGTCTCCTATGGCTAGTACTGTGTTGGCGCTGGTCATTAATTTATTTAGTTCTGTCCTGCTTATTGTGTTATGTGTAGGTTTAACATACACTGAGAATATGGTAAGTTTGTTGGATAGTTGAATTCCTAGTGTTTCTAATGTGTTGAAGTTTAGGATAGGGTTAAATTCTGAGTATTTGATGTTTTTGTTTACTAGGATAAGTATGCCTCCTCCTTGAGTGTTGCCATCCCTGTCTTTTCGTAAGCTATTGTATCCTTGTAGTTTGTAATTACGATGTTTGGGTGTTTTGGTTTCATTGACTAGCATTATGTCTATTCTATGTGTTGTTATAAATTCTTTAAGCTCATTCCATTTATAGGTTAGTCCATTGGCATTCCAGTGTGCAATTTTGAGGTCTTTATCTATGTTATTATGTTGGTGAAATACTATTTGGTTAGTCATTGATTGTAATAAAGTACGACATAAATGCTTGCATTCGCGAGGTTTTGTCTTTACATGTTCTTAATTGTTCGTTTAGGTTTCTAATAAGATCTAACATTTCTTTGATATTGCAGAGTGTGTTAAGGGTGTTGAGCTCCTTGACCAGTTCGTTTAGGTTCTGTGTATCTTCTTTTATATTTGTGTATTGGAACGTGTTATTATTTGTGAGTGTCTGTGTTGCATAGTACCTGTTTTTGTTGATTCTGGGATCCCTTGAGCTCTGTGTGTCTGCTGCTGCTGTGGCATAAGGTTGTGCTAAGGGGGGGTTCGTGTTTGCTGCGCTTGGAAGTTGAGGAAAGTTCCGCTCGTTGAATGTTGGTGCTGATTCTGGTGGTCTCGGCTTCGTGTAGGCAGCTTGCTGTCTCGATTGTGGTTGGCGCTGGCGGCGTATTTCTACCTTCTCTAGGTATCTTAGGTAGGAAGGGCATTTGGAGTAATTTGCTGGATGTTCACCCCCGCAATTGACGCAGATGGGTTTGGTTGTTCTTCTATCTATTTTGCATTCCTGTGTGATGTGATTTCCTGGGCATTTGATACATCTTGGTATGTTGTTGCATGCACTTGATCCGTGCCCGAAAGCTTGGCATCTGTAGCATTGCGTTGCTCCTCTATTGTTTTTGTATTGTTGTATATGTACTTTAATGGAACATATGTAACGTACTCGCAGGAGTTCGCTTGTGTCCGTGTCTGAGTTGAAAGACATGAAAAATGTTGGATGGTTGTTTGTTGTATTTTCTCGCTGTTTCATTTTGGTGATCAGCTTGGCTTGATACCCCTTGTCCTTTAGGTCGTCATGAATTTCTGATGGTTCGAGGTTTGGCAGTCCTTTGATGACGTATTTTTTGTCTTTTTCATCACGGGGTACGTATGTGTGATGTGGTCTTTTGGTGTTCTGTAGCATGATGATGAGTGCTTTCTGATCCGTTTTATTTTTTGGGTAGAGTGTCAGGTTGTGTAAGTTGTATTTGAGTGTGCTCGTTGGCGCTACTTGTTTGACGTCAGTTATTATTTTTTTAGTTTGGGAATCGTTTAGTCCATGTGTTTTGACTACGATTGGTGTAGCATTTTGTTGGGTTTTGTCGGTGGTATTGTGTTCGTCTTGTTCCATGTCGCTGTCTTCGATGTCTTCTTCGTCTTCGCTGGAGGATAGTGGGGTAAATTTGTTTTCCAGTTCTATTGTGTTGTTGTTCACTGTTTTTTTTGGTTTATCATTTTTCTTTTTATTCTTCATTATTATTTTGAAAGGTGGTTTATCACCATCCTCTTCTCTTGTTTTTCGTTTCGCCACTTTGCTGCTTTTCGCCACTTTCCGTCTGAATGTTCACTGCACTGCTGTTCCGTATCGAATCGCTGATGATGAATGAATCAATGTCGAATCGAATCTGATCAATATCATGAGTCAATGATCGAATCGAATAAGTTAGACTCGACAACCCCTGGTTTTTATACGTTTCTCCGTCTCGACCGGCGCACCAATAAGGCATTCGGCTGATAGCGCAGCGTTTCGATTGGTGCGTCGGTTGGTTTTGCGCCAGCAACGCATTTGCTCCGAGATAACTATAGATATAATGTAGATGTATGCATATATGTATCGTTTTGGGCTGGCTCTGGTCTGCGCCCTCTGGCGCGGAGATCTTACGGCCACGTTCCTAATGTAGATGTATGTTGGCATTGAGAATAGAGTGTAAATACATGACAGAAAATAATCCTTAACGCAAAAAAAAAATTAGTTTTATAATTTTCGATCAAGAATAAAAAATCATCTTTTGCGCATTTAAAAAAGATATTCAAAAAATTTGTCAACTCCTCAAGTGCAGTTGATCCAAAGATCCATGGAGTTCCTCCATGTAGCACAATCATTTATGTATTGCTGGCGATTTTTCTGGAATGTATATTTTATTTATATTTATTTAAGTCTGCGTTCTGGATTTATGATTTAAAAAAAATCAACGATGAGTCGAGGTGCATTGATTGCAGCGCTTTCGTGGCCGAATGATAGCAAATACCGGACAAGCCGACAACGTTTGAACACTCAAGCTTCTTAAGAACTCAAAATTCCCTAAGATTCATGGACAATTTTATGGAAACTTGAAGTATCTAGAAATTTCTTTCCAACATTCCCGTTTATTTTTTCCCCTGATAGTGTTGGCAACGGCGTCCAGCGAGGTCATCGTTCTTGATTCACAGGCGCGTCCGCTCATACGTAGAGAATATATATCTATGTATAAAACGAAACGAGGCGTCGTCCGAATTTCCACGTAAATAACCGAGTTGAGCCGAGCGTCCAAAGAAGTGTTTCGGGTTTCATGGATAGAGCCGCGTTTGTTAAAACGGCGTCGTTGAGACACCCGCAGAGACACGCGAGAGACGTGCGGTGATGACTTACCGTCCGTTATACACGAGTTTTTCCATACTCTTGGTACTTAACCTGTGCTCAACATTGAGACAAGTTAACCGCGCTCAGTGTCTTCAAAACAATTGTTAATTTTATTATTATTTTTTTAAATTATTTCGACAAGAGTTAAGTGTTCGAAAAAAATACACCCACACAGATTGACATATCGCGACATGCTGCGTGGGCCAGCTAGAGTACGCGACGTGTTCAGTACTACGGCCGTCAAAATTGCCCACGAGCCCAATAAAAAACGGCAAATTTTGAAAATTTAACGCTTCCCAAATCTCCAAAGAATGTTTTCATTTCTTTACATTTCTAAAGCTAGCACGTAGTATCACTACGAATGTTCCAGTGATTTTACTCCATCGTTATTTTAAGTAATAAAAAAAACGAATTCTAATCGAAAAAAGCCGAGTGAACGGAGGTGCAAGAGCGAAAATCGACGACAACGTCGCAACGAAGTGTACGTGTGCGTGTCTGTGTTGAGTGCGTATTTTGTGCATGTGTTCTGTGTACCGGCTTCGAGCGTTGAATAAGGCAAATCTTATTCTCGTATCTTTTTTTTCCTGTTTTGATTTGCGTTCCTTCTACCAATTAATTTATTCGTCGCCCATACACGTTTTAACCTTTATTTTTCGTACGCGAACCCGTGTTTAGCACTGTGACACATTATTTGTGATTTTTGACACATAATAAACATTTCAAGTATAATAAGAACATCAAGATGCTTAAATTTATCAGAGGGAAGGGCCAACAACCTACTGTCGAGAGGCAGAAGTTGCAGAAAGATCTTTTTGCATTTAGAAAGGTACGAAATTCTAGTTTCAACTATTTTATTATTATTATTATTTTTTATCACGTTGCGTCAAGTGCTGCCATTAATCGTTTATCTCGTTACTGGAAAGACGTTTTTCCGTCAAATAATACACAAATGTATTGTTGCGACTTACAATGTAGTAAAAATGCGTATAAAGAAACACATTTTTCTCGAAATATTTCACACAAAAAAGGCGGCCACTTAATTTTCGCCTACTTGTCCACGATTCTTGGGAACACCGAGAATCAACAGGTCAGTATTGTGGAAACGGCCTTCTGCAATCAATGTCGTTACTCATTGATCAAAATAATAAATCTTTTCCCAAACCATAGTTTCGTTAAACGACACTTCATATCACGTAGACACAATTTCGACTGCATTTACTCCCTAAAATAACAACTTTCTTCGATCAATTGAATTTTGTTCCCTTGTTTACACGTTTCCAATTCTGCACTTGATTTAACATAAGCCATCTCAAATTAATCGGTTTACTCTTTCGGGACTGGTATTTAACGTAAGCGAGGCGTTGTCTCCTGAAACGTTTCTCCGATGGTTGCACACACATGCACGCAACTATAGACGGAGAAGGGCAACATTCAACGAGTTCGTTGGCGCGAAACAGAGCTCGGAGGAGCATTTGCGATTTTTTTAATTTTTATTAGAGTCGTTTTTTATTATTTTTCTGTATCTTCTCATGTTCCATCCTCAGCTCTGTGGCTGCGTTAAATCTTTCTTTTTTTTTTTCTCTCTCTCTCTCACTTCCTCTTTCTCTCGATCTAACGAAACCGTCGTTGCCGGTCCGGACCTCTCAGACTCTCGGAGGCCAGAACCGGGAGATATTCGCACTTTCACGCGCTATCCTCACTCACAGGCCAGTGCACGAGTCAATATTATCCGCCTACTCTGTACTAAATCACCCAGATTAATTTCGCTCTCGTAAAATAATGCTAGCAGTACTACAAATGTAAGAATTACGAAAAAAAATGACGAAAAGTCTACACGTATTTATTTCTTTCGTTATCGTAGTTATTGCTGATAACACTTTTATGATTCATTCACTCATCATCCTGAAATACATATTTATCATTTGACTACAACAATAATAATAACAAATAATAATAATGTTTTAAATATTGATTTAAAAAGTTTGGAATATTTCCAATTTTTTTTCGTAAACTTGGATTGTAGATCGCTTAAAACAATCGACTGAGGATCGTAATGGAAAACGGCAACTCGATTTTGAGATATAGTTACGAAAAACGAAAAAAAAAAAATACGACACAGTTTGAGGACTGTAAATGTTGGCAATGTAGTAGCAAAATTGGATATAAAATCGAAAAAGTTCCAAGGTCTTCTGGTAACCAGTTACGTAGCAAACCTGTGCTGAAGAACTATTTTAAGCCTCAAACCTACTGACCATTCATTAAAACTCTTACAAATCAACACTCACTGATAACTAAGTTATGGAATAATCATCGTACGTACAAATCATTTTGATCAGCCCAAAATAACAACAACAAAAAAGTCTGTATTCGTAGAATTGTAAGAAGCAAAGAAAGGGACTTTAAGAGATGTCACAAATTACAAGTATAAGTGGTTCACTTGTTTGGTCGATTTCGTGCCTTGCAGTTACGAGTTTACGAGTTCATATGTTTATATGTATACAGCGAGGATCCTTTGAGTAGTAGTCTATTATATATATAGGACGTTGGTACTTACACAGTCTGCATGATCCAATAATGAATGGAACTGTGTCAACGAATAAGCAAGCCTGTTTACGACAGAGTTACTATACTCTCTTTTCGCTTACGTTACATCGATTCAATTATTCTGAAAATTTCGTCTCCTATGGGGACGAATAAAAAAGTAAACAGAGAAGCTTAGAGAGGATAAAAGAGAGAGCGAATTGATTCGAGTTGATATTACATGTTTACCAATACACACTCATACCTATGGTTTCCGATAAAACTACATATTTGTTGTCCGAACGATTAAAATTGATGAGAAATTGAACAAGGTGTGTCCGAAACGTTTTAAAATGTTTGCGGCAACGGGATTTTAACGATATTACGAAACGCGCTATTATTTATCATCGTTTATATTAATTCGAACTTTTTTCTTCTTCTTTATTTTTGAATATTAGTGAAAATAATGGTTAATTTACAGGATTTTAAAATAATTGCTTGGGAGTTTATCCATTTTTTTTCTGTTCGTCAAGCCCTAAAAAAAACGAAATTACTCGTGCTTATTCCAATTATCACTCGAACATATTTCAAACTTCATTTTATTGTTTTTTGTACCGGAAACACCTCAACTTCATGATTGAAAAAGTTCATAATTTTCTTTAACTGTTTTCTCTATCTTTGCGTACGAGGGCATTTTCACAGATTAATATCTTATCGGAAGGGTATCTCGGGGCAAATATAGCTCTTGTGATAAGGAACACACATGCCCTGCCTTCTTTTCTAAAACACGAGAAGAACAATGGTGCTCGATATTGGGACAACATACCACAAAAACAGATTCGATAAGTAAATAATATACCAAAAAGTCCTTTTTGTAGTCTGATAACAGTATTTAATGACAAAAAAAACCGTATGAAAAAGAACAGGTTAAAAGAAAAACATTGAGAATGATGCGTTGGAAATATCGATTAAAAAAAAAAACCGTCCTCATTGATCTAGTTAATTACCTAATTATTTGATTCCAACAGTAATTAAGAATAATCGTGGTTAATTTTCATTGCGAAACATACATGTTCCACTCTTTCCGAAAGTTCACGATGTTGCACTCTTAATTACTCCTTCATTTGAGTGATCGGCTCTCCCTTCCATATATCCGATACAGTAATACGCATAATCGCTTTTTGTTCGCTCAGCTAAATCAAGAAACCCATTTTAATATCACTTCGTAAGTACAGACGTTAAACAAAAGTTCCTATGAGAAGTTTTAACATTTTGTAATACATGAAAAAATATAATGTACAGAAAAATTCATGAAAAAGATTCATGATAAGCAATTTATTCATGAAGAAAATTTTAACAAATAATTACTGCCAGCTTGACATCAAAATTAGTTATAATCGCCTTACAAAAAAATTCTTGAATGCTATTTTATTTATCTTCATAAGAACTAAGTTATTTTTATCACGTGAAATTTAATTCTCATTCAGTTTTCGGATATTTTTGAACGCTACTGTATCTCCCGAAGTTTGCACGAGAATTCGGTTAGTACGCGTGCGACCAACGACACCGAGAACGACACCCTTTCTCACAATAAATGTTGGCCGCATTTTCGTTTCGTCCGATACCAACTCTATTCTCGATTTCATACACGCGATAGTACTCGTGCCCTCGTCGAATCGATATTATATCAGGCGCAAACTCCAAATTCCTTGAATGAACGTTGAACAATATATGAGATCAATTATTCACTGCGACATAAATTCCATAGATCAAAATCGTATTTAATGTTACGAAAAGAAGAAAAAGAAATTGGGTCATTCGATAATTAGCAATGACTGGATGTCAATGACTCGATGTAAGAAATTTCGAGAAAGTTCGAAAATTTTCTTTTTCTTTCAAATGTTCTCACGATTGATTCATCTATTTACAATCAACAATCAACTTCGTAAGCGTAACATTCATATATGTCACTGCAATTTTCATTCGTTGAAAAAAGGAATTTAACTTTATTTTGAAATAATAAATTGAACGATCTGTATAAAAAATATGAAGTTTCATAAAATGTATCGCCACTGTTTCTAATACAGCTTTCATTTTTTAAATGTCTACGAATGTTCGCTCGAGTTTTGCACAGACTTTGTGAACAAGATTCCAGGAATTTAGTCCATTCTTCCTGCGGAATAGGCCTATGTTTAGACAAGTGAGTCCAGGTAAAAGGATTTCTCTTTCGCAGGTAAGAAAAGGTCGCTGCTTTTGTAAGAGCACCTTTTCTCACAAACTCGTCTCTCCACCTCATTTTGCACTAGCTCATCTTCTCCATCGTTGGCTATTTCGATGTTTTTTTTTCTTTTTCTTTCTCTCTCTCTCTCTCTCTCTCTTTCTTTCACTCTCTTTCCTTGTCGACTTCGATCTTCGATTATATTCTGCGTTCTTTAGCAAGAAGTTTCTCTGAACTTTTTTCCGAGAATGACGTGTACAGAAAAATGGCGCGAAAGACTTCATGAAAATTTCAACAAAAAAAGATAGGAAAAAAGAGAAAATATATTTATGAGAAAATCTTTTGACATGTAAAATTGAAAGACTTACAAGTAATAAGTATAAGCAATTCCAAACAAATTTGTCTAAATTTATAGATTAATTGGGAATAATAAATGACTCAATGATTTCACATAGAATGTATCGTCGTGCGTTTGCATGATTAAACGTTTGGAACATTCAGAAATTGAGCTACTGAAAATATTTTCTCTTCAATTTTGATTTCGATGCTTTCCACATTGCGGAGGGCAAAAAAAGAGCAAAAAAAATGTTTTTAGGCGTGTCAAGCATACAAAAACAAGAAGCAATCCGGACTATCTACGATATTATCGAAAAATGACTCATCCAACGATGACTAACCTTACTCGATAGGTCTCTCGATACATTGAATGCTATATAAAAATATAATTTTGTACTGAAGGCTCGTTAAGAATCAATACAGGAATCTGGATAACGACGATAATCATTATACCGTTAACATTTTTTCAACCGTACTCGTTATTTTTGTACTCAAAAAATGACGAGTTCTGAAATAATTACCTTGTTTTGTAATCGTGCCCTGCTTCTTGTCTCTATTCTTATGCAAAAATAGGAACATACCCATTTTTTCAATTCCTTGTTTCTTTTAGCAGGATATTCTTATGATAAGATTTCAGTTCGTATTATTTTCGAGTTTCAGTATTTAAGTTATGTGACTTCTCCCATTTTTTTTCTATCAATCATCAATGTGTTTTAAAAACCCAATATTATTTTTGGTGTTTACTTCACTTGACCTATTTTTTTGTAAACTATAATACCTCAAAAGCCTACATAGATAACGATTAGATCAACGAATTTCAACACCTCAGAGTTGATTCTATGATCATGAAATCATCTCAACTGAGGTGAAAACATTTTCTTAAACGATTATTTTACATTTATTGATGTTTATATTTTCAGACTGTTCAGCATGGTTTTCCTAACAAACCAACAGCTCTGGCCTGGGATCCGAGTCTTCGACTCATGATTATTGGAACTGCATCCGGAGCCATCAAAGTGTATCCTTTTTTTATTCATCGAATCACTGCCTTATCGTTATTCTTTACTTGTCGTACACTTTAATATAAACATTTTAACGCTTCGAAAAATATTAATTGTTCAGAGATTTGGAGCGGATAACGTTCGAAAAAACAAATCTCATTCTAACGCATTTGCAAAATAATTCAGGTGACACATTTTTATGATTAATGTCGTAAAATATTGAATAAGTTGATGGGTTTTTTCTTTTGATTAAAAAAAATGGCTTTTGAACGTGACTGTATGATTCTCATATTTATATATATTTTTTTCATTCAGTTCTGAGGATTTCGTGAACCATAGATACAAAAGTCTGGGAGGGAAAAGTTTTCCTTTGTGTACATAATATGGCCAAACTTATGAAACCTTCGTACCATTGTTGGACATAACTTTCGAGAACGATCTCTTTATACGTAAATATACGTAATTTTAATTGCTAATCAACGCAAGATTCAGTGTTGATTTGCAACATCCAAGAGGGACAATAATTGCGAACGAGAATTTTCTCCAAGGGTTCTTAAAGTTGTGTTCATTTTCTCAAGAAAACAACCGCTACTCAAACATTTAATGGTTCCCGACTCGGCAAACTTTTTATACCTAACATTCTTGCTAATTAATTTCACTCGACATTCCTCCGTGAGTGCGTTTCTACGGAATTCTAAAAATTCTCAGAACAGCGATAAAGAAATAATTTTTAAATCAATACATCAACGAATAAACGTTTTTCAATTGGAAAAACAAAAATACTTGTGATTTTCACGTTTCAGGCTGATTTGAAAAATTATACAATTTCATTCCAATTAAATTTTCGATCGTATTGAAGTTTGTGTCATTGATGTTTAATGGATTCCTATTTTCGACAAATAATCCTAAAAATATTCATGCAGATGTAGGTTGAAAAATTCATTCAACTTTATTGTAGGCCTCTTTCAGGAATGTAGAAAAGAAATTAAAAAAAAAAAAGAAAACGCGATGATTAACTTTTAAACGACACTGTACATGTCAAATATTTTTTTAATCAAAAGAAATAGGAACCAATTGAATTCTAGGATCATTCACATACGTAAATCGTTCTTCATTCAAGACGCGTTCTTGGTTATGTTTTTTGAACGTTTATTGAGAATCAGAAATTTTAATTATTTTATATTATCATAGCTTTCTATTTATAATGATGATGACAGAAATAAGAAATGCGTCCTATCATCGCCATGTGATCCCCAAAGTCGTAGACGTAGACTTTTCGTTTCCTTGTTTTTTTCTCCTTTTATATTATTTTATTTTTTTAAATTTAAGAGACCGACGGTTACCTAATCCTTCCGTGAAGGTAAAAGGTGCATCGGCCTTGCTCTTTCGTTTTGTCGTGGGTGTACTTATACGTGGCTGCAACGTCTCATTTTCCCATGGGCGTATCAAGTTTCCATCATCAACCCGAAATCCCCTTGTCTTTTTCGATCCTTAGATATATTTTTGAAAAATAAAGCAACGAAAGAAAAATCGACCTTAACCCGAATTGCATAATGCGAAAACAGTTTCGGTAGACCTGGAGTCGAATTTTATGGACAACATGCGACTGAGACCGGCGAAAATGCGGTTACAAAGATCGTTCCCCTTCCTAACGAGGTAAGAATTGCTGATTCATTACATTCCATTCCATTTTCTTTTTCCCGCGAGTCCTGTACACTATTCATAAGCTTTTGAAAATTTGATCAATTTAAGGAAGCGACCTAAAAAAATGCAATTACGTGTTCACTCTAATGTAGAAAATAAAATGATGAGAATTCCTGTAAGAAAGCCTCTGGCCCAAAAAAATGATGAAATCGGTTGACTAAAATTTTCATGAATGATCCATAATTTTCCATTTTTATTTTTTGTTCAATTTTCATAGTCGATCTATAAAAACTTCTGAATTATTTCACCTTCTTGTTTGCTCTTAATTGCAGCAAAGTTATTTGCATATTTTCATTCTCTGATTTCTGCTGTAACGTTCCAACTTTTTTTCACCAAAACTCTAGACAAAATTGATAGCGTCCGAACCACAAAAATTATAGCACGAATAAAAATGTTCGTTCGAAAATAGTTCAAGATACGAATTTTTAGATACATTTGATTTTAGGAGAATTTTTCGGGCGTGTTATTTTCTCACTGATACGGTTTAATTTGAAAATGACCTCGGGGGTGGCTGCACTGAATTGTAAGAGCCTATAAAAAGCCTTTCGACAATGGGTTCGAATAATATGTTGAATTGTAGGAAATACTTGGCTCAGTTAATGTTACGCGAGCGATTCTTTTGTCTGACGTATGGAAAGAGTAACGGGAAATCCCCCGGCCCTGCCCCCGCCTCAGCGCGCTTTTCGATGGCGTTTTTTTACGTCCGAGTCACTGTGCGTGCATGCACGAGATCACTGATATACATAAGCATACATACCGAACCTCTCGTGTGTACGTCAAAGTCGAGGGTTGACGCTCCGGTAAAACACACCAACCGTTACGTGGGAGTGACTCTTTTTTAAAATCATTTTATTTCAATTCCTGTCACGATATTAATCGTACGAGCTTCGATATAAGTAATAAAAGTCATTTCCGGTGCATTTTATTTCAAAACATGAAACCCCCCAATCGATCGATCACTTCGACTTACAAATCGTTGAGAGTAAATGTAAAATATCTATTTGATTTTTTCATCAAATTTGGCATTTGATGTACAGTATATATTTATTGTTTTAAAAAATAATCGAACAAATGTACTGTTATCAGAATTCTTACGAGATTTTACTTTTTTCATTATTCAACCACATCGTTTGCAGAGAAAAGAAAATTTATTATCACAACCATTTTTACAAGAATCCTGGAAATTAAGATAAACGAGTTTCCATTCATTTGAGAGACTATTATTCTGAGCAATAAAAGAAGATCTTACAATTACAATTCAGGAGAAAAAAAGAGACGAAAAAATCTAGTGTTTTCTCCCGCGGCGACTTGTTACATCGTAGCACACTTAGTTGCATAATATTATGTGTGTTTTACTTGCTCTCTTTCTCTCTTTCTATAGTTGCATAAATGTAAGAAACATGTGCGCTTGGTGTAAAGTATATGACGGTTCACGCAACTCTGTGTACATTACAACGCTGTTCTGAAAAATAAATACACGCCTCTATTGCACTATGAAATGGAACCATAGTTGCAGATACGCACTGATGTGCGTGACGGCCACGCGTCTGTGATTAAAAATACCGAATGAATTTTTGCAGTATTCCCCTCGTTATAATTTTCTCAACCATGCAAATAAAACTTACACGTCCATTAATTTTATTTCATCATAAATTTCAATGTAAAAAATCATATATTTATTTAAATAATAGTCTGAAATATAATTAGAATGAAGCGCACAACTGCATTCTACTTAATTTGGCTTTTCAAACATTATTTTTATAGATCGAAAACTGCCAAAAATATGGTCGTTCATGAATCAATTGAAGAGGAAAAAAAAATCGCTTAAAAATGAGTTTTTGCATAAAGTGACGAAACGTGATTTATGCATTTTTATATTTATTTTTGAGGCCGATTTTTATACATTCTTTTGAGCATAGCCCGCGTCCCCTTCCCGTTTTTCATTCATACGTCAATAGGAAAAGAACGCAGACAGAAGTAGATGAGAATTCGTGGTCTTTGCAAAATGCATTTGATACTGTTAGTAAGCACGAGGATAAGCCAGTTATACACCACCACTGTGCGCACACACATTTGCATCTGTTTACACCATTTATAAACATACATGTGCACGAGTACGTTTGTATATAAAAGTACGCGTACGCTTTGATGCCCCACATGACCTCCATTTCTTTGCTCGCAATGTTTTTTTTTTCTCGTTCACGTATTCATGATATGCAATAAATTCCTCCTCCTCTTACAGGAAAGCAAGGGTCTGTGGACGGAAGACATTAACACCTCCTAGGAAGCATAACAAGGCCTATTTTAATTTCCCTTCATTTTTATTTCATTTCGTTCTGATTTATTATTCATGGGTATAGAATTATCGAATATTTATAACGTTATTATATTAATTTTTAAAATGTAATAAGATTATTTCATTACAAATTTTTATTTTATTCGTTTGGCGTTGTTTTTGTATATTTCCTGTTCACCAGACGCGATAGAGTCTTAAATTTCTACGGAATTTATCGAACGAAGAGAAAACAATTGAAACCTTGACTCTTCATCGGCCCGCAACCGATCTACTACGTCAAAGACAATTAGGAGTGAGGCATTATATTCGCGAATATGGTCATGGCGTTCGGTAAACGTCAATGCTAGGCAGAAATTTCAACTTGTCTGTTTGTTCAATCGACGAACACGATTTTTTTGTTTAAAAAATGTTTCGCTCATCCCAATATTCCAATAGACAAATATTTTATTATTATTATTAGTATGAAAAACTGAAAATGACATGCGCTCTCATAAAATAAATTCAGTGAATTTCATATTTCTGATCATTTCTTTTTTCACGATTTTTTTTAACAGGGTCGTCTGGTTTCGCTGTGCGACGACAATTCGCTGCACTTGTGGGAGATCAATGAGAATTCCGTGGTCGAGACAAAGTCTCTATCACTGGAGGGAAAATTGAAAAAAATCTCGGCTATGTGTCTCGAATCAAATGGCGATAATCTTCTACTTGGTACCGAGGGTGGAAATATTTATCTTTTGAATGTAAAGACTTTCAAGATGTCCGACAATATTATTTATCAGGACGTTGTTATGCAAAAGTAAGGATACTATTTTTTTTCCTAGAATATCACACAATATCGTTCTCAGTTTCATTGAGTGTTTAATTAACACAAAATTGAATGGTATTTTGTTGAAGGTGAAATTAAAGATTGGCACAATCTTCTATTTCGGAATATTTTGATTTTTTGAATCCATGCATAGGTTTATAATAAAGTATTTAATTTTTTAGTGTTCCCGAGGATTATAAGAAAAATCCTGGCGCAGTAGAGGCAATAGCCGAGCAGCCTGGTCATCCTGACAGTATACTCATTGGTTACAACCGTGGGTTAATGGTCTTATGGAACAAAGCGACACCTGGTGCTCAACAGGTGAGACACAACATGCTTTTGTTTTTTGACACTTATTGCAATACATATACTGAGAAATTCAATGTCCAAACGATGTTTGTAATCATGAATATATGATACTGCATAAACACGCTTTAGATAAATAAATGGTGCTTTTGTGAAATGCTTTAATGTCATGAAAAAAATGCAAGCCAGCAATTTGTAAAAAGATTTCGATATATGGCAGAGAAAATATACAAATATATTGCTATTTTTATAATTCATAAAAAATATAAAATGTTATATTTTTTTTCTTTAATCCATATTATTTGATTTGACTTTATTTTTCAACTGTTTTTTTTTTTATTTTTTATTTTATAATCTTGGCAACAAAACAATGAACAATTTATTAATTTACTTAATGCTAAGCTAATGTGCATTTGGGAATTTTATGTGCGTTTTTTCACGCCGCCTAATACATAAAAATGAGAGAATTTAGTGGCAATAAAGATAGATTTTTTTTTTAAATTGAAATCTGCATCGTTCAAATTGGATTTTTGTTATTTTTTTTGTTTGAAGTAACTTTTTACAGTTTTTGTTAATATTTATCAGACAGGATGTGAAAAAAAAACGATGTCGATAATATTTTGAAATAGACATTTAAGAATTGATGTGAAAATTTTTGTTGTCGCTACAACGAGGCAAATTTTAATCTTATAAATATAAGTAATTATGCAATAAAGTATGTACGAATGTTATGTGGTGCTGGTGTAAACCGTTTTCTGACTGTATCGTTTGTGTCACTGATGGGTTTTGGCGAACGCGTGCGTCCAGCTGATGGGTTTGTTTTCGCGTGCACAGACATTCGTCTCAACGCAACAATTGGAGTCGGTAAGCTGGATATCAGAGAACAAATTTGTATCATCCCACAACGATGGATCTTACGTCTTTTGGAGCCCCGGTAACGAGGCTATACCTGAGCCTACAACCCTCTACGGTCCATTTCCGTGTAAAGCCGTTTCTAAAATACTCGTCCATCCAATTGACGAGTAAGTTGACGATTATTTCCACTTTTTTTTTTACCAGAAAGTGATAATTACTAAGTTTAGAAAATGCACTGTTTGTAGAAACTAAATTCGACTTTCGTTTAAAAATTGCACGAAATTTGAGGACATTATTTTATGTGACGATGGCACATGTTTTTTTTTTTTTAATTCTCGTCAATTAACATTTCATCATATATTTTAAAAAATTTCGATTATTCATATTGTAAATTATTTGATCACCGATTGCATTCCTGCCAATTATTTATATATCAGTTTTCGATAAAAATCTGATTCGCTTATTAAGATTTATCTCAATGGAATGTACATAAAACATCATTTTTCATTATTGATATAGGGAAGACGAGCTAATATTATTTTCCGGAGGAATGCCCCGTTCGAGCTATGGCGATCGTCATACAATAACAGCCAAGACTTCATCCAAGCATGTCGTCTTTGATTTGACGTCAAAAGTCATAGACTTTTTCACTGTTATGCCGAAGCAAGAAGAAGACAGCAAAGATAAAGAAATTGTGGGGCCCGAAGCGCTAGTTATCCTCGCCGAGGAAGAAATTATCGCCATTGATCTTACCGATCCTGATTGGAAAATGATGGCTCTACCTTATCTCGTCTCACTGCACGCTAGTGCTGTAAGTATTTATTTCTTACTTAATAATCAAACATTCAAAACCAAAAATCAGATAAGCAATGTGCCTGCAAAATTGATCAATCCTGAAAAATTCTATATTTATAATAAAATCGGGTTACAATTCGAAAAGACGATTAAATTAAAAGAAGTAATCGAAGTAGCGTATTGAAACTTGTATGAGAATGTTATGGCGAAAATAGTGCGATGGTGGTTCATTTGGATAAATTTTCAGGTGACATGTTCCCAACACGTGCCTACGGTGCCTGAGGATCTTTGGGATTCGATAGTGTCAGCAGGGAGATCGCAAACGGAGCATTTGTATTCGGACAAAGCATGGCCGATAGACGGTGGTATATTGTTATGTGGAAGACCAGGAAAAGCGGAAAAGCCGCGAAACCGTGAACTGTTATTAACGGGTCATGAGGACGGTACGGTGAGATTTTGGAACGCTTCGGACGTGGCATTAACACCATTGTACAAGTACAATTCGTCGATATTATTTACGGGTGAGCATTTAGACGTATTGGAGCAGCCACCGGAGGACGAGGAGGACGAGTGGCCGCCATTTAGAAAAGTGGGTTCGTTCGATCCGTACTCGGACGATCCGAGGTTGGCAGTGAAGAAAATATTATTGTGTCCGTTGTCGTCGACGCTTGTAATCGCTGGTACAGCTGGTCACGTGATAACAACGAACATATCGAGCGAAGCAACGAATAAAGAGATTAAATCGGTTACGATGAACATAGTAAACGATCGTGATGGTTTTGTATGGAAAGGACACGATCATTTGCCACCGAGAACGGCGAGTATCTCGTTCGCCGTTGGTTTCCAACCTAGAAGCTTGTTGCAACTTTATCCACCAGCAGCTGTGACTGCCTTGGCGATACAAAGTGAATGGGGATTGATAGCGGCTGGTACAGCTCACGGTTTAGCCGTTTTCGATTATTGTCGTGCCAAAGCTGTCAGCGTTAAGTGTACCCTTAATCCTAATGATCTTTCTGGGGCTGGTGACACACCGATTTCCCGTAGAAAATCATTCAAAAAATCTCTTCGCGAGAGTTTCCGAAGATTGCGCAAGGGAAGGTCACAACGACGAGCCAATACCAGTCCAACGAGGGTTACATCGTTGCCGGAGAAGAAAAAAGACGTTACTCCCAGTGCCGCGAGTTCACCGAGCGCTGACCAATCACCTGGTGATGTCAAACCTGTAGAGAGACAAGTCGAGGCAAGACCCGTTGACGATGCTTCCGGTTCTATGGTACGAAGCTTGTACTTCGCTCGAAGTTACATCATTAGCATGCAAAATACCACTCCGACGCTCTGGGCCGGTACCAATAACGGAACTGTATACGTTTTTACTCTCGCCATACCTGCTGGCGTACGACGTACAGAGGAAGATGTTAATTGTACTCTTGGCAAAGAGATACAACTTAAACATCGCGCACCTGTCATTGCCATAACAATTCTCGATGGCTCTAGTGTACCACTACCCGAACCTTTCGAAGCTGAAAAAGGCGTCACCCCAGGACCTGATATGACTGCACCACATCGCGTTGTTATCGCCAGTGAAGAACAATTCAAAATATTCAATTTACCGTCTCTCAAACCATTCTGCAAATACAAACTCACAGCTCACGAAGGCTCGCGCGTTCGAAAAACTGGCTTTGCCAAATTCACCTGTCCTACTGAACCCGCTGGCACTCACGAGGAAACTTGCCTTTTGTGTCTTACCAATCTTGGTGACTGCCTCGTTCTTAGCATACCTGAATTGAGACGACAACTTAATGCAGCTGCTATCAAACGAGAAGATATCAAGTAAGTTACTCCTTTTTATTACTCCTTCCTCGTGAAATATTTGACACCCAGCTTCAGAAGCACGAAGAATTTTTCATTATTCACTTATGAAATAATGTCTGATACACGAATCCTTTTCTGGCCCTGTTACGTTTGGAGTTTTCTATCAAAGTAACATGAGGAACATTTATAAAAACATATTTATATGTTTCATTTCTTTGAATCAACAGCGGTATATCGTCCTTGACATTTACAAAAGCTGGTGAAGCTTTGTATCTTCATTCGAGCTCGGAACTCCAGCGCATTTCATTGTCGGTTACGAAGGTCACGAAGGCTCATTGCGCCTTGAATCTTCCTCCGAACGCGAGATCAATTCCAGAAGGTTCATCCGGAGAGGTTCAAGAGCAGGGAACAGTCGAAGGTCAACCGGAAAATGAAAGTGAAGCACAAGGAACTCAGCCAGTGCCGAGGCCTAGATCCATTACGGAAAATGGCACTGTCGGCGGATCAAGTACGTAAAAATGACTAAATCCCTGATTATCAATCAGAATTTAAAGAAAAGAAAACACACTAATCATCATGAAATTTCATCTTTCGTGTTACGTGTACTAAAAACAAAAATGTCCCAAGGAGCTTTGCATTGACTTAATATTTTCGTACGTAGACGATAAGTGTACGTTTTGAGCTTTTCGCCAACGCTTTAATTGTTTTATCGAGTATTTATTTAATGAATTGTTCAACAAATATTCCGAGCTTAAATCGCTACTTGTATAAATTGATCCCGGCTTGCCCTTGTGTCTTGCTCCCGATTTTTCAACGAATATATTTTAGCCAGTGGCGGTGACACCTCCAAGGAACCATCCATCAGACCTACCGCTAGCTCGAATGACGTCAATGGCGACGATGATCGTCAAGACTTGAATTCCATTGGGGATATTACGATTGACAGTGTGAAGGATCATTTACTGTAAGTTTTTTCAATTTCTATCGTTGATGAACCTTTTTTTTAATAGAATTAACGAAATAGAAAAAAAATCGAGTTCTAAGCTACGTAGGACGATGCATTAAAATTAATTTAAACTAAACTTTTCGTACGTTTTTAATACTATGTCTGAATTTTTATGCATATGACGTATTTCAATCTTTTTTCTTTCCAATAGTTTTTTTTGTATTATTATATTAATCTTCTAATATTTTTAATTTTTTAAAAATTCACATAATTGTTTCGAGTTTTCTCCTGACACATTATATTTCTACTTTGTGAAATAATAAATTTTCTAATTGAATAAATAATCTTGTTTTGGAACGACAGTAACAGTTCGCTCTTCAGAACCGCAACTTCGTCCGAAGATCTTCACAGTAGACTGGCTGGACTTAAGATGGAAGTTACATCGCGAACTTCCGAAATATCGACGCAGAATCAGTCGCTGATCGTTAAAACTACGACGGTCATATCGCAAACTTCGACTGCAAATACAAACGGTACGACGGAGAATGGTGAAGTTCAAGCTACCCAAGCGGTCGAGGGTCAACAAGTCAACAGTGAGTTTTCGATTCTACGATAAAGCGACTTTCTCAACATTTTTATCAATAATTTTCTTCTCATGATTAATCAAAGTTCTTTACAGGCCTTTGAGGACTTGATGAAAGATCGTCGTAATTATACTGTAAAAGCCTGTATTTTTCAGTAGTATATTTAAATATCCTGTAACAAATTTTACCAAACGTTTTGCAATTTTCCTGCATTTGCTCGACACCATGTTTTTCCCCTATTTGATTAGTTCTTTCGTTAGAAATTTTCTCTATTTTCTTTGTAAATTTTTTTCTGATTTAATTTTTATATGGATTGGTCTTTTTAAATTCCATCAACGAGTAAAAGTGACTCATTTATAAAAATAAATATTCACCAACAAATCTTCTTGGATCAAGATGCTCGGAAGGTTTGAAAGCTCGTGAAATTTGACACAAAAACTATTCTGTAAAATTGTCCGTCCCGTACGTTGCGCATTTAAATTGTGATTGTCTTTTTGGTTCGTACTATTTTTTTTTGTTTCGTTTTATTGTTGTGTAGGCACTACGGTAGAACGAGAAATAACCAGCGGTACCGAGACGACTACGACACACGCAACAATCACCCTGCCGCCAAACGTCGAGGTTAGAGCAATAAATAAAATGAGACAACAATGAGAGAGATAGAGAAAATTTTTTGCTCTTCTCTCAACGCATTTAAATATTTTTTTTGTCGTTTCTGCCATTAAACGTTTGTCAGCTAACAAACGCTTACGCACTCTAATCCATTTTCATACACATTGCTTGTATTTGTACTCTTATTTATATCAATCTCGTCAATCGTCACAAGTATTTCAACACGGTTTTTTTTGTACATTTCGACTGGACATTATTTTTACGCATCAATTTTTCTGTCCATATATCCACCTGAGTTCTGAAATGTTGCTGGATTTTTTTTTTATCTCACGACTTTCTCTAAACAATGAAAACTACAGCAAATGTCGACTGTTCGAAAATCAATTATTTTTCAAACTTTCAGATTAGCGCAGCGGATCTCGCCAATTTGGAAACCGTACAGACGACAACGGTGACGACCGAAAAATCAAAGAGTCCAATGCCCAGATCCGAGGAAGTCGGCTCTTAGGACTATTTTCTATTTCGATCGTTTCACGAAATTCACTTCCATTCTCATCGCAAGTTCGAACGGAGCTGAAAGTAACGAAAACGAAGAGCAAGAAGTGGGAGAAAGGGAAAAAAAGAAACATTCAATATCAATGAGTACGAGAGGATATACATATAAATATCGATAGATTTTTTAAGTAAAATCTAGATTTGTACTTTTTACTAGTATTACAAGGTTTAATTAATGTCGCGTCGCGTTTCGTTCGATCACAAAGGCGCGAAATTGTTTGACCGAACAAAAAAAAAACAAATTTCAGACAACGCAAGATAAAAAAGGGCCACAGCTGTAAAAGCATTTGTGAATTCCTGAACGAACAAGCATCGAATTGGTTTAATTCCCGCGTGAAAAACCAGGGCCTAAATAGCCTCGAAAATACCTCGATTTCTGGAAAATTTTAATTCCTCGGGTTTTACAATTTTTTAGACAAAAACATTTCTCGAGATGCAAAAAGGTTATTTTTCGAGGCAATGGTCGCAAATATAGGGAAAAACAACATTTTAATTATTTATGGAAAATTTTATGTTTCTCTAGGCCTTGAGGAATCGAGGATGAATGTTTGAAACGGAGCACGAGAGAAAGAGAGAGAGAGAGAGATAAAGTGAGAGACGCGATTGTATTTCTACAGTATTTAAAACTTGCGCAGCTCATCGTTTTCCTAAATGTTCTTTTTTCTGTTTTGTGTTATGTTTTTTTTCTCTTTTTTTACTTTTCGTACTTCGATGGGAAGGATGGGAGGATTTCTTAGATAATCATTATTAAAAATTTGACTTGAGCAATTCGTTGCAGGATTTTCAATGCATCGCGAGTATCTTTTGCTCTATTTTTATTGTGTGTCCGAAAAAAAGAATATTAACTCAGCCATATCGAACGAAGTTTCGCGAAATCCCGAGCTACCGTATTATATTTCGCATTGTAAAAGTCGAGAGGGGATACATTTGGTTTTATTTGTATTTGTATTTTTTTTTCTCAAAACGAGCATATGATTCGACTTTTGAACTTTTAAGTTTGTTCAACACACCTCGGGTATTTCTGATTGAAAAAGAAAAAAAAAAATGAAAAATGATTGGAGCAGAAACGAATAACGTTGAAAGTATATTTTTTTTTATCAATGTTGCTTAATCGTTAAGTCTTCGTTCTCTCCACAACCCGTTACTCGAGTACGTTTATAAATACTTAAATATTATATATACATTGAAACTGCATATATGTATTTTTTATTGGGTAGCTTGGTTTAGATGATTTTTATAACGGGAATTCATCTTCTGTTCTGTAATACAAAAAAACTCAATTGACGCTCCGATATTTCAATTTATCCGGCTTTTAAAGTAACACATAAATACACGCTACTAATTTTGGAAAATGAGCAAAATCCAATTTTTCAAACGCATTTATAGCAAACAAAATAAAAATGCAATTTCATATTTTATCGTCTCATTTTCGTCTCTGTCGCCATTTTACGTTGTAATTATTTTAACGATTTTATTGACACGTGTTAAACTAAAATATAAACATTGACAATCCATTCTCAGGTAATTCGTGGCACTTTTTTTATCACTTTCAAATTTCATTGAAAAATTTGATTTTGCACATGTACTTTGTTTAACGGATGCATTTCATTATTATCCGTTTTTTTTCTCTATTCAATATTATTGTACTAGTTTTTATCCGTTAGTCCGTTATGTATGCGAATAAGTCCGTTCTTATACTATTGTCGGACCATGTCAGTTCTGGCAATATTAATTGCTGAAATATTTTCGAGAACAATTCAAATAACGTGAGAACAATTACAATAAAAAAAACCGAGTTTGCCTTTGCACAATTCTCAGCTTCGATTAAGATGAAAGGTGTCGCCAGGTATAACCTGACAAGCACGTAGAATTTTCCATGTATTCATATTATCCATTCTGTTTTTCTTCTTTTCGGAGAGTTTTGTTACATTGCAGCCTCATGATCCAAAGAAATGAAATAAAATCATCTGAAAATACGCGAAAATTGAAAATAAAAAATAATATATTGTTACCAATTTGTATCAATCAATCAAGCCAATATTGAGGTTTTGTGGCTGTACCACTGAACCTTTTTTAGTTTTCTTCGAACTGACAACACTTATATTCATATTTGTTCCGAAAATCCTTGAAAGTTTCTCAAAATACTTAAGTTTTGAAACATTTTTTCAATTACATTTCAATTGTGTTGAAAATAGTTTTTTTTTGTCACAAACTGGTTAAAAATCCCGTTGACATGATTGAGTTCCGATTACTCGCTGAATAGTGGAGTAATCGATTTTTTTCGTGTTTTCAAAGTTTTTCATTTCATTGCGTGAAGCTGCAATTGCCTTGACGTTAGGGCTAAAATTCTGTTGATAAGAATAAAGCGGGGCCTCTGTAGATAGAATTTTATTACTCAACGGTATTAACGTTTCATTTCAATGTTGCATTTGATTTTTTGTTTTTTTTTTTTTTTTAATTCATTAATTGTATTGAATAACTTTCGATCCAGGACAATGTGTTTTCTCGGATGTAGCGAGAGATCGAACCAATTATTTTATATATGATCCCAGAAATATTCAAATAAAATGTAGTAAAAAATGCTGCCGATCGTGGTGATATGCATACCGTGAATTGATTGGAAATTTTTATGAATAATAAAATTGTCAATAACGTGCCGGAACTTTTGTAAATCGCGAACGAAATTTATAGAAAATGCACGAATTAAACATGACACTGCCCATTGAGGCTCAACGTCTTTTTTCAACGTTCGCTGAAATTAAGTATGTATACAAATTGTAACATCACTCTATTCTACATTAAAAGCTTATTTCCGAACTGTTAATGCGTTTTTCCTTTATCCTCACAACTCACATGCTCCTTCTCTAATTTACGCCCTCAATAGCAAGATACAATTTTTTAAATAGAATATTTAAAGATTAGAAATTAAATAGACCTGTTGATCTTTGTAATGATGGCCCATTTTTTTAAAACTATTCATGAAAAACAAAAAAGCCCTGAGATTGTCACAAAAATCTGAAAACTGTGACGAAATTTGTTTGATTGAAATGGAGGATGGCAGTGAACGATTTTCGTTTGAGTGCGCCCTATATATTATCATATTTTAGGAAATAAGAATAATTCGTTTCAGGTGGCGCCTCCTCTCACCATATTGTTCGTCTTTGTCCCCATAGTGAACACTTCGAGTTTCGTTGCAGAATGCGATATACATAGCCATTAGCCACCAACAAACGATCGAAAAAGAAGTAATTAAAGAGGTAAAAACTTGAGCCGTGTAAAACACGATAGTGCACGTAAAATGAAAACTCACTGAGCTGGTTTGCTCTAAAAAATCAATAAATAAATAAACATATTTTCGTCGAAAAATATTGATACGGAAAATTTTCTGAATTTTCCGAGGAACATATAGACGCCCTTGATGCAGCCGCGGAAATTACTAAGTAACATTAATCAACAGGCTGCCAAACTTCACGTGATTACTGAAATCTTGCGGAACGCGAAAAGTGTAAAAGCAAAACGTTGAAAATGTTCCATGTTTTGCGAATAAATTATTGAAATTTGCGTTCAAAAATAAGAAATCAATAAAGAAGCTCGAATGATAAACAAAAGCGACATTCGATTTTAATAGACATTGGAAAAAGAATTGTTCTTGATTCATTAATAATTCATGTTCGATACAAAATTTTCACATGGAAAATTGGTATTTTGTGTTTATTGTACAAAAGGAATGTAATCTAGTTTACTTTTTTCCGTCTATTCAGATGACATACCGAGATACCTAATAGATATAAATATAGCAAAGGTAACTATGTATGCACCAGCTGTGTAGCATTAGCAACCACGAGAGAGCGCTACGCGGTAAGAGCGAGAGGGGGCGCTTTTGAAGCTACGAAGCTTCGAAGCGACAGTAGTGCCATTGATGAAAGACGCGGTGAATGACTGAAGTATGGAGTTGACTATAACGAAAAGTCTCCCCACCTCGATGTTGGTTGTCCGCGAGTTTGCGTTTGCGAGCGGAAGCGCGATCAAACATGGAGATTGAGGCCCCCCCGAGCCTCTGAAACCGCGCGGCGCCCCGTATACGCGACACACGAAACTCGCGCGTTCTCCCCCGACACACGTACACAAACATACACAAAGTGAGAGAAAGAAAGAGAGAGCTAGAGCGAGCGAGACGTATACACACAAAAGCCACGAGGGGGTATAACAGTTAGTGTGTTGATCAGAGGTACGTCCCCAGGGTGATCGGGGCCAGTTCTTGGCCAGCCCAAGCCACGAGGATGGAGCTCCGAGTCGGCAACAGGTATCGGCTAGGACGCAAAATCGGGAGCGGCTCCTTCGGCGACATTTATCTAGGTAACTTTTCTTTTGCAATTCTTTTCTTCCAATCCCCTTTTTGCTCCCCTCCCTCCTATCTTCTTTCCTTCTGTTCTCTCACCCCTGTCTCGCTCTCACGCCACGCTTTAAATATCTTTGTCTCTTCTCACGGTATCTCTTTTCTTACTTTCTGTATCTTTATCTTTCTCTCCCTCTCTCTCTCTCTCTCTCTCCCGCTATCTCGCTCTGTTTCTTTATCTTTCTCCTTCGATCTTCGTCTCGTATTCAAGACGTAAGATTTCGTTTGTATCTCTACCTCTTTCTCACACGCTCTGGCTCAATCGCTCGATTTGAAAATTACTCTCAACGAGAAAAGCCACCCCAATAATCCCCAGATTCCAACTCTTGGACACAACACTTCCAGAAAACTCCTATTTCGTGCTCCTGCGTCATTGATTTTTACCCAGTGAAATCTTCGCTTCCCCGGACAGCCCAGTTTTCATCTTCGCCCTTGCCTCTAAAATTCCTTATTGTCGTTCCTTCCTTCCTCTCTGTTTCCTATGCTCTTTTCCTTTTTCTTCATAATGCAGACGCAACAATATGAAATATGATTTGGGATTTAAAAGTTATGCTCTTTTGTGACAGGCACAAACATCTCTACCGGCGAGGAAGTCGCTATCAAATTAGAATGCATCAAAACTCGGCACCCGCAGTTGCACATAGAGTCAAAGTTTTACAAGATGATGCAGGGAGGCGGTGAGTTTTATTGGTTATTCATCCGTCATGCTTATGAGTGCTTCCAATTCAATGGTTGGGACGATACCATCGGTGCACCTATCTCGTTGATTAGAATTTTATTAATTTTTTCGAAGTCATCATATTGTTTTTTTTACTTCCCTTGGATCTTATTGGATCCCAATTATTCAGTGACGCTTCAAACTTTCATTTTCTATAGTTATTGTTGTATTTCCTAAAGTTTTGAACATAATTCAAATGAAAAAAGAAGTCCAACTATTGGCGCAGTGCGAAATCTTTTATGTATACACACAAATTTTTATTTTTCAACTTCCTCTTTTGCAATTACAGTTGGTATACCTACAATAAAATGGTGCGGATCGGAAGGTGACTACAACGTTATGGTGATGGAGTTACTAGGTCCATCGCTCGAGGATCTCTTCAATTTTTGTTCACGAAGATTCACCCTTAAAACTGTTTTATTACTAGCCGATCAGATGGTGAGTTAACGTCAAAGAAAATGAATCATTTCAAAGAAATGTTGTTTAGTGTTCTCCAAAGAGCATTTATATATTCCAGGGAATAAATCTACAGTTATCAATTATTCTGCTAATCAGATTAATAATAGAAAGTATTAGATTCTCAAACTAAAAACTTCTTCTAAAGGATTATCAAAGTTCATAATGCACAATAACCAAAACTATGTTCCCAGTTACAAAAAACATTGAGCGAAAGAGAATATTTTTGGATGTCTGCATTGTTTTAAAAGTAGTATTATAAAAAAATAGTACAAATACCTTTCATTTTCGGATCTATTTTTGTTTATTTACATTGTGATTAATTTTTTCGTTTATTGGAGAATGATAAACAAACAGCTCTTAGTCGAAGCTATCAATTCGAATCAACTTTTCTGTTATTGTCAATACGACAAGTGGCTTCACACGCACATAAGCATTTTGATCGCAAAGTCAACTGAGTGAATGTTGAATTTCGTTAAACACAATTGAGGTCAATTCGGTATTAAAGGATCTTGCATCTGATTTTGATTTTTCTAATACCAAAACATTAATTAGTAGTAGGAGATTAAGTATGTTAATAGATTTCAATAGGTCCCTCTGAGCATTTGAAACAAACAATTTTTTTTTTTCAATTCAAATTTTGTTACAGATCTATAACCTGTAATAATTTATTGATGGTGTATTGAATTTGCACATACACTGTTTACTTCTTTAAGATCAAACGGATAATCGAAACAAGCTTTTTTTAAGTGGGGCTCATGAAATATTGCTCAACACGAATAAGGAGATGCAGAACGAACTAAAAATATATATATATATATATATATATATTATATATAAGTAATCAAGTAAAGACCTAGCTGAAGATAGAACTCAAAAAAAATGATGACAAAATAGATACTTTGCAAAACTTTGATTAGTTGCATTGCTACCATTTCATTTTTATTTGCTCGAAAATGATTTTTTCAAAACGTCCATATTTGTGATCGGGAAGTGAGGAGTTGATTGCTGAATTTGATATGAAAAAACTAACAATGCAGTGAACGAGAGAAACCATAAAGACAAAAATCTCTATTTAGGCTGGGACTTTGTCGTTGAAAAAAAAGTCAATTTATATTTAAAAAAGCAAGTGTCGAAAAAGGTGCGTGAGTCGACGAATATTCACGGATCAGCTGTGAAAAATTGATCGAAATTGCTTTCACTGACAGGCGTAGGAACGTCGAAGAAACTCACGTTATGCTCCACTTAATCTCGTTTTACGAAGTGGGTCAGTTTAGTTCTACTCGGCCAGTGGTCATTAAGAACAACTTCCTTTCTTTGAGACGGGAAGTTGGGCTTGTCCGCCTTATAGAGTTCGATGGAAAAAAAAAAGAAAAAAAAATACAACGAAGAAGAAAAAACAATCTCTCCCTCTCTCTATCCTTGAATGTTCGAGATGCGAAAAAAAGTAATTTCATCAAGAATGTCTAAAGTTATGTCATTTGCGCTGTGCTTCTTTCTGTTCTCCTTATGCAATATAAATGTATACATACGCATTTATATTAGAATACAAAACGTAGTAAATATTGTGAGCATTTGAGAGCAAACTTTCCCTGTGAAAAAGCTAACGATAAGAATAATCATAAAAAACTCATTCCTCCCTCGAACCGACCTTAATCGTTTTTTCAATGACTCGCTTGTTGAGGTTTCGTGGAAACAATGTTGCTTAATGATAATAATATTGGTAATAAAATAATAAATAAAAGATAGACGCGATGGTTTGTTTTCAAGAGTCTAAGACGAGATCAAAGTTCGCCATGCGTTGGTCCCCCGATCTGAGGGAACACAATCCTTCGTCACGCTTTGTTTTGTTCCGAGGCGAGCCGCTCCGGCGATTCTCGCAAGGTCGTTGACATCGCTGTTTCTTCATTCGATACGCCAAATCTTCGCAAATCACCTCAGATTAAACTCCCTGTTTTATTTCGTTCCGAAGTATTCCCATTTTTTTTTTCACTTATATAAAAACTTTTTTTTCCAACGATCGAACAAGCGATTTCCAATGACGACGAATTTCGTTTTAAAGTAAAGAACGATTCGGTCACATGTCTATCCTGATGTGATCGCGAAGCTTGCAAAAAAATTTTAATGTTCCGCGAGCTCCGTCGAGATTAAATATCGAATCTGACCTCGAACATATTCGTCACAACACATTGTGGAATCGCGTTGTTCCCTAATTCGACTCGTGTGACAGTCACTGTTCCTAATTCGCGAAACAGCAACATCGACCAAGTTCATAGAACATTCCACTCCTCGAGCCTAAATTTAGACCGCGATTTTCTAAAACAAAAGCGGCATAAAATTTAGCAGCCAAAAATAGAGCCACTTTCAGCCATGACTTTATACTCTATAGTCAAATTTTAGTGCATGAAGTTTTTTGCATTGATTTCATCAACAATGCTTGATTCTTAATTTTTGTCATTTTTATTTTAAAGCATATTTTCAGACCTTATCCTAACGAATTGACAAATTGAATAAATATTAAACGATTAATATTTAATATTTTTTTTTTTTTCAGATCAGCAGAACGGACTTTATCCACAGCCGTCATTTTATACATCGCGATATAAAACCAGACAATTTCCTTATGGGCTTGGGCAAGAAGGGTAACCTAGTGTACATTATAGACTTTGGACTTGCGAAAAAGTATCGTGATAGTCGCACTCTCAGGCACATACCCTACCGAGACAACAAGAATCTCACGGGTACAGCCAGGTCAGTAAATCAAAGAATTCTAAAAACATTAAAAATCTTGATTTAATGAAGGGGAAGGTCGGAATACAAGCCGATACAACCATTTCAGGTTTTGTTTTTTCTATCAATATGTCTCACAGTCGATTATGGCAACATCTTGAGAAAGAAATCGATTTGTATTATTTCTGGTCATGTCCTATTTTCATTTTCGTTCACTTCTTTCGTTGGATTTTTACATTACAGATACGCGAGTATAAACACACACGTGGGAGTCGAGCAATCGCGGAGAGACGATCTCGAATCACTAGGCTACGTCTTCATGTACTTCAATATAGGTAGTTTGCCCTGGCAGGGTCTCAAGGCTGCGACAAAGAGGCAAAAGTACGAACGCATCTCGGAAATGAAAATGTCAACGTCAATCGATACACTCTGCGCTGGCTATCCTAGTAATTATCATAATCATATTTATTTACATTTTTATCTTTTGTCTTTCCGTAATCTCAAAACGTAAACGTGTATAAAGAATTATTAAAAGTCTAAACTCGAAAAACATTGATGCGTTAGAATGTAAAATTTATTTTGTAGCTTTTGAGTTATTTAAATCATTGTTAAATTGCCGATTTTTTTTCCAAATTGTGACAATTCATTTCCTTTTTTTCTTCTGGGTTACGGATGTTGGTGTTTGTCTTTTATTCATAATTTCCTTATTTGAACTTTTTTCATGTAATGATCATATTTTAGTTATTTAATAACAATTAAAAAGCTGATGGCCAATCATAGATATGAGATCATCACAATACCATCAACGTAAAATTAAAAAAAAAAAAAATCCATCAATGAATCGAAACGACAATTCCTAATCAATGTTTTTCAGAAAAAAAACAACAACATTCTTATTTTGAAAGTAAAACAGTCTTTGGTGTACAATTATTTTCTTTTATTGAGAACCAACCATTTTTTACTTCGTTAATCATGATGAAAATCGCTCGTAGCAGTGAATCATTCATTAAAAACTTAAAATATGTTTTTAAGCTTTTTTGAGATTCAATTATTACATTGAAAAGGAAATTAAAATAATATATATATATTTCGAATGCTTATACTTATCTTGTAGCTCGAACGGAAACGGGCTTCACTTTTTTGCGTTTGTTAGTTTGCAATGTGAAGAGGTAGAAAAAGAAATGTATATGTTTTTTAGTTTGTGTCATTCTATCATACGTCGTATTGATTATTTGTTTCTTTCTGTTAATGCTTATTCACGCGTTTGTTTTGTTTGACAGGCGAGTTCGCCAAGTACCTGAAGTACTGTCGGCAGATACGTTTTGAAGAGAGGCCCGATTATTCATACCTAAGGCAGCTATTTCGTACGCTTTTTCACCACGAGACCTTCACATACGATTATGTGTTTGATTGGAACATGCTCAAGTTCGGTAATGCAAGGCAACCTGCATTGCCAGCTGCCCAGCAGCAAGTACCGACTCATTCGCAACCAGCTAACGTTCCGATACCTGCGGGGACCAATAACGAGCAAGAACATCCATCGAGGTCAGTCTCAATCTTATCGAATAGTTTTTATTTGAAAATAAATACAAATTCTATCAGTCAAATACTCTTGTTACCCAGAAGATACTTGTTTTATTTCATGGCAGTTCAATTTTATTGATAGGATCTTTCGAATGGAAATCCCTACGAATAGTTGAATAAGCCACGGTAATTCGTTTTGCCAAAAAGTCAACACGAAACCAACCATTTATCGTAATAATACAATTTTCTCGAATCTTATTTGAATAAGAAAAATCTTACATACTTCTTATTTGTTCTTAAAACAAACTATCGTAATTTTCGTTACCAAAAAGACGATCTCAAAGAGGAAACGTTCGTACGCTTGTCTCAGAGGATTCCCAACGTTCTCAAGCGATCAAATCAGCGGCTCTACGTCTCTTCGCCGATCTATAAATAGTTCGAGAGTCATTTTCTGTTCTCCCTTAGCGCGATATACTTCTTAGCTCTATTCTCGGTCGGCTGGGTCAATGAATCGAGAACGAGCTGAGAAAAAAGAAAGAGGGAGCAAGATGAAGAGATGGAATAACCGACAGAAGAGTACAGAGAGAGGGAGAGATGATAGATCCTTAAATCTTCTTACGCGTGATGTATACGATGCACGCAAACTTTCTCCCTCGCTCGCTCACTCTCACATAGCTACAGTTTTTCGCATTGCTCACGTCTCAACGAGTCCTTGAATTCTAATTACGTACCTCTTGTCTCTGGGAATATTATGACAAGATTCTCTTTTTCTCACTTTTCTTTCCTACTCCCAGCGAATACCAATAGCCATGCAATGTTTCCGAAGGTGCGAATACTATGAATAAAGAAGTTAGAAAAAGGGACACGCGATCGTGAAACATCCTCTTCCCTCACTTCATTTTTCATTACCAAGACAAGTGTACTGTTGAAAAAGTTGCCATGGACATTTTTCGAACATTCAAACACTTTATTTGAAAAATTGAATATGATTGAATATGATAATATTTATCGTATCAATAATTCTTTGAAAACATCTTTTTATCGTAAAATTAAATTGCATTCATTGGCATCCTACACTTTTGTTCTTTTTAATTTTTTACCGATTCACAGGCGAATTCATTGGCCGGTTAAAAAACATCCAAAACCGTCATCCATTCTGACAAATATGTATAAGCATAATCCAATGGTAATTCAAACATCTTCTTGAATGTTTACTGAGCGTCACGAAAAAATTCTCCCTACAGTTTTCTGAGCTCGGTTTGAAATAATATCCTACACTGAAATTTGTATGTTTCAGAATACGGAAAAAGCAAGCATTACTTTTATATTGATTTCATACTTTCAGGATATCCTGTTAATTTTGACCGTGAACTCGAACGCGTGAACCTTAACTTTCAATTAATTTGGTAGGGGAATTGAGCAATATGTATAAAATGTAAATTGAAAATTACGAGTTGCAGGCTTTACACCCGGCAATGTTTGGCAAACGCGTCGACCGCGGTCGGTCCAACGGTGGGAACGTCGAGTCGACGTCACAGACACGAAGCGATAGAGGCCCGGGGGGTAGACCAGGAGGATCAGGAAAAGAGCGACCTCCAAGGTAAAATACAATTCTACCAAAAGTTCTCGGCTAGCCATCAGCAAGCGGTAGCTGAGCAGCGTCGCGCGGCGGCAGCTGCCGCTTGTTCAACGCCAACGGCACCCTCGAACGCCAATAATTACCAAACGATCGTTCGCGACGGGACAGCGACTTCGAACGCCTGCAGATTCAGCACTTTTAAGTCTTCGAACATACGTAAAAATGAGAAAACTAAACAGGATCCTGATAAACTGGACATTGCTAGTCTCGGATTGGACAATCGTGATTACTCGCGAGCACGTAATGAGCTTGGAACTGATGAAAATCGTGATTATTATTATCGTACGGTGACGAAACTCCGCGAGCCCAGTTCAAACGCGGAGTCTCGTCGCCTTGACAAACAGAGTTATTTTTTTCATGGGCATAAGACTGAGAAAAACGTAGATCGAGCTGTGACGATACTCGAGGATCATTTGAGATCGGTTAATAGAGTCGTTGGGGGTACAACTTCGTGTGGTTTATCGTCTAATGCAGGAAACGAGGATACGACGAGAAACGTAGCGACAAATCCACCGGTAGCTTCGGCAAGTACGATGAGTTGTTTCGGCACTGGAGATCGCGAGAGTTTCGCCGAATATGAGGATCGAGGAAAGCATCTATTAGCCCAAAATACCCCGAGGAAATTAGAGGCACGTCGCGATTCCGGTAATATCGAATTCACCGAAAAAGAAGGCGAGATTTTTCGGAAAAATAGCAACGAGCTACTCCAAGATGCGACGACAGTCCGACGACGTAATTTCTCTTTTCGCAGCAAGGAGAAGCAACATCGAAGCCTTGAATCTCTCGAGAAAAACCTTGACTATCCAACGGCCGAAGCCAAAAGTCTCGACGATTTACCCGACGAAACAACCAGGGTATTTTGTCACGCTAAACAACGAAGTCTCGATTCTTCAAGAAAAACGAAGAACACTGGAGATTCCGGCATTGCTAAAGAGCGCAAAAGACCTGGTTTTTTTCAGCGTGTCGGTCGTAGCTTGCACTTTTTGTCTCGTGAACGGGAAAATCGATCTCAGGATCTTCTCAGACGAGAGGAAGACAATTTTGCTGACTATCCACAAACCGATCAGGAAAAGTGTGAATATTTTTTGCGTAGACATGGAAAGGATTTTTTCGGAGCTACCACCGTAGAAAACATTGAGCAAGCGGAATCGGAGATTCATTTTTTTGATGAGCGCCCGTCGAAGCCTAACACTTCGATAAAGGGTCATCGTCATGAATTTACCAATGTTAATGACCACCAAGAGCAATCGAATGGTCTTCTTGATCCCGAAAACCTTGCTACTTGCCTCGTGGAAAGAGGCCTCGAAAAACATGAGACTGACGCTAAAACTCTAAGTCTCGACGATGCTGAACAAACTCGTATCGATCACCCTCTAATCGGAGATAACAAAAATGCGAAAAATGTTCTTACCGATCCCTCTGCCAGTGTAGACACTCACGTCACTACTAGTGGCAATAAAGATAGTCTCGAGATCGGATACTCGATTAGCCAATTAGGTCGATTGTACTTGCAAAATCTTCAAAATGCCAATCAAAATGATAACCCTCGAAATCAGGATACGAACGAGGGCGAAAAAAAGGATCGTTATCTCGATTGGATGCAAGGCCCTGATTTACAAGCTCTCAGTCATCGCACTAATTCTACCAACTCGCTCGGACGTGCCAAACCTCAAGGAAATCTCGATATTCTCAAAGGAATTTTACTCGATCTTTTCGTATGCATTTGCATCTGACGAACCACCCTGTGCAGTAAACGTTTTTTTTTCGGTTACATACAGAAACAGAGATATGAAAAATCGATGGCATTTTTTTTTAACTTGATTTTCCAATCGATTAAATGGTCTAGGATGCCTGTTTTAAAGAAAAACACGATTAAGGATGAAAAATCTTGTTCAGAAAAGAGTTAATTAGAAAAGTTTACTGGTGTTCCATTTTCTTTCTTACAAAATGAAAAATGGTTTGTTCCTCGTTCTATTTAGGCTAGAAATGCTTTATTTTTCCGGTGCAAAACAATTTTTATGAGCTTCCAAGTGACGATAATTATCTAAAATATCAGCATTCTCGATGTTTGTTTAGCGTCCTAATCCAAAGTCGTAAAAATTATATTTTCAACAATCAACAACTATTTTTTGGACATATGGTTGTTGTTTGCTCGGTCCTCGTAATTTTCTATCGGAATTATCAATTTTTCTTCGTAATTAGTTAATTTGTATAATTTGTAACCCTGACAGCTTAAAAATTAATAGAATTTTACTGTCACAACGATGCCCGTAAACTTTTTCCAACATTTTAAAATATAGAGATAAAAATGCAACTATCGATAGTAGAGGAAAAAAACTAATTCTTTCGAGCCTTTTTGGGACCAAAAAAATTTTTGCAAGTGTGATATAGAGTTTAAAAAAAATCTAATCTTGCTGATACTTGAAAAACTTGATCAGACATATAAAAAAAAACATTCGAAGTGCCTTATGAAAGAACAATGTGTTGCCAGTTTCAGTGTCGTTTTAACATTATTTTCTTTTAGTGACTAGTTTTAATTTATGCTGAAAGTACATGATCCCCGTGAAGCACATTTATGACACGAATAAAACAAAATCAAACCATGACAAAGAGTAATCAAATGAATTAGCAGCCTTTTCACAGGATTTTAATAGAAAAGTTGGAAAGAATTTTCCATTTTTATGAAATATGAAGCTCAACAAGGCAATGTAAATAAATAGCCGCGTTTCGAAATATTAAAAAAGTGAAAAGTATAAAAACAAAAAAGATAATTAGGTGAAAACAATAGAAATGTCAAGCCATATACGTTAGGATTATCGATTTTGCATATCTCTGTGTTTCAATTTTTTATCGTCTGCCAAATAACAATTGGCATGTCAAAAATAAACTATAAAATGGTTCAATTCCATTCAACCAAAATACCTTCGATTATTAAAACTGTTCGTAGTTTTCAGAAAATATGAATAACGCACTGCTTTACTACAAAGGGTTGAAGTATCGGGTGGAAGTATAGTCGATACTGCAAATCCGTGTTCAAACCCAAAAACCCATATATTTTGGCACAATTAGAACTTCACAATTCTGTAAATATATGTGTGTTATACGAACAACAAAAAGTTGCCAATAGTAGATTTTTAAAAACTTCATAAATGAATGTGTCGAATTGAAGATTATTCCAATCTTCAAATGTTCTCAACAATAAGCCAAAATATATGTATACTTTTTTTGGAGTCGACGTTTCCTTAACAGTAAAGTGATATAAATTGTTTCTCTGAGAATAATGAGATCTCGAGATCCTCGAGAAGGATCGTCACCTCGCAATACGTAAAGAATTTTCTCAGTTCGCAACGCAGAATTTTATGTTTTTCGCAATACGTCCGTATAAATTCAGTTGTGAAAAATGGATAAAGAGCGAGATAATTAATCATAACTCGCAGACCTCAGGCTTAGTCATTATGAGACAGTTTCGTGACGTCCCTACGCCTTTGACCGATCGCTTTACTTCACGATTATAATTATACCATTAAATTTATGAATACTTTCATTACTATTAGTTTTATCTATATATTTATATATATATAGACATATATCTACATATATAGAAACGTTAATACGTACGTATACAGCTAAACCATAATAGTAGGTTTTTTTTCTCTGGAATCAGCGAAAAAACGATACTTATATTCTGCCGTATCCAGAAAAACAGTTTCCCGCATCGAAAAATCGTACTGGGCGCGATTTTTCGATCGACACTCGTTACCTCACCGAGTCTCGAACGATTATCATTTTTTTTTTTAATCCTCAAGTCCTTAAGTTAACCGCGACTTGTGTGCGCGAGCCAAATACCAAACTCATCGTGTAGTTGACAGATTAAATACGTATAATGATTTTTTTCTTCTTATCTCCATGCACGTAAATATTGTACGAGGTCGACGAAGAAAGAAAAAAATTTGCGAAATTTTTTCGCGCTCATTATCCTTTCATTTTAAAACTATGTTTTCATTATTCGATATTAAAAAAAAAAAAAAAAAAATGATAACGTACAATAGACTGACTCTCTAGCGTTGAGAATAATGTGGAAGACATAACTTTTACATCCGTGATTGTCGAATAATTATTTGACGAGACTTTTGTCTCACTTTTTTAAATGTTCTTTTTTATGGAACTTATTATTTGCACAAGTAAAAGTGAATGTGCTCGTCTCAATTTGCAGACATATTTCATTTATCGACTGATGCCTATTGGCGGGAAAAAATCTCTTTTAGCTTTACGAAATATTAAAAATTAATTCATTCGAACGATTGTGTTTAGCGATAAAATTTTTTTATAACTAAAAACATGGCTAGAACACGAGTTTTTTTTTTTTTTTTTTTTCATTTTTCAATTTTGTTTTATTTCCAAAGAATGCTCGTTCGTTCTGAGTTGTGGAAAATCATTCACTGCCTTTTTATTGCGGATACTTTTCCTCTTAATCTGTTTAAAAATCGAATCAGTATTTAGTACACATTTTCTTTGTCAATCTCTTTACACGGTTACCATTCGTCGAATCAGCGCAAAGTCTCATCTCATCGCTGCAATTAATTTATGCGTCGTTAACATCTATTTTCAATTTTTTTTTTTCCCATCAGCACTCACTCTTTTTCTCTCTGTCTTTCTCTGTCGTTATCTCTGCGTCTTAGAATCCATTCTTTAATTTCCGGTCTTCGTATCATCTATTGTATACGGCCTGTTCGTTTTTTGTTTGTTCTTTTTTTTTTTTTTTTTTATTTTTTTTTAATGATAAATCAGACGAAAGTAGAAATAAATGTTTTTCCATTCAAGGACTGGTCTTTGTTTATTTATCTCACTGCACAACCACACGATATTTTTTCGTACTCATAAATCCTAATAAAAGAAAAATTGTCTTTTCTCACTTGGCTTGAATGGAAAAACCTCCCTTCCTCCTCGAAAAATGTTTATGACATTAAGAACTCTTGGAATCGTCGTTAAATTTATTCAAATAACGGATCACTAATGGAAGTATAACAAAAAATGGGACGATTTCCAGAGTTTCTCGGGACTCTATTTTTTTTTTCACCATTTCTATCATTCTTCTCCACAAGACCACCCGATATTTTTCAATTAACATATGTGAATCGTAAATTTCAACTTTCGTTTTACGAGAAAATCATTTAGATTTTTTATTTTCCATTTAATCGGCCAAGCGTGAAAGAATTCCATCTCCTCCATAATTATAATCATTTTTATATTTAATTGCAAGAAAAAATAGTAATAATTACAATCGAGTCAACGAGGGAAAAGTCATCGATCGCGCGACAATCGGAGGAATCTTCGAAAGGCGTTAAAATTCATTTTTCATTATAAAAATTATTAAAACGAAAAATTCTTCATCGAACGAAATATCGTTGATTGTATTATTTAATTGGAAGTGATGAGAATGTTTAATTGAGTATCGGTGGGTATACGTATTAAAACGTTACTTAAAGTGCTGTGAGCGAGCTATGGGCCAAATTTTCGTGTATCGTTGAAATAATTTTTGTGTCTGATTTTAATTTTTTGTTCCTTTTTTCCTCTTAAAGCTGCGATTCAATCTTGTAATTGTGTTTGAGATCCAAAAAAGAATAAAAAATCGTCACTCTTAGGACTCGTATTCGCAGTCGTCTCCGAAGCGAGTGATCTTTCGGTGAAACGAAATACAGTATCGTTCGTAATAGCAACAAAAAAAATCAACAATTCAGAATTCCAAGTTGGCGATACGATTGCAAATAAGAGTGGATTTAAGTGTGTGTGTGCGTGTATGTGTGTGTGTGTGATGCTGGGAGAAGAATTATGCATGGACTCGTCACTCCTTTCCGGCTCCTTATTTTGTAAAGATTATTATCATGTAATTTCGAAATTTTCGAAAATCATACTTTGGTAAAAAAGAAAAAAGGAGACACGAGATCCTTGCATCTTGTTCTTCATTTTTTTCCTTTCCTTTTATCTCTTACTTTTCTCTCGTTCAAGTATTTCTTTTTAACATAACTGAGTTTTTTTTCTTGTTTTTCTCGTTCTTTTTTCTTTTATTTCTTTGTAACCGAGAATTTTGTACACGATTTCTTAATAGCAAATGATATTTCAATTTCAGGTACCGGAACCGATGCCCATGAGAGACGAAGGGTCAGCATAACGAGGTTGTTGCCCAGAGGCTCTGCCGCAGCAGCTGCTGCCGAAATGCAACCCAAACCCAAGTGAGTTGCATAGAAAAATGTACACACACACACACACACACACACACACAATTGATAATAATAATCATAATAACAACATAACACAACACACGCAAAAATTCGTTCTTTCCGTATAATTGTGGACGGGCATTTTGAAAATGTGGGGCATTTGCATGAATTTTGTTTAAAATAATTGTTTTGGAATATATTTCTTGTCCCTGAGTATTAATATTTTTATAATATACGAAATTCCACACATTTTCTGCCCTTTGATGACAAAAAAAACATGTGATGAAATATTCGGAATGTCCTAAAAAGCCGAAGATCAATAACTTTGAATTCATTTTTATAGTTTATAAACTTCGTTATGAACGAATCTCCAGTTCATAGTCTTTGAGACTCCGTGTTAGAATTTTGTCAAAGATTGAAATCGATGGTGATGAAGCAGTCACTTTCTCGCAATGTGAGTGCAAGAGAGATAGCTTCAATTTTCGAAATTGAATATTTCCGACACGATTTCACCAATAAAAAAAGCCCCTGTCAGCCGATTTTTGCCATCGTCCTGCGTAGGCTGACAGAGCCTTTTTTTGATTAGTTATACGACATTGAAGAATTTTAATTTCGAAAATTCGAGGTGACTGATCCATCATCTTAAGATTGATCTAAATACTTAGGACATTGCTTATATGAAATGTTTTGTATTAGCTACTAACAACAATCATAACACGATAATCGTAAGGGATTGCGATTATTCGGTGGTGGGAAAAATGAGAAGATAATGGCGATTGAATTACTTGAAATAACGACATGGAATAATTATATTACCCATTATTATTAACACAATTTGTTAAATTCGTATTTTTTCATTTATAAAAAATTGATGAGATTTTTCCTCAGGTAAAATCAAATTGAGCAGGTCGTTATGTTTAAAAGTGATTAACTCGCCTCTTCAACTGTTAATAATTTTCAATAACATTACCCTCGCTAATCTGATAAAAGTTCCATTGGTACGCCTAAGGTATTTCGATCCTATGATTGTTCAAAAAAATTATTTTCCAAAATCATTCAATGATTCTTCCAGTGACTTTTCTAAAAATCATAATTAGTTTGAGAAACGATTTCAACATCGAATAATTTGGCAATTTTTCATATGTAGCAAAGAAATATAGTGATTAACAAACGTTTGCGAAGAATGATCGGTGGTTTTTGAAAATAAAATTTAACGCTGTGGTGATGTTCTACAAACTTCATGTTCTTGTCGATCTTTGGATCGGCATATTCGTTCAGTCTCTCTCATTTAGTGGCACATTTTTATACGTTAATAAATATAAAAATAAGCAGGCTGATTGTCGCTCTGTACCGTGGCATGGTTATGGCTGGGTTTTTCTACATTTGTTTTTATTTATGGTGATTTGGTCTCGTGAAAATAATGAATAATATTTTTTAAATCTGGATAATTCGTGTTTTCGTATTTGAACATTTTTCGAGTTACGAAAGTTAAAATGAATTCCTTGTTTGTTTATGAAAAAAAAAAAAAAAAAAATCCAAGAAAAATTTCTCTACACTGCATGCGGAAGTTTTGAAACTGACTGCGTATTCTCTACATATGTATGTTTAAAAATCTCTACACGCTGTTGGCATAGAAAGAGTAAAAAATTTTTTTATATATATATATATACATATTCGAGCACCCATTTAGGTAAAACGTAAAACTATTGATTTTTTCTTCAAATTTCACACCTGTGGTTGTTGATTAATTTTTCCAGATAAACTGAGCGCAAAGAAAGATGTAAATCTAGTATGAGAAAGTAACGTCGAGAGAAAGGCAAAGCGGAATGAAAAACAAACAAACAAACAAAACACAAATGAGGGCAAGAATAGATCGCATTATTGGTGAGCGTTGTACGTGAATATAGTTTTTTTTTCTTTTTGCGGCAAAGAAAGAACATAATGCAGTAAAAAAGAATAAAATAAAAATAAACAGAGAATTCTGTGCCACGGTACAGAGGACTACGCTGCGGGAATCTGAGAGACTCGAAAAGTGAGAAAATGGAGACGGAGCCTCGCCATTTTTTTCTCTCGATCCCCAATCTTCACAAAAGTAAAATAAAATTCCGAGTAAAAAGATCGGAAAGAGGAAAAAAAGAGTAAGTGACGTCGGGTGTAAAAAAGAGGAATAACGGCTAAGGCTCCGTTTCTTATTCGATGAAAGAACAAAGATCTAGGCAACAAAAAGACGAAAAAGGGATGTAATAACACAAACAAACAAACAAAAACTGTACAGTAGACTTTCGTGAGTTTTTCTCCTTTTGTTTTTCATTACGTTCGAGGCCTGAAACGTTTGAGAGACAGCGGAAAAAGAAAAAAGGAATCGACGAGAATGGAAGATAAGCACGAGGATCACCCTAATGTCGCTGCTTTTGTGTTTTCTTTTTTAATTTTGGAAGCGCCAATGCGACATCAATGATACAGTCCAAGCCGGTGGCCAGACGAACAAACAGCAAGTAAAAAATGAAGATGCTAATCAACATACTGCCCCTGGCTAATCGTCGTTTGTCCTCGCAGCTGATCTCTCGTCCCTCTCGCTAATAATCCTCGAAAAGGATCAATTATGTCGAAGAGAATGAAATAAGGTGATAAAAAAAAAAAAAAAATACAACTATACGTCGATCCTCGATAAAACGTGCTAACAGCAAAAATACGTCCAGAGGATGCGTCAACAACAGTAGCAACAATGAAACAACATAAACGACAAATTTTCTCACTCAAGCGGAGCTCATTTTAATCCGCTCTCTAGCCCTAATCTCCAAAACCCAAATTCGCTCCCTTCTTTTTTATACGACGATTATTACCAAGATTTTTCGTAGATCGAGGTTCGATGATAAATGCTTGTGTGCGTGTGAATGTGTTTTCCTTGTCGGATCGATTTCCAGTATGAACTTTGAAATTCTGAATGTTGTTTGTCATTTCGCGACAATTACCGCGATGCGTGAGTGTTCAATATTATACGTAACTATATACATATTATATTATTATTAATATTATTATTATTTTTTAATCCAATTTTCTCTACCAATTTATCCCAAAAAACATCAAAACATCACGTGGCTGTTGTTTCGATTGGAGAAATAACGTAGATCATGCTATTCTTTCTCTTTTGTTCGTCTCATCTTCTTTTTTCATTTTTAATTTTTTTTTTCTTTTTTTTTCCATACAAAGTTTAATTTTTGAGGAAATGAGGGTAGTTCCATTCTTCCCGTTTTTCTGATACTTTTCATTGTGAGTAAAGGTGGGGGTTTTTGTAATTGTGAGAATTCTTCGATAATACGAAATTTCTACACGAATGTACGATTGAAGGACCATTAGACAAAAGTTATACTTAAATTAGTCGCATCGAGACTTTGTGCAGAGCTTAAATGTTTCCTCTTTAGTCTCGTAATTTTTATTGGGCACCGTGGGCTACCGCGGAATTCGAAAACGCGGAATATGGCTTGTAGTTTTTCGTTTATTTCGGAATTTAACATTTCGACAGTTTATTTTATCCTTATGTATGACGCAATTTTTTTTCTGTTATCTCATCGATGCAAAGTTCCTTGCAATATCTTCGTGTAAACAACGTTACTAATACATTTTTCAGTTTAAATGATGGAATGCATTTAGGACATTTTCCAATCTATCCCAATTTTTTCGTCGTTTTTCTTTTGGCTCACGTTTTGTTTTCGCTTTTACGACACGTTTCACAATTAAAAAAAAATATACATCAAGAAATCACTTATCCAAAAGTGTCATCATGATCAACTTGATAAGAAATCGTGCAAATTTTCCATATTCACACAGAAAAAATAATCAAACAAATAACTAGATTTGCAAAGTTCTTACATTTAAAATCGTGGGACATTGCTAATTTTTGGTCATTTCTTTTTCTAGACGGACAAACGTACTTAGAATTTTCCTTTGTATTATTCGTCTAAATGTTTTTTCTCTCATCATAAAGCCAAAACCCTCCAACGACAATTATTTTAATTATGATATTCATATATGTATACTTTGAAAACGCCTCCGAACGCCCTCTCGAAATTGTCCTACTAACGTGCTCTTTAACAAAAATAGAACACTGTAATCTTGTTTTTTGAATTTTTTTTCGTAAAATGCAAAAATAGAGAGACGGAAAAGCATAAATAACACTGCCAGCATAAAAGAAACACAAATCCGTGATACGATGACCACGGAGTACTTTTATCCCATTTTTTTGTTATTGTTTCCCACGTCGTAGATGATCATAACGCATGTTGCAAAGTGTGCAATTTGCAGAGAACTTTTTATTTCTATTTTCCATGGAAACGAGAGAGAAAGAAAGATTTTAATTTTTGTACGAATTGCTATTGCAAGAGAATGCGTATTGACGAAATAAGAACTAGTAAATATCATGTTGTTCGAACGGAAAAAATGAATGTTGAAAAATCCAGTGACAAAACAGCGATGAGTTGCAGTAGTAAGAGTTTAAGTTCTGAGAAATAAATGAAATATTTTGGTTTCGTAGTTATTTTCAACATGTTCTTTTTTTTTTTGCAATGCGACAAATTTTCTTGATAAGAATGATAAAAAATATTTTTTCGTTCGAACGAGATCGAGCTTTTTTGATCTGAATGATAATATCCTATCCGAAATTGGCGAAGAATTTTCTTACCGTTTTTTTTTTTACTTCCTTAAGAATGGATTAAGACCGATTATAAGAATTTGTTGAGCCTTCCGCGGCCTACAGGAAGACTCTGGACGATACGAAAAAAAAGTTAAAACAAGAAAGAGAGAGAGAGAGAGAGAGATCATTTAGATAGCGAGAATAATGTGTAAATCGAGAAAGAAAATTCTTCCGAGATTTTCTTCTTCGAGAATTAGTGGCAATGGCAATGACGCGTTTTTAATGTATAACCGCCTGTAAGCGAATCAAACGGTTTGTATATATTATATACAATTTATTATATTAGCCGACTTTAAGGAGTAATGCGTTAAGGAGACTAAAAAACAAAACGAAACAAAAAAAAGTGTAAGCGTGTAAGAAACAAGATACAAATATTTGTGCGAGTTACGTGGTGACAAAAATGGATAAAACACCAGTAACTTCTTGCGTTTGTACTATTGAATGGGTGTGCATCAATGGAACGAGTGAACAAGAGTAAAAAAAAAAGCAAAAAAAAAAAAGAAAAAACAATTTTCGAGTAACACAAAATTGTAAACTCTGTGTGTACTGTAAAAACGAAATGAGTCAAAAAAAAACGCAAAAAAAATAACTAAAAGGTTAATGACTTGTATCAACGGGTCAAATAAGAAATGGCTTTTTTTGCTTTCATCACAAGTGTTTAATAATGTGTCCTTAATTTCGGTGCTTATTGTCGCGAGTGATTGGTAAACAAGACGAAACAAATGGAAAATTTAAAAAATTCGACAAATATTAATTCACGGATTGTCATTAGTGTAAATTCATCGGTGTTGCCGAAATTCCGGGATCGCACGCGAGAGAGAGAGAGAGAGAGAAACATACACACACAAGCACACACACATACATACATGAACGTATACACCTACAAATAACAATGAGTGACGAATATACGTGCGTAAAATAAATAAAAAATTAAATAAATTATATGTGCATCCGTTTGGAGATGAAAAGTTGAGTTGAAAAGTGATGCAAAAAGACTTGTCCAAATGTACGCTAGTGACAAAACATATTGTATAATTCGTCGTATATTTATTTTCGTGCGAAATTTACCGATCTGGAATGGGACAAAAAAAATACTTGAACGGAGAAATGAATAACACAAACGCCTTCGAATTCATGTCAAAGAATACATAAAGAAAAAAAGACAGATCGACGCAGCTCAAATGAACGGGCGGTCGATAATGCCATCTTTTAATTGTGCTATTTCTTTCACTACGTTTATTACCATGCCCAGTAGATAATTACATCAATTAAATATTCCTTGAAATTTAATTTATTGCATAGATTAATTCGTGATATTGAAATTTTCAATATTGACATAGTCAACACGAAGAAAATAACGACTATGGAGAAAAAAATCACAATCGCGGCATTAGGTTGCGAGAAATCCACCGTCCACTGGTAAATGAACTCCCGTAATCATCGAACTACGGTCGCTAAGTAGATAAACAACAGCGTCCACGACTTCATCGACCTCTGAAATATTATGCAATACAATAATACCATCAATTATATGCGAAGATATAATACAAATGTTTGCTGCGGTAATACATATCGTATTCTTATAATATCGTGCAAATAGTATATATATATTTATATCAAATACATCTTGATCAAACATCACCGTAAAGTAATCACAGAGAATATATTTTCGCATATAAACATCATTGTATGGCAAACATCTGTTGATTATTTTATCACTTTCTTCATTTTTTTCACGTTTTTTTTTAAATGAGTATTGATAGCCAATGCAAAAGAGCTAGGAAAGTGGCATTATCTTTGCATTATGCTTAAAACAGTTCTAAAAAAATTATTGTAATGTTTTCGATGATTTACTGAATATTGAAGTGCTCATTCTAAGTGTAAAATATCACTCTTTTCTGCATATCTCGGAAGTGAAAATACAGATATTTGATTTCACTAAACTGTCAAATAATTTTGATAGTTTTAGTTCACACTCTTGAATAATAATAAAAAAATCAGTTTTGTCAAAGCAAGAAAACTTTAGGTCGTGAATAAGCGTAATAATTTCTTTCCATTGAGTGAACGAATCGATCTCTAGCACCATTTCAATAACAAACGCGTCTCGTTATCTTATCGTTTATGCTTAAAGATTCATCGTCTTTTTTTGTTTGTTTCATTGATTTAAGTTTTTTACTTGAAATCTTACCGGCAAATCTACCAAGGGGAATTTTGTCCAATAAGATACGAGCCTTGTTTGGATCGCTCCAGCCTAAACGACCCATCGCAGTGAGTACCACGGTTGGATTTACTGAATTTACCCGAATTCGATGAGGTCCTAATTCCAATGCTAGAGTTCTGAAGCCAAATAATATATAAGTTTGCATCGTGTGATTACCATGACTTTTTTCTCGATGCAATATTTTCGTGAAGGCTTCTATTGTTAAAAATCTTACAATCCTCAACTATGGAAAATTTTACGATAAATGTGCAGATTGAATATTTTTTTGATATTTTTCGGCAAGTTACAAATGTCGAAAACTCCACTGTCGAGAACCGTTACAGGAAGAAAAACTGCAACGAACATATCGAGGGCAGTATGGAAAAACGTGCAATCTCAAATTGTGATAGAAGAATGCCCAATTTAACATGAGTTTAGATAGGCAGATAGAACGTTCATCTGTCATAATTGGAGATTGCACGTTTTTCCATAGTGTCGTCGATATTTTTATTTTCGAAGTTGCGGAGGGTGATTGAAAATCCGTAAAAAGTGCGGAGTGACTTTAGTACAAATGAAGGTCAATTTGTAACGGCTGAGAAGTAGCATTACCTTCAAATGTTGTAAACAATTTCAAAGAACCCACGAATAATTGGTGAGCACATTGTTCTCGAGTTTTATCATAATCCTACATTTTTTCAATCTTTGGAATTATATTTCTATGTATAGTATGCAACGGTATATATGTACATGCAACAGTCCGCATCAAGTATCTAGTCTTAATGTGATAATAATTAAACAGCAAAGTTAGTGGTCAGCAGGTCAGCTCGATAAATGTCGCATGAAATGAGACGAAAATCCAAGATATAACTATCATGTGTCTCGAGAATTCTTTCAACGATCATATAGTATTTTTTTTTTTTTTTCATTATAACAATTAGAAAAATGTATCAAATAATCTAAATAATATTGAAAGTTAGAATAAAGATTGACCGGATTTGAGTTGAGAAAAGATACACACTTCGTTAGCATATCGACTGCTCCTTTCGAGGCGCAATAAGCAGAATGATCTTTCAAAGCTGCGTGGGCAGCTTGTGAAGAAAGGTTCACAATCCTGCCATCTATTTTACGTCGTATCATATCAGCTGCAACGACCTGTGATACATTGAATATTGCACGAACGTTGACATCGAAGGTCAGATCAAATTGATCCTTGGTGATATCGAGGAAAGGTGCAAGGCAAGCGACACCCGCATTGTTAACCAACATATCAATAGGTAAGACACTTTTTACAGCTTTTCTTGTCGCTTCCCAATCCGTAAGATCAACACAAACAGTCTCGATGTTTGGATCTTCTTTTACGAGGTCATCCAAAGTCTCTCGGTCTCTTCCCATACCGATAACCTTACCCTTGTATTCTGATAATCTTAGTGCAATTCCTCGACCGATGCCTAAAGCCGGATACGAAATATATTTATAAAAATAAACGTCGTCGATACTAATAATATTTCAATTCGCCCCATATTTACTTTAAACAATTTTTGTAGTTTTTTTTCTGGATAATGGGTAATTTAACTCAATATAAATATAATCGAGATGATACAATTTACGTTACGGTTTTTTCAACGTCAACTTTAATTTGACTAGCAAGTAGCAAGAAAAAACTTCCAAAAGTTTTCAGTGATTGAATGATTCATACAATCGTCATTATTCGTACAAATCACAATCAATTTGGACAATTGTTTTTTACACGATTTTGAGGGCGTAAATTTAGAATCTATCGCAGAGCAAGGAACAAAAGGCGACAATTATTCCTACTCTACCTTTGTTGGCGCCGGTTACGAGAATGCGCTTGCCGTAAAAATTGATTTCCATGAGGAAGAGAAAAATAAGCTGGTTCTTGACGTTCAGGAACGCGGACGATTACTGATTTATTCTGTTGCAGAAGACTCTTATATATACAAGCGTATTTGTAATTTTGTGTAATATAGGTCTTTGCAACTGCCTTCAATACGGATGGTGGGGATGGACGCCTCAGCGTTGGGTTTTTGCCGTGTGATGCTGCCACTTATTCATAAGAAGAGCGCCGCCTAAACTCGCAAGTGACATAACTCACATAACCTCAATGAACTGGCAAACGATTAATATAATATTTATACTGAAAAGATAACTTATTGGAGTGATTAAAAAGCTGCTTGATATACAAAGTTGTAGGGAATAGAAAACTGTGAATTTTTTTTTCTATTCAACAAAATTAAACATTTATCAAAGACGACGTCCATCAGCTTATTAATTTCCGCGAGGTGTTAGTTTTTTCATTTCGTCGTAAATATTCATGCATAGGAATGTCTATCCAAAGATTGATTATGATATCGATGTGTGATCAAAGTTGAAACTTGGGTAAATATTGTTATTATTAGCAGGAGGACCTGATGTAAATATTTACCGAAACTTTTTCCGCACGTATACAGGAAAAACCTCACTACTTTCGTAGCAAGATTTAGGACTTAAGCCGTGATCATTTGAGCTGATAAGATAGGATTAGAGATGGTTGATAAAAAAATTGATTCATGGCCGTTAGATATGAATACGTGGTTTGAGGAATAAGTCGTAAATCAGACGATTTAACGTAAACAAACCAAACGCATACCACGCAAGTTTATTTACTTCGAAGTCTTGAATTAGTTTCAATATACCGAAAAATAAATTCATCACATAATCATTTTCGTTTCATCATTCGGCAAATATATTCCATAATAAAATTGTATTAAATAAGCCTAATGGGAGTTAAATGATACACACAATTATACACATAATATATAAATTCGTTGAAGTGTAAATAATGAAAGTTTATTCATTCAATAAATGTTAATCAAATAAATTATGTTACATTGATAGGCGTAGTGTAGAAAACACTTGTAATATTATTCAGTTTCAATATTGAATAATATTCAGGCAATATTATTCAATTTTTTCTGAGTGCTAGGGCCAGCAATCGAAATTCATTTTGTCAAAACTACAAATTGACATGACAATTTGACAGAATAAAGAAATCTCATCTGCAAGTTTTTCAATTAAAATCAATTCGAAAATGAGTTTGAAATCCCTCATCAGTTACTATTTGATTATAATCAAAGTCGTAAGATTCACGAATAAAAAAAAATAATAATAATTACAAATTATCACCATAGGAGTACGGCGTACGCTGGTATTTGGTCGCATCAGCAGTGCAGTAATACCGTGGTAGTGTCTTGCACTTAATAGTACGGCTCTCATGGTTATCTGGGTATCTGGGGTTGCGCATTTTTGCTCACCAACAGTCGATACACTTGTTAACATCCCTGGGTAGATAAGTAGGCGATGGGGCGATGATGTATACAAAAAAAGTGACGGAATGTATACACATCGATGTGCAGTGTTTAAGAAAAATAATGGACGTTATATCTTGATAGAAAACCATTTCTTAATTTCGTTGGAATTTTTCAAATATTGCGAGACTGTTCGGTTGCAACGAGAAACTGTCTTTTCGCCAATCTTTTGAGAATTGAGCATATGTTTTTGGTGTTCGGTCTTTTTGAGGTTAAGTTTGTCTCGTATTTCCCGAGAGAAGTGACGATCCTAGACTTCTGCTGATATGCCGACCGAGGCTGACATTTCCTGAATTCTTTCATAACTAATGTGGTACTCCTGCTGCGGTTTGAAATCATCCGATTGAATTTTCTGTATGTGCAATTTGAATATTGAATTTTGAGACCAAGGTTATTTAACCGGAAAAAAAGTTGGGCCTCGTAATGAATTTTACAAATAGTTTCTCGATGAATGTTGAAAGTTGTTTCAATTACGAAACGAAGAAAATCATTCGATATTTGAATAAAATCCAATTTGGTGCTTATGAATTTTTAAATGATTTATTTATAAAACAATAAGTTCGAACTTAAAATTTTAATAATACCCGAGTGACATGAATAAATTGATGAATAGCATTGCAAGAATTATCCTACTATGACTGAAAATAAATCATAGACAATGTAAATTAATTCTTTATCGATTTTTATAATAAAATTACGCGAGCGATTACTTAAATAGTCCAATACGCATGAATCAAGTAAAAAATGAAATAACTTTTGTTACTTTTACGGATTATAGACGCTGGTGTCTATGACATCTGTCCGTCAGGATTTTCTCGAAAGGTGAAGAATGCGAGCAGTACCAACTGGAATATTTCTCAATAGTGGAGGAATGTTTCATCGCTCGCTTATATTTATGCTAAAACTCGGTTGGAAATCAAGATTTCGTCTGCCAATTTTAATCGTCGTAGCTTTCGTCGCTATGGACATAAGGATGCAGGTGGAGGTCGACCTTGAAATCGGAAACGATGATAATCACGCAAATGTATGATTTTTTACGATCTTTCTTCTATTCAACTTTTTTGCCGGACGAGAAAAAATGGGTGTCGGAAACGACAGAAAAAAAACACCATCACCTGATTACGATAAAAGCCACGATATATCGCCTAATATGAAATAATGTAAATAATTATTATTGATGGTTTGGACAAAATTGTTTCGTAATATAATACTCGAAAATGTTTATTAACAATCCAGGATTTCGAATTTATCACGATCTCGTTGAATTGTTCGTTTAGGTATTAATTGAGTTTTATCGTTTAATGTTAAGTTTTACATAGAAAAATTAATATTGTAGGAAATAATTAAGATCAATAAACAAAAACATTGCACTGTGTCAGTAATTTTAATTATTCCTTTCCAGATTGACAAACAATAGCGAGTTCTGTTGTATAGCATTAAAAAATTTCGTCTTAAACTTTGACATAACACGACGAGGGAATAAATTCACAATATTATTCAACGTAACAATCGGACAATTATCATCATTGTCGTTTTGGTTCATTTTATTCATTTTGAATTGTTTTTTTTTTTTTTAATTGCACAATTATTTTTTCCATTTGAACAACGTGAAATTTTTTGAAGAAAATGCTGTATGTTTGATTCTCTGTGATTACAATTGTTTCCCAAAAGCCTTGATGTGATTCTTAACAATTATGTTGACATGTATATACACATTTACGATCGACTTTTGTCTCCGGGAAATGAAGTGTAATGAAGAAAAAAGTGGCATTGTCTCCCGAAGGATTTGTCTCTCTTGACCTCTGGAGTGCAAGTTTCCATACAAAGCAACCTTTTCATTAGACAAGCTTTCCACTCGATTTATGTCCCTTCGTAGGGTGTGAGAATCGCCAAGAGTGGGGATAAGGCAAGCTTATAAAGGAAGAACATTTTCTTGGTTTAGCTTCTTTTGCAGCGGAAAATTCAGTGAAACTCGAGCTATGAATGTTTCTCGTAGTCATTTTGCTCTTATTCTCATTTTTTCATTGAATTTTGAAAATTTAAAATATGTCTGGTCCAAAACGCGTTCGTCGACTTTTGGTGCGTCAATTTTGTCGTAACATACAACAGTATTCGTGATATTTATTATTCTAGTTTTTCGGCAGGTTATATTGACGGTTAATGTTTTTTCTACTTAGACCTTATCGTACTTGCTCTACATCGCGATGTCCAGTTTATGTATGAGAGACCCCAACAAATCAACGTTGATGCAATTTTCGGTTTAAATCTTGCGCAAGGTAATTTTTAAAACTTTTTACGGAATCGATATTCCTTTTGTCAAATAAAATCAATTATACCCAATTGTTATATCCGTGAGTTCTGTGCTAATTATCAAACAATTGTTTAAACATTCGCAAATCATTGACGCCATTTGGAAAATACAGTTCACGTTAGTGCAGTGCTTGAGCATAAAAATGCCGTTTTTCTAACGGAATTGAATCGACACATATTGGAAGAAACACTGACGTTTTGTGGAATCGCCAGGAACGATGGAAAAAATCTTGTCAAGGCCAGTGGTGAGGATTTTTGTACCTCAAGCATACGAGATACGCTACTACGAAGCGTACACTCCACGTTTTTTTTTTTATCTTTAGGTCTGGAGATGATGATACATCCGGAAGTTTGGAATCGTACGATATTCTGGAAACTTGGTGCACTGGGTGAAAAACCTTCGATGAGTGCAGGACTCACAAAAGCGAAAGCGTCTTCTATATTTTATCAAGGAACTCCATCAGAAAATGAGAGTTTACGTTGCTTCATTGATTTATTAGCGCGTGATGAAAATCTTATTTGCAGGATTTCAAAAAAATGTGCAGAGATGCTCATGAGAAACGATTTTTCTCGGGGATATCCATTGACTCATCGAATTCTTTATGTTCAGTTGGCAATGGCGGTGGGTTCACGATATTATTCCACAAAAGTTAAAGTTGAAGTCATTGAGAATTTAATATTTAGTACTTTACTTTGGCAGTTGGGCTGTCAGGGAAATTTACAAAAAGGCCTCGAGGGTCTCAAGAGAACTTTTTGTGTCGATGTACTTCAGGATTTAGTCGATCTTGAATCCATGAATTTTCCGTCTTTTTCGAGGGATCTTGTGATGGAACAAAGTAATGATCGGGAAATATCCAAAATTATTTGCATTCGTTTTCTTATCACAGTTTGAATCCGTCTCATAATGAATGAAAAAAAAAATGTTGTTTAAGTTGTCGTTTGCGGAATGGAAGGATATGTGGAATTTACTAACGAGCATTACGCCAAATTGATCGCCAGTTGGCCCAATTCTCACGGATGCTTTTCTGCTTTTGGGTTCGAAATAACACAACTATTTTTACTTCTAATTAAATCGTCATAATAAAAATTAATTGAATAAGTTATGTTATTAGAAAAGTAAGTAAAAATTTGTCTACAGATTCGTTAAAGCCGAAAAGAAAAATCGTGGAAAAAGATCAACGTCAAAGATGGATTACGGATGTGATAATCATGCTTCCGGTGTCGCGGCTGCGAGTCTGGCGTTGTTCATTAGATCGGCTGTGGAAAATTTAGATCTGGAATTTTTTTTGGAATAAGAAATCAAATGTGAATGAAATATATTTGGTATGGTGATCATTTTATTAACAGAATTTTATTAATCATGATATTTATTATTTCAGTACAGTATGTTCGTTAAGTAATTAAAAAAATATATAACTACGATCCCCTAATAAAATTCCAATAAACTAAATCTTTTCTGTTTTCGACTTCGCGTTAAAAAATGTTTAATAATAAAGTGTCATCTGAAAATTGCGAAAAATCACTTCGATGTTTATTCTTTTGAAGACACTCCTTTTTAAATTTTCCGAGCGTCTCGTTATATACGTTGAACTTTAAAGAATGACATCGAAAAATATACGAACGTGTATAGAACAGAGCGAACGTGTTCGATCGATGAAATTCTCCAGACATCAATAAACGTTCTCACAATGAGTCTCAACTGGTTCGTGTCCTGTCGCGATATTTTTTCGTACTACATCTTAAGCTGCGTTCGGTTCTGTAATACGACTTTAATCACAGTGTATAAGTCAAAATTAATCTTAATAAAAAACAACAATAATTGCAATACGATCACATCTTACGTTCAAAAGAATTTGTTGTTTCGAGTGCCTTCTCATGTCAGTAAAACCAAATTATTACCCCTTTTAAAATATTTATGTACATTGCATCAGAGTACAGACGGAAGATTCTTGATTAAATAAAAAGAGCCCGGAGGCACTACACCGGATGTTAAAAATTAATAATATTAAAGATCGACTGGAATCCCTCAGCTTTTTAGCGATTAGTGCTATTACGCCAAACCCACTCGTTCTTCTAATCGTTATCGTCCCTTTTCTCTTTATCACATATTCGTCTTAATCAGAATAATCTTGAATTGTTAAGCTACTTAAATAACTTATCGTTTCCTTTTTAAGATTCTATACAAGTTTAATTCTATAATAAACTTGAAAAAGTTTTATGGAAAAAGTGCCAAATAGAACCAAAGTTATTCACGCTTTTGGCATTATGAATAAAAGTTATTGCCGGGCCTGTACCTACTACAGCTTTATGGCCCTCTCACAGATACGAAATGGGCGGGACAATACATACCAAGAAAAAAAACGTAGCAACGTCCCATAGGATGTTGCGAACAGACGGAAGCGTGAAGGTTATACTGCTCATACAACCCTTTCAGAATTAATTGTGAAATAATAACGTGACGAAAAAAATATAAACAAGTTCCATTGTATTTAAAAAGTGATGGACAGCGTGTCGCTATTTTAATAAAGCATGTATATTGGGCCGTTAATTGTCAGTGACATATAAAAACGTAAATATTTTCGGTTATTTCACGGAATTCTCTCATAAGCGTCGTGTTAAATTTTCCATTTTCAAATCATTTCATTCCGAAACGGCGTAGTCGAGGTCATTTTAAAATTTTACCAGGAATTAAGGGATATTATGAACAATACACGAGCAAAGTCTGTAAAATTGTGTTGACAGAGGTGTTTCGCAAACAACGTCCTTGAAATCGTTACAAGTTAATAAATATATGAAAATTGATGTATTCGTCCCAAAAATCAAGTAACTGCGGTAATTCTTCATTGAAAGAAACTTCCAGTGGGTGCAATATGAACAAGTCCAAAATTAATAGCTTTGTAGAAAAATATAAACAAAAGATGGAAGAAATATTGAGTAATACGAGGAGCGAGACAAAAAAACTCGATTTTTACCATCTAATATTTGAAAAATATTCATGAATATATTTTTCCTCAATTTATCTTATAAAATAGAATTGAGTACTTACACTTTGGTTTCGTGAATGAGTTAAAAACCCACCCAAGTCAATTATAAGGTCGATGAAAATTGAAAGGGTTTAAGAAAATAATGATTTACAGAAGTGTTAGATCAGTCCTGTAAACACAATTTTTTTTTTTATTGTTAAAAATCTCGTCATTCCCATGAGTTTTTTTTCTTCTTTATAATATAAAGCGTGGCGGACCAATAAATAATAAAAATATATTACTTGTGTATGTTCGGATATACATAAATATGTTCTATTCACTTAAAACTAATAAATAGTATTCGGCAGTGCGTCGTATTTCATGAAAAAATTGCAAATGGCAAACGGAAGTTTTTATCCATAATTTGGAAAAAATGCTTCCTTTTGCATTCAAGCTTACTTTAACACCAGAAATATCAATAATCTTCATCTCATTTCTCGGTTTTTCTGAGAGAAATGTTAAAAATCGTGAAAATAAATGATTAAAATATCGCAAAATAATAAGCATCATTCTGTCATCATTTTCCATCGCTCATTCAGTAAAACAGGTACATAAACGCACGCATAAATATTATCAGTCATTAATTTGCATCTACGTATAATTATTATTGTAAATCAAATGTTCAACTATTCCAATCAAAACACGTACATAACACATAAATTAAATTTCCGATTCATTCGTTCATTCGCATTTGGAGGTTATGTGACGGTCTTCGATTCGATAATAAACGACGATCCTCAGCACTCGACAGTCTCGACACCGGGATCTGAGTGGTGGAGGGCTGGGCCTATCACAGCGTCGATAGATGCTCAACTCTGTGAGCAACGACGAGTGCGCCGCCTGAAGGGACGCTAGCAGGCACATTTTTACTCTTCGATTTCGATCATTCGTATCTAACACTTAAATAATTGGGTGACAAGTGTCTTCATATAACATGTACAATTGACGTGATTATTACCGTTGCCAAATTGTAATAAAACGTGAGAAACGCTTTGGTGAGTATTCGAGAAAAAATAAAAGTAGTTTTCGTGATTTTTAATGGCGGTAGCTCCTGTTTTCAGTTCTACGGATCCTCGATAATTTTTTGTTCGTTCATATTTTTGAGATTTCAAGCTCTTCGGTAGTTGTAAGGTCTACCATAAGGTCCGATTCGGCCGCTGTTTTTCTCACTTCTCAATTGCTGAAAATGACTGTACGCCACGAACCAAAAATACGTGTATATCACTGCAAAAATGAAAAAATTCAATGGTCAATAGAATTAATCGTTTTTTTTTTAATCGTAAAAAGGCTCAGACGAATTTGTTTGACCTTGAAGGAATTCACTTACGAATTACTATTGGCCCAAGAACAAGGAGAATTATTCCGTTCGCGAGATTGTCACGATGCTCCTTGTGATCGATTATAAATCTTATTGCCGTGTAAAAAACGCTTATGAGAGCACCCACAAGTAAAAGTATTCCCAGTATTACCCACGGTAACATCATCACTGTTTTTTTCTTAAAATAAAATGTCTCGTCATTATTTTCGATGCTAATTGATTAATAATGACAAATATAATATTTTTTTTTCATTATTTGCCACTTTTTCAACGATTTTCTTCAATAGATATGAAATATAATTCATAAATTAATTTTAAGACGAACCTTTAGTGTGCCAGCAATCAGAAAAGCTGATATGATGATGGTCATACATAGGTTGATCGTCAGAATAATGTTCACAACATCTTTGCCCAAAGCATCGAAAACCATCATCTTTATTACCAGTCGTGGTACCGTAAATATTACGATTATCATAATAATTGACAGAACCTGCGATGAAAATATTTTTTATTCGAATGCGATTGTTTCAAATCTCTTGTTGCACATATTGGGTAAAACTCTCTTCTAAAATGTGATCGAAAGAAACTTATATAGTTAGAAATTTACTAAAGAAAGTATCGATTACACTTTTGTGCGCTCGAAGTCACTGTAGTATTCTGCGTCGTACTTGATTGTTATTTCTTTCTTGTATATTGTTTCTTTTTCTTTGAAAAATTATTTAGAAACAAAAAATGCTTACGATTGAGGATATTCCGGCAAAAAGAGTTCCGGTCCTCAGGGAGAAACAGCCACAGCATGTTTTTAACTGCATTCTGAAAAAAAAAATGAAAATTCGTGTCAAACGGTAACGTGTGCAAATTTTAATCAATTTTTCAGGAATAACGAGTAAGCATTGGGCGTTTAGGTGTTTCGAACTACCACGTCATTCTCGTATGGTAATTACGTGACGCAATCTTGGTCTCTCACGTTTATTATTACCTCGCCAGCAAGAATATCATTTCACGATATTTGCTTCGTCCCGCGGACGTATATATTAGTGTTTTTTTTTCTATTAAATATCGCCGGAGCTGGTTTTACTGGTTTGTCAGTGAGCTAAAAACTTAAAGACCTAAAATCGTTCGGCTTTTCTTATTTTAATACGCAGAATTTTGACAACTTCCAAAACATTTCATCTGGATTGTATCCAGCGAAGTTATGAAGGTCATATTTCGAATTTGTCAACGAAGAGCTTGAGTTACTTTAGAATGATGCTAACAAGTATAATCACTTGAAAAATGATGAATTATATCAAATAGGGTCACGGTCAAACAGCCAGTATACCAGGCCAGAAATAAATGGACCTGAAAATAGACCAAACAAGTATGAAATACAGGTCATTGTCGATTTCTCGACCCTCCAAATACGTATAAGAAATATTTTCAAAAAAAAATCATTCCATTCGTTCTCTCCACTATTTTCCTGGGACTCCAATATTTTTTTTGGTTGACCTTGCGACTCACGCATTACACCCACGTTAGCCTTGGTAAGGCTTGCTTGCTATTTATTGTTTCAAGTGGATTCGACATTCTCGGTGCCTCACCAAATATTTTTCTCTTTCTCCCTCTTGCTTGTTTTGTCAACACATGAAAATTCTGAAAATCGAAGTACTTTTGATCGTGCCAGAGCATTATGAATTTAGGTTTATGGCCAAGAACGGTTTTACGAAATTGTCGACTACGTAGAATAGAGTACCCGGAAATACCATTTCTTTTTATTGAAGTAATGAAAAGTTAAATCTATGGTGTTTATATTTGCATCGTCGTTGGAACATAACAAAAATATTTTTTTCGTTGATTTTTTAAATCGTCTTGATTTTTTTACGCATATTTAGATCTTAGGCTCTGAAAAGAGGTTTTCGAATTATCGTAGCTTTGCATATCAATGCATGGCTCTACAAAAATAACTCATTAGAACAGATTAATAATCGACTAATAAATATTAAGAATATAACTGAATACGATTATTTCGAATATCTATGAGTACATTTTGATAATTTTTCTCATATATTCAATTATATTTAGAATTATAACCAAAATTATTGATAACATAAGAAGATTCAATGGTTTTTTTTTTTTTTTTTTTATTTTTATTTATAACCAATTTATGATTTTTGTTAAATGTCGATATTTCCGGATGGAAAAGATCATCGAAGCGAGTACGTGACGGAAATCGATATGCGCTCGTTCGATCGCGGTTTCCAGATACTCGATACGTTATGGAAACGAAAAATAATGAAAAAAAAAGAGAAAATAACCGATTCCATTCGTCATTTCATGACAGGAAGGGCCTGTTACTATTTGTATTTGATTTTCCACCACAATTTTGCCCGAGGTCGACACTTTATCGATCAAATGTGAAAGCAAATTGTTTATTACCGCGCGGCAGTTATAAAATTTTTGCAAATGACACATGAACTTAAAAAAAAAATTTAACTTGATCTATCAATATTTCATGGTTCGAAAGGAATTTTATTGAAACTCAGTTTAAAAGAGAAAATAATCAATTAGGATAACTATTACGTGTAAAAAAAAATCGATCTTGATCCAAATTTTTAGGATTTATTGACAAACCATGGGTTTTTAAATATACAATTGAAAACACATTTATGACGCATGATGACGTCACGACAAAAAGATAAAAAGAAAAAAAAGAAATGCATATGCCCTCGACTTTCGTCCCTCAGTTTATGGTGCTCTCGGACTACGATGACGCAGTTATTTCTTTTTTGCGCGAGGTGAACGAGAGGCACCAAGATCACGCGGGTTCTCCAACGAGGTTGGACAACAGAGACATGAGAACGGGGCACATTTCCTTATGAGGATCTCAGCGATCGTGTATTACGGAACTCCATCTTTCTCCCTCTTGTTTTTCTCTCAATATCTTTCTCTTGCTATTTCTCGTACTAATTTCACGGTCATCCGAGTGTACTACCGTGATCTGTACGGTTTCCGAGTATTTCTTTTAAGAACAGATAAAATCGCTAAGTTTACCGGGAACAAAATTTTTAAATACGATTTTAAGATAACAATCTCAGAAACGAAATAAAAGACGTCAATATGACATTTGATAGTCGTTGAAGGTAAATAAGCGAATTTTCAGATATTCAAGTTTATTTTTTAGTATAGATATTGACAATGTGTGCTGCACTTCTTTTATTATTATATATCGATAATAAAAATTATTGCTCACGTAAACAATAAAAACATCGTCATGAAATTTAAACCGAAAATTTTAATATAAAAATGTTAGAAAACACGTCGAGATAATGTGCAATTGAAGACAAAAGTATTGTTATTTCAATGAATGTATAAATAAACACGCAATACCATTTCCTGTTTGAAAAAATGATGTGCTACATCAGCAAATTTTTCCATCATTTAAGAACCCACAAATCGAGTCATTCGAAGACTTTCGAATGACAATCATAATGACGGTAATAAAAAAATTATATATTCGATAAAATATGCGTACATTGCTGTCAACCCTATTCCAACAGTTCCGTGAGTTTACCCACGCGTCGTTCGAGTGAACGTACCTTTTTTTCGTTTCTTTTTTTTCCATATGTATATAGAGACCGAATCGAATACGTACAGGAGCTCGAATCGAGTTCTGTTTTGTGTTTCGAGACTTTTGGCGTTGTAAATTTAAACGCTGAGTCAAAAGTTATACCCCCCCCTATAGCCACGAGGTAAACGAGGTTTAAAAATATAGTCTACGGTTTATAGGCTCTCGATCAACGATCTAAATCCCTCCTTCTCTTTTGCTTGAACTAGATAAAATAATTTAAAAAACAGTGAAATAAATCAAAAGTAAGCAGAAAACAAACGTTTTCAATTGTATGATTCAAATAAAATAAAATAATACAACATGTATTAATAGTAATTTTGGGAGAAGACATTCATTAAGCACGTGTCACGATAACTTGTCTCGATAGTAAGTGAGAACCATGAGTCTGACATTCGATCGGATGGCAAGCCCATCAAAAGTATTCTTTATCATTTACGCTCCCGATATATCCTGATAACCTTTAACAGCCATTTTTCACCGACAGAAAAATAACTATGGGCCTCTGCCTCGCACGTCATCACTACCTCCGGACGAAATACACGATAGAGAATTTTTTTTTTTTTTTTTTTTTTAAGAAACGGACGTGAACATATTTTTCACAATAAGAACTCGTCTCGAGGACCTTGGAAGAAATTACTTTGCAACAAAATATTATAAACTTTCAAGTTTTCTCATTGTTTGGACATGACTGCACAACCTTAATTATTTAAAAGCTACGCTCTGACATGAGTTTCCGTTACAAAAGCTGAGACCAAACAGACTGTGATCTAACGTTACGTGTACGGAATTGTTGCTTTTTCCTTAACTCGAAGATTCCACGCTATAGTGCTACGTGTGCAGTCTATATACAAGCTGATGGTTAAAGATACCCTGAAGCGAGTTAATGGTCGGTGGAGAAAAAGAGTTGCGCAATAGACCCAGGGGGTTCAATAATTTCCTAAACAAGAAATCGATATCGCGTATCAACTTAATTTGAGAAGAATCTTCGATAAGAATCAATTTCATTTGTGCGTTATTATTATTATTATTATCATTGTTGGTATATCATGTTAAGACGTTAAGTATCGAAAGGCAGGAAGAGTAAAAAAATCGAAAAGTTTTTCGGTAACTGACACATCTCATGTATTCTTCATAAATGAGATTTTTTCGATAATGTAAAGAGTTCAGAGCTTTCCAATATCGATAACAAAAGCAATAATAAAAAAAAATATACGCGTAAGAAACTAGCGAACTGTCAAGATGAAAAAAATAAGTAATTAAGTGTATTGAACAAGAATTCCGATTTGAAGTGATCGAAAACTTTATATTAAAAATATCTTAATTGAAAAACATTTTTAGGTGACAATACAATTTGAAATAAACCCAATTCCACGGATATATGATACGTCGAATTTTCTTTTATTGTGTTCTGTAAAAAATGATGTCACGTGAATGTTTTTTTGTGACGAAACACAGTTAATTTATTTCCACTGTTGCGAAAAAATACTCACTTTATATTCGTTGATTTAAACTGTCACCACAGTCAATGAAAATACGCAATTGCGTTTCACCTGCTAATGCACTTGTTTATCCGCTCATTTGGTAAATTTAATAACAAAAAAACGACGGTTAATTTCTTCTTTATTCACATTAAAAGATTCAAAGAATATTCGTATTTTGATGCTTGGTTGTGAAAACAAAAAAGAAAAACGATTCTGTCAACGAATGATCAAAGTGTAGGTCCAGTCGAGTTGCGCTCCGTTCGCAATAGGAGATGGCCAGAAACTGTGCCAAGAACAGCACAGCAGCGCGCCAAACCGCGATCGTGATACACCTACATTTGAGTTACATTCACAAACGCGCTTCTCATGCCTCACACACGCGCACCTGCGCGTACAAACACAAATACGAACACACACGCAACAGAACTTTGCGAATCTCATGTAATAACAGGAGAGGTTGAATTGCATCTACGCGATCACCAACACCGACAAAACGCCATGTCGAGTTCAACAACACTTTTTTGTTCTCTATAACCGTTATAATTGCGAAAAAGAACAGTGTTCTTTCAATTAAGACAGTTAATCATTTGAATGATCTATTAATATTCATCAATCCAAAGATATTAACAAAGTCAGTTCAATTTTGTTCGATAATTCGTTTTTATGAGACGCTTTTTTTTTTCAAGCCTCGAATACACCAGAGGTAACAAAAACTGGGTCAATTTCGATCACTCTTTGAATACAGAAAAATGTAGACATTTAAATATATTTTTGTGTTCTTGAAAAGGCCTAATGTTGTCAATAAAAGCGAAGAATGTAATTATCATCTTTGAAATGCATCAGTTTTCGATGGAAATTTGATTTTCAGATTAGCTTGTGCAATACAAATAAAAATAACGCGAATATCACTCGAGTCTTGAGTCTGAGGGCAAATTTTTAACGGCGAATAAAATAAAGAAAAGAAATATAGCTCCTTCGAGCTAATTAATTGAAAAAACGGTTTACAGCATAATATTGCTTATTGTTCAATCGGGCAAAGTTTTCAAAGATCATGTTTTGTTTTTGAAATTGTAACCCTAAATAAGGTCGATGATTGCTGAACGAAAAGAAAAACAAACGACAATGTCATATCTAATATCAAGGATTTACGCACGTGTGAGTTTTTTCACGCTTAGACAAAGTGTCACGATTTTTTTCACATAATTCTTAGTATAAAAGTTCTCAAGCTCATAAAACATAGCAAAAAGGCTCATATTGCTAATACAGAGCACGTTTGTTCACGGGTCCATGAGACCGAGACTCTGCGAAGCATTTATTACATACTATGAGCGTGCACACAAGTTAAACATATGATGTCCGAGAAATCACGCATACGAAAGAGTTCTCTAAATTTTTAGCAGAATAGTGTTGAAAATTATATTCTTTAGCTCTCGATCGCCGTTCGATCAGCTGATTATCACGTATATTTTTCGTGCAGAGGGTTTTTGAAAACAACAAACAACCACTTTCTCAAATTTCGAACACAATTTCCACACCGTATAGGCTACGTTCACTCGCAACAGTTTTTGCATACTTCACGTCGTTGCTCTCTTTCGTAACGCTGACCACATGTCTGCCTGCCTACGTGTATCCATTCATTTTGTTGGTTATGTTTTCCTTTCGAAAAGGATTTTCAAAGCGTTGTCGAAAAGATATTGAAAATTAGAAATAGCAATTGCGGTGACTTTCGAATAGAAATATTACAGTGAAGAAATTGATAATTGGGATTCGTGACTATGTATTCAGTCAATATCGTGTTTAACCGTATACATCGGAGAATTGACTGCGTAGTAGCGCGTCGTTTGTAACTGTGGCCACGACTTATGAGACACCCTCTGTATATATTTATACACTGTGTGTATATACAGATTCATGGCGTACGTTTGTCCCGGGCAGTATCATGGCTTTCGTGTCTTTTGGCTCTGGATTCAACGAAGGATGCACTCGTGGCGTTGTTAGTGTCGTTTAACAATGTTTCGTAATTCTTGCGCCAGCCCCGGTACACATCAAAAGTGAGCAAGATTTTTTTTTCAAATTATCGTATATCCAAGTAACACATCGGTTCAATTGAAATTATTATTGAAAAAAGAAAAAAAAATCAACCATTCCATGATGACATGCTTTTGTAGTTAATTATAGAGCTCGGAATTGTGTCAAATTTTAGACGATCCACAGCCACACACGAGCACACATTTTTTTACATTATAATGCATGCTTTTCTCTCTGATACGGGATGGTTGCATTCGTGTCATTAGCTACATTTTCATGAAGGTTAACATCACAAGTGATGATGTAAAACTTAGTAATAATGCGCAGTTCTTTCATAATTGCGTCATGAAGATGCCCCGCGAGTTCAAGTTGGCTCATTTTATTGAAAAAAAATATAGAAACAAAAAGCTTCAACGACAGTGGATTCTCAACCATTAAAAGCAATCGGTTTTCTATTTTGAATGAGGCATGAAAAAAAAATGAAATCTCGTGGTCGTGTTGAGTTCTATAAAAATTCTTGACGTTACGATATATCGTGCGCCTGCATTATGGCAATTTTTCGTACCCTCGAGCAAGACATTGTGTCATCTTTTGATCATTCAGGCGCATTGTACAAAATACAAATTGCAACTGTAAGGCAAAGGCACTGTATTTCTTTTATTGTGTTTTTTATCATTCGAAGAGTAAAACAAAAAGAAAAATTAAATAAAATCGATCTCGTGAAGCCTAATGGTTGTTAATTGTTGCCGTTTTTTTTCTATGTTGACAAGAGACCCAAATCATATGTTCGAAAAGGTGAAAATTTTTTTAACTTATTGTAGTTTTCGTGTCTTCGTGATAGAATTCATATTCATAAAGATTTTGTGAAAAAACGACAGTAGCATTTTTTTATTTTTCATTCAAACTAAAAAAATGTATCTTACAAACATCGAAGATGTAATAATTATTTGTTTTTTCTTTCCTCGGGCTATAAAATGTAGTTTTGATTTGGTTTATGTCTTTTGAAGTGATCGCGGATATTCCTTGATGGGATTTTTATCATTTTAAACTGTAGGATGTGGATTTATTCCGAGCCCATTCATGTTCACATTGTTTGGAAAAGCGACATGATATTTCTCCGCTCGAAGGATATTGTAGTGTTGACGTACCACCAGCCAAAAGTAGGAAGTCATAGCTGAACAACAAAGAAACACGTAATCACGATTATTAAATTGCCGATTCTGTTAAGTGAGCAAAAACAAAAGAATAAATCAAAAATTGAATGAAACGATTAATTATGTTTTCAATTAGCATTTTGATAGACCGGTGAAATTTCTTTCCGTTAAAGTTTTTAAAGAAATAATAAATCTAACCAATTTGTAATGCTATGATGAATACGACAAGTAGCATCAACACTTGCGGTATTATGGACACCACCACGATTATGATTGCTAGGCCGATACAGGCCTCCATAATCATACCAGCGAAAGTAAGAGCGAGCCAAGGATACATATGTCTGGAGCTTCTCTGAAATGTTTTATATGCGAAATAGATTAATTTCTACTGTTGATAATAACAATTTCGCAATTATTACGAACATTCGAAACAACTGGAAGATACTTCTGAATTAAGTATTGATTATTATATTTATAAAATTCTGACATTCATTAACCATTTGGCGACCACTTGAGTTTGGACACTGCATTGACACACTGGGTATATTTGACCAAGGGGACCCCAAAATGATCAAATTAATGCCAGATGCACAACAGCTATTGCAACTTGAAAAATCAAACTTTTATCTTCGCGTGTAGAGAAACAAAATAGCAAAGAGATAATGAAAATAATTTAGAATTATTGATAAATAATGTTTTCTTCCGATTGCATTTCCCATTTTTTTCTTCACATACCTGCAAAACTCCGTAAATCATGCAAATGGAGAAAAATATCGTTACAAAGATACCAATGCAAACGAATACACTAAAAATCCAGGAATAAAGTAGCATCTCGTCCTGATGTTCTGGGATCGACTGCTGAGGCTGTTGACTCAACATGATTTTAGAGATGAACCATATCAGTGAGATTATCGATGAAACCTGTAGTTATTTTTCAGAACAATCAAATCGTTGTGAAACTTTATTTTCATATTTATATTTATATAATATTTTATTCCTCAAAATTTTTTCCTTCATTAAAAAAGTCAACGCAAAAGCTTGTTCACATATATTACGACGTATTGAGTGATGACTTGTGACTTAACTTTTATCTTTTATTGATTCTTCTTACCGAAACTCTTACCCATCTGCAGTTCTTAATTAAAAAAACGAATGCACGATCCTTTTACTCTCGATTGTGACGTAGTTGTTCTGACATTTTTTTTAAAGTTATTTCTTCCAAATCCTTTTCTTTTTATTTTTATATCATTTCATTTACGACTTGTAACACTTGTACAAGCATTGTCACTATGCGTCACGTGGTCTTTTTTACATCGTTCCCTTCCCCTCTTCTCTCTTAACCCTTTGAAGCAGGCTATGACTGTTGTTACAGTTATTTTGTGTCGGATTTTTGGGATTTTAAAAATATTATTTGATGGCTCTATAGCAATTATAAGTGCACTTTGAGATCACGAGGACAGCAATAACTATTCACAAACTACTATGAAGTTTTAATTTGTCACGTCGTGGTTTTTGCAATGAATGTATAACTGAAAGGGTGGAGGTAAGAGAGCTGCTTCACGCAAGCCAAACCAATGTCAAATATTGACGTTAGTTGTATGCAAAGTTTATTTTAATAAATCAACGGTGCACTTCTATTAGAAAATATCTTATTAACTTAGAAAAATATGAATAACCATAGATTTGCGGAACTATCAACTGATAAATGCGAAATTTGTCATATTATAATCTTTTGACATGTTTAATCCGTATTTATTGAGTGGTTTTGATGTACCACCACTTATTTCGTTCGTCAAAAGATTATTAACAAATTCACTACGTCGATATTTTTTGATTTTCATCGATTCAATGTTGAAGCAGGTTGTTTAATCGACAGAAAATATTGTTGTCATAAATTAAATTGCTGTCATTTCAAAATTAACAACAAAACATTTTTCGTCAACTCATTTAATTTGTGTATTGAACTTTGCATACATTTATTGTAAAAATTTGAAACTTGTTTGATTACTGTGAAGCAACTATTTTGTTATTTAACATTTATATTCAAGTCTATCTTCCCCGTCTAATCGTATGTATCTACTGATCGTGATATGAATATTTTATTGAAATGGTTACATTGATAAAACGATTTAAGTAGCTACCGTTAATAAAATAAAATATATTCACCATCGATAGGGTTCCAATTATTATTGCACCCGTTCTCACAGAGAAACAGTAACAGCATGTTTTCATCTGCAACACGTAATTTTTTCATTCCTTTTTTCTCTCGAATATTTTATGTACGATATATATTAATTGTATCGTTTTATTATGCGTGGAACTGTACTGAATGGCGAAAGATTCCGATAAAACTTAACGAAAAAATAGATATTGCTTACCTCTGAGAACTCAGTGTGTGCAAACAAATTTTTTAATTTTTGTGAGTAATGTGTATAGATAAGATGGAATTTGAAGTGAGCGTTTTTTCGGGACTGGCGGTGTTTCTACTACAAAACCGTTTACTTCGACGACTCGGTTATGACTGTCCGTATTTTTGTAAATTTTGAAACTAGGTGACTCGATTCAAGCAGGTGTTAGATGAGGTTTGTGCTCATGTTCGATTTTGATGAATACTTTTTCGTTTGTTGCTTCGTACGTATATTTCAATGTTTTTACGAGTTCGACGATTGTGATTAAAATATTCCTTCAGATCTCACAAAATTTCTTTTTTTTTTCTTTTTATTAATTTAAGTATTCAATAATGATCATAAAAAACTACGGGAATTGTTGCCATCAAATGTATTGATTTTTCAAGTTTTGTGGATGATGTCATTTACAGGAGCTGCATTGTTATCGTTTTCCGGCGAATTCAAAATCGACGATAGACATTTGTGTATTTTCTTTTAATCGATTTTTCGACCCCTGCGATAATCGATCACGATGAAGAACAAGGGGTTTTCCTTCATTTTTACATCAGCTGTTTAAAGAAGGTTTCTAAGTGATTTGACTCACAAAAATGAGTGCCGTTTTCGGTTCCTGTAAATTAGCAAAATACTCATATCGAATCTGACAAAAAAAAACATCTGTGTTTTAAAAACCTTGCTTTCTCGTCACCTCACAAAATCGACCGTGACGGTCTGTCTCTCTGTCGTTTAAACTCCACCCGGTGCTTTCCTGATTCGTCTGCGGACCTCTTTCGTAATAGCGTTTGAATTATTCTTCCAGTTTTTATCAAATTTGTTAAGTTGGAATTAATGAAAAATCATTTTCGATGCAAACCGTCTTTTTTTTCATCGCTAAGCAAATAGCAATCTAGTCAAATGCTGTGTAGTAGGAATTCTGTTTTAAAAAGTAAGCTTTTTGTCGGTAAAAAATTTATTGCCATGTGGTCAATAGGCTCGAGTCACAAGTACAAAAAACGTCCGGACAGACGGACAAGAAAGTGTCTCATAAGAGGCACATCGAACTGAAGAGTTTTTGATTCTCTTGCAAATGTTATGTTTTTATTATTTATGCATAACGTGGATTGTTATAGTTTGGAAGAATGGATTTATTCAGTGAGAATGAGTACGTTCTAGTAGTACATGGTACATATTTTTTGTTGACATTGCAACGTATATTGAGGCATGTATACAAATTGGCATGTAAGATGCCACAATCACAAGTATATAATTATAAATTTTCTTTACGAAAAAAAGATAATCACCAGTAAAATGTTATTATAACTCTCATATGCTTTTTTTACGAATAAATAGAGATGCAGTTAAATTGTTTCAAATATTCAGTTGATTTATAGTTAAGGATCTTAATTGTTTATAATTTTTTTTATCACGTAATGATATTTAAGCCATTTCACGTTAATTGAAATATCATTAATTAGTTTTGGCGCAAAAGTATTTTTACCTTTATCAGATTTGTGCACACTGAGGGAAAATATTGTTAGATCAATTAAATATCTCATTACGGGGTGTCAATAAAATTATATAATCATAGCAACATTATAAAGTATTAAACAAATACACTCGTTTTTTAACTTTTTCAATTTTCAAATTTTGACCAAAGACTCCGTCATCAAATCAACGAAATTTTCCAATAACATCAAATGTTATTGAATCAACCATTTTTTACTCTCAGTGCAATAGTATATATTGCATGAAGTTTATTGGATTCAATGCATTGATCGCTGGATTAGAAACGAGTGAACAATAACATATTTGATTTAACGCAAATGTATTTTATTCTAATTATGTTTATATAACATATTTTGTAGGTAATTGTTAAGACACAGATACATTGATCGCGAGGTTAGATTTTGAGTGCTTGGTGAATTTTTCGATCGAACTATATTCGTCATTGAGAAACTGAATAAAGAAAAACGTAGCAGCAGGTATGTTAATTGAGATTTTTCTTACAATTTACACGAGCAACAAAAATGGACCCTTCAATAGTAAGGAAAATTGAACAGTCTCGCTCTGGACACCCTGACTAAGATCTTCAATGTTTTATACACTTATCATATTACCAAATAATAAATAAACATTTGTAGCTCTCTTAATTTTTTGCTTATTATATAGGAAAAATATTTGCCGTCGATTTAAGTCCTACCGTCAAGACTTTTCCGTATAAAAAATATTTTTTACCGTTTATAAAAAGTAATGGAAAAATAGTTATCAATAAGGATGAAAAAAAATCACCTTTTCAGACTGGAGTCTTAGTTTTATAGAACAACGAACATATTCGTTATTAATGAATATCGTTCGAAATCGAGTCGAATGTGCAGTAAGCATTGGTACAGTTTTTTTCATTGTTTTATCTTAAACATTATAGTATGGCGGTGCACCCAAAACTTTTCCTTCCATAGGGCGCGACTGATGTCCAAATTTCTCAGCTACAAGTTCTTTGTAATGACTGTAGACGACTTGCCAGAAGTAGATTTGTAGAGCTGAACAATAATAACGAAAAAGAATCAAACAATTATTACAACAGAAGACCAAAAAGTATCGTTCCGATGTCGAAAAACTCCGACTTTGATAGGAATTGAATTCACTGAAGAATTGAATCCACTATCATTCAATTTATTGTAAACTCCAAGTTAATAAATAACAGAATTTTTACCTGAACACGCCGATGACGCTATCGTGAGGAAAAAAAAGGCGGCTATCGGAAGTTCTATTGCAGATATTATGGTTACTGCTATGGTGAGACAAAGGCCAGTCACGGCACCGCCGAAACTAATCGCAAGCCAGGGAAAAATGTACCCGGAGAGTTTCTAAAAATATTACATTTATTTTGAGTCTGAATATCCACAAATATTAACATTATTTATTCGTAGCCCAATTGAAGCAATTGTAGCCCATTTTTTTTTCAGATTCTTTGAAATAATATTCATCAAAATCCAAAACTGTCATGACAGACGTTAATTACATTATTATAAATCACTTTTTTTCGTTGTACAGTGCGATTAAAACAATGAAAAGTTGTTCTTATATTGTTTTCTCGTTCTCACCTTAATTACACCCACGATCATAAGTACGGAGAAAATTCCTCCAATCAAGATGTAGATTAAGACGGTCACGACGAAAACTTTGAGGAGTATCAAGATACTTGCTGCTTGCGGTTCTTTTGCTTCAGGTATTTCACTCACGTGAATTCCCATCATCACTGTGTTTAGTACGGCGCCAATCTGTTTGTTTAAAAAAAAAAAGTTTAATGAGTTTCTTATAAAATAATCATAAGAACGTTTGTAGTTTCCAAACACTGATGAATCGAATCGAGTTAATTTGTTTACAAGCAAAAATCAATAAGTCTGACATCATACAAAAAATTATATGACAGATTTTCTAGAGAAAGATTTAGGAAGGTTCGATAAGCTCTGGTTACAATATCGTGTGTACTTTAACGATAACGTATGAATGCAAAAATTAATAAATAGAAGGTCATAAATAGTCGGAAAGCCGACGACTATTATACATTGACTTTATCGTCATTGAAACTCGGTATAATACTTACCTGAGGGACCCTTCGGCGAAAAGTGTCGAGCTGGCAGGTCGTACCTGGTGAATTCAAGTGTTATGGGGTGGGGAAAAATACTCAGGTAAAAATATGGTGATTATTTCTTGTTGTAAATTGATCTGTATGTTCCGGTTACATACAAAAAAAAATTTAAGCCGATCGGGTGGTGGAGCGGTGTTGCTTATACCCTGAATTATAAAAAAATAAAAAATGACAATTTTCAAGTTATATTAAGGTTATCGGATTTTTTTTAATGCCAAGAGTTTATTTATTCTATCAGCGAAAACAAACCAGCCAAAAATAGAGGTTAAAACGCCACGAGTACGATTTCCGAGGCGCCAAGATTTGATGGTTGATTCTTGTACATCTCGACGAAAGAAATCGAAAATGAAGAATAACATTTTTTGATATTGTTGATATTTTTCGAGATATGATATTTTTAAGTACGGAAATTGTACTCTCCGCGTCAAAATACATGGAAAAAAAAAATACATATATTTAGTTTCGCGTTTCCTACACAGTCGAGTTGAAGGGCATGACAAAGGGCACGTGAAGCCGATAGTGGCGTAGAAGCCAACGCGTGCGTCTGTGCTCTGTGAAGGCATCGGTTGTGTTCGGTAAACAGAGAGCAGCCTCCTATTCTTGTCGCACTCATTCAGCGAGCATATTCGACGTGCTCAGGGAGCACGGACGCAATCGCCGGCCGGTTATCGCTTCCATGCGTCCTTTTGTTTTACCCCTCAGCGCTTATTTTCGTACGAAACGTGAAACTTTGAATAATATTTTTCATTATGTTTCTACCACTATTTTGGCTGGTATTTTTTAAATCTTATAGAATAAATAAACTCGTGGCAGAAAAAAAGCCGCAAACGATAACATAACCTGCAAACTATTTTGTTTCGTTGAATAACAACTACAGCTGGCAACACTTTGCCACCGACCGATCGAGTTGAACATTTTTTCAAAAGTATTCGGAACGTACCGGAAGGGCTTGCAACGAAAAATAGTGACGATATTTTTACCTGCTTTTTTCTCAGCCCAAACACCTGAATTCACCAGGTAAGGCCTGCCAGCCCGACAGTTTTCAGCAAAAGAACCCCCGAGGTACGTATTATTCCGAGTTTCGTTGACGACAAAATCATACGATCATTTCGGTCAACATTTTTTTTAGACAAAAAAGGTGATTTATCAGATTTGGGAATTAACTTTTTTTTGTTTACTTTTATGTATTGAATAAACTCACCAGTGATAAGACGCCGATCGCGATTGTTCCTTTTTGCAAGGAGATACAACCGCAACATGATTTAACCAGAATCTGTGACAAAAATGATAAGTTTACAATATTTACTATAATTACGAGAATAAAAATAAATGTACCATTTAGTTCATGCCTTTTGTTTTTCTTTCATTGTGACAGTGATGTAATGAATATTTAAAAACTTGAAAAATTAGTAAATATAACGTATCAAAAACTTCGGATGAAAAGTTATTCCAAAATTGTCGATTTTTTTCGATGTTTTACGGGGTTGGCGTTAAAAAAAAATTTTAACTACATTTTGGCAAATAATGTACTCTGCCGAGAACCTCGTAGTCGTTTTGTTCTGGAGCAATTTGACAGTAAATATAGCTGAATAAAGCTCGCACGAATCATTCAACAGCCTTGTTCGTCGAGTAAATATCTACGTTTGTGCGTTGATTGAACAATTACTAAACTGACGCATCTCGAGTTTTTACGCGTGTCTGCTCCAATCGACGTTACGATTCCTTTCGTAAAAGCCATTCTCTCGAAACATATTTGCAATACGTGTTGAAAACCTTTTCAAACAATTTTTGCGATTCCGAATGAATAACAAATCTTTTAAAAATCGATTGTGTTGAAAATATTTACTTAAGGAATTAAATGTCTGGCAATTTGTTTTCAATGATATATTTTATTTCACTTGATATTTTTATTTTTGTTTTAGTTAAATACTAATGGTTCTAATTGATAACGCTCAATAATATTTTATTTTTATTCAAAATACGAACCACTCAAATCGAGACGAGTTCTTGTTTCTTTTTAGGGGGAAGGGTAAGGGGCAGAATAATTTATTACCGAGGCCAAGCAACAACAGTAGAATATGATTTGGCTCGTTTAATTTTCGGAATTTATGCCTAACTAAACACTCGTTGTATATATATATGATTGATAATACCCACAAAAAACAATTTATAACTCTATTTTTATTGCCTCCGGACTAGCAAATATAATTCTACATTTGCCCCGAGCGGGCTTAAGATGCGATATAGTTTCGCTGAAGCCTTCTTCATATGAATTTTCAAAAATTGCGAGAATTCATTCGGGGCGATCTTAAGAAACAACGTGCAAAAATTTTGAAAAGATTTAAAGTCCCGCATTCAAAATATTATTAGAGATTTCAGTTTTACACGCGATCTTATGGGGAGCAGTAAAAAAATTAACATTTCACAGAATAACTCGCAAACATTTGTACAGATTTCTTACTTTTTATTTTCAATAACAAAGGAACATATGACGAAATTCGTCTTAAAAAATCAATAGTTTCGACTGTTTAGTTTTGGAGATACAGCTGTAAAAAGTATAAGTTCTGTATATCAGATATTTTGGTTATTTCTTAAACCTCAAACTTTATGTCAGCTTTTTTTCCCGAAAATTTATACGTATCAACATTCCTAGAAAATATAAAAATCGAAATTATTACTTAATTCCGGACGTAAGGTTCAAGTTTCCAAACATTAACCAAAGAGTTAACTTTTGAATGTGGTCGTGGGCATGACCGAGGATAAATATTTACAAGTCGCGCCTGGGTCACGTGACCTGACGCGGTCGCACGTCTTTCTCCACCAGATATTCATTGAAAATAGAAAATAGCTCTAGATATTTCCTGTCCGAGTGTTATTAAATTTATAATAAATACGCAAACAAAGGTTGTGTTCCTTTCAATCAAGAAAATAAACACTGACATTAGTCAAAGCTGTGATTATAGAAAAAAAGGTCACCCGCGAGAATTTGTGAAGAAATTTTGAACAAACATTATTTATGTAATTGACATTGACATTCACTGGCAATCGATGTGAAACAAAGAACGTTTGACGTTTTGTTTTTCATTTTTATTTAATTTGGAACTTTGTTTCTATGTCTTTAGAGGAATATATTGAAAACGTCTTGTGCAATGTAGGCATTGAATTCGATTTTAAAAATTGTTCTCAAAACAAACGTAGCCGATGTTTATTTTTCCAACCATATGCGGAAATCGTGAATTGCGATGTAGATGTGTTTGTACAGTCGGTGTTAGCATAATAATCATATCAGCATCCTGAGGAAGATGGCTGATATGAATCATACAAAATGCGTACCAAGCTCACTTTATCAGAGGAAGTCTTGATTCTCATTCCAAAAAGAAGCTTATCATTAAAATTTTTCAGATGATAGCTTTTGAACCATTATTGTTACTACCAGTATTCAAATTGATGCTGTAATATCGACGTTTTCGTCATTTTTTCGCAAAATTACAGGGAACTATGATGCCACATTAATTTTTGATATAATTTTTTCTCGGAGTGTGTGCATGGCTATGTTAAAAAATTCCGACCAGTAAAATTAGTGCCTATTTAAGTTTAACATTTTTGAAATTAATCAAATTCCAAATCAACGAAGAAATCTATTCACCGTTGATGCAATTTCTAAATCATTCAAACTATGTTACATTGTTTTCTAAAATAATTTAAAAAATCGTTCTACATTTCAAAATGATATCAACCATGGATTGTATTGTATTCTTATTATTGAATGCATTAAAGAATCATTTAATAAACTGTATCAGACTGTGTCGTATTCTTATTATTCAATGCATTTAAGAATCATTCAGTTGACGTTATAAATATATAAAACGTTATAAATATGATTAAAATATTGATTGCTTTAATCTCATTTATTGAACTTCGACAAAATTCTCAGTCGACATAAAAACATTGTAATGATGAGATGGCGACTTCTAGTTAATTATTATTTCGTCGGAAAATTATCTTTAATTATTATGTTGTTTTCTTCGAGGAAAAACCTTAGAACAGTTGCGCAACAATTCCTGCGTGACAATCTAACAACGTTCAATAATGACTGATTTTTCTCACGAGTTGAATGTGAATATACAGTTTTTTCCGCATTGATAATGCAATGGGAATTGATTAGTACCTTCAGGAGGTATTTTTAGTGGAAGACTAACGATTAATATCAATAACAACACTATTATTTATTTCAAATTATCGGACAATTTATTTTCCGGAAAATCGAAATTTAATTAACCCGGGACTACGAAATTTATATCGAATGTTTATGCAGTGGAATAATATCTGGTTTTCATTAAAATTTATATGAAAAAGTGTTGAATTTACCATTTTTAATATTGAAGAAAAAACCTTTGGGTAAAATGATGACGAGAATAGCGCAAGGTCACCAGAAGATCCAGACAAAGTATACAATGGCACAGTCGAAATTCACGATCAACAATAAATCCCCTCGTGGCCGTTCACAGCGGCAACTGGTTTAGCACTGTGGTGGACACGATCCCGGCTCCCAGGGTCTCTACGAGTCAAGCACACGCGCACTGCGCAGTTGGGGCTTTCCGAATCGATTATAGCACTGTATATATCTTTAGCTTTTGTTGTCTTATTTTTTTTCGTGTTTATATATTTTTATTTTTTCACTTTACCCCTTCTTTAAGTCGGAAGGATTTTCGGCCAATCCGGTTATTCTGAGGAAAGAAACATGTGCTGTACAGCCGTGGAAGGTTTTTGGCTGTTTCGTGAGGCGGAATTCCTCGAATTCGAGGTCTAAAACACCAACGTACACTTGGCTGCTGAACGTCGATATTTTTGTCGTCTTTGTGAGTTCACCCATGACGTCATATGGACTCTCGCTCTCGTCTTATGTTCTATCGAGCTCTACATAATCTCACGAGCTCTCGTAGACAAATTCGACAAAAGAAGTAATATTTGTATGCTCAGACTTTAACGAGAAAAAAACTAGCGATAAGCTACGTCGTCAAGGCCATAAAATTGATTTTTTTGATTACTGCTTTATTCGTTGAATTTTATAGAGAATTCCCATGTGGGTTACGTCACTTTGATGGTCTTTTATATTTAATTAAGATGGTGAAAGAGGCATCTTCAAAATCTGACTGTGGGATGTTTTTAAGCAAATTCGAATGGGGCCACTTTACCAGTATCGGGTAAAGAAATCCAGTCGCCGGCTTCTCAAGTCGATTTCGAATTTCAACAGTTAACGAAACAGGACAAACCTCAATGAAACGGTTTTTACTAAACTTTGAAAAGGCTGTTTATTATGAGCCACAAAATCAACAAGAAAACATTTAAAAATAGTTTTTTTTAAATTCACTTTCGTTTTCATAGTCATCAGCCAGAGAACGTCGAGAATCGTGCTGCGCGTGTCGGTTGCGGCGTTACGAGTCACATTACTTTCTTGGTTGCTCGAACTAGAAAATGAAAATTGTGAATTGACCTATAAAAGAACCAGAGATTTTAGTAAAAACATTCTTTCGACAAGGAAAGTCACTATAGTGGCCCAAAATATAAGAGACGCGGTGCTGCATAATGCGGCCTTGCTGTGTCTCAGCAAACAGACACACGGTACCTCTGGCGGCACAGCACGCTTGACAATAGTTCGCTGTCCTCAAACGTGCGCTGCAGTGCCGTATTTGGAACCCTCAGTGTTGAGCATCGTGTCACACTGTGTCCTATTGTGCTCCTATTGTGCTTTAATTAGAAAACTCCCTAAATACATGATTTATACATTTTTTATACCTCTTCAAACTAAGGCGTTTAATTTGAAATTGATGAAACGAGAATATTTTTCTGTCGTTGTATTATTAACCTTCAATTTAATGTTTTTAGGTCACATTTTCTTAGTTATACTTAAAGACTTTAAGAAGAAGTTATTCCTAAAGACTTTAAGTTCTTCTTAAAGACTTTGATTTCTTCTTAAAGACTTTAAGTTCTTCTTGAAGAATTTAAGAACAACTTTCAGACGAGAGACGCAGAAAAAACAGGTTGAGAGATAAAATTAACCCTCAAAGTTGAGCATGTTTTGTAGCTTGTACACTGTTTCACAAAGAAGTACTCAACCGATCAAATCGAATCAATTTCCTCACGTCGAATGACCTGCAATTGTCATGTTCAATTTCTTATATGCATTCTTATTGCAGGGAGTGACTTACCCCTGATACTCATGAAATTATTGTGAAAAAAAAGATTATCCGATTTTCATCAATGAAACACTATCTTGAAGAGCATAAAATGCAGACCTGTATTTAGATTGTTCACAGGAAGAAAAATCAAGGAGAAGGAAACACTCCTAAAATAATAAGTTTAATTTTTAACACCGATTTTTTTCCTATTATTTTTTTTTCAATTCTTCGGCGTACACCCTTGCTTATATAACTAACCGCAGTCCAAGCTGCTTAACTTTGTGATCGCTGGAGCCATACTCCAAGCGCGCACTTATTGTTATCGGTAGGCATCGAATTATTCTTTTTTTTTAAAACGCTGTAGCCGAATAAAAATAGTTTACCTAAGTTGTGGCTAGAATAAATGAATAAAAAAATCTTGAACGAAATTTCTTGAAGGATTTTAACGGATCTAGTGTGACTGAATACCCTCCTGAATATTCCATTGAAACCTTTTTTGGGATAAAATGAAATCATTTTCATTTTATTCATCTTTTATTTCATTTTTCAAGAAGGAAAATCGCTCGCAACTTGGAAAAAAAATTGAATTTAAAGATTATGCTACCCCTTTACATTTTTCATGCAGAAAGCGTTTCATAAAGTTCAAAAAATATAGAAGTTGTCGAAACGTCGAAACATTTTTTTTTAGCGATTAATTGTCAGGGCCATTTGCATAATCAGTAAACTTGTAATGTGTTGTTGAAGTCGATCGTTATCATTCAGTTGCGATTATAATTATATAGTATTCGAATTAAAAAGCAATATTAACAAAATTCTTCAATGAGACGAATTGATCGTTCCGAACGACTAATTTTTACTCATTTAACACAATGGATTCCGCAACAATTGTGGACACGTCATACTCCAAACAGCTATGAAAGGAATATCATTTTTTCACGTGTTATATTAAATATGGTCGCATAGTATATAACTTTTCTGCACATGGATTTGTAATCTGTTAGTATTTGTATCGAGTATTGCTCGTGGCACAAGTGTTGCGTAACAGGGCATATGATAAGAATGACATAACCCTCAATTGACCTGGAGATTCTCACTAACTGTTTACCCCTTGCAGCTAGAAATAAACAATGAAAAAGTTAGTTTCATGGAAAAGTCGCCGATCGGTTCAAAAACAATAGTAAATCTTGGGGAAATCGAGAAAAATCGTTATTATTTGGGTAAAACTTCTTCATCTGACATTTTCCTTAAAAAGAGCATTTATATATATATTTTTTTAAGTATTTTTTTCTTCTTACCGAAATATTTTTTTGCATTTTCATATGGACGTTTTTTTCAATGAATAAATTTGTATAAATTTTTACTTAATTTTTTTTTCTCAAAACGACGACCTATTCCATTGGTTGAGTTTTTTGCGCCCAGAGTATGGCTTCACTCTTTACTCTCAGACCAAACACATTGCATATCCATTAAAGAGTACGTGAAACTTCCTTTTTCAATTGAATTAGGTTCCAGTTAATTTCATTCATTCTTCGAACCATAACGCTTTTTTAGAAATTTATATTATTGTGTTTGTATTCCATTTTTGAAAACTTCTTAATTTTTCAAATACCTACGTTTCCGTTAGGTTCTGAATATTGTTTCGATAATGTTACTCTTAGTCTTTGAGAAGTGAATCTTGTGCAACCCACAAAGAAGATCTGGTTCGTGTGTTGATCAAAGTAATTGGATTTCTGAATAAAATCAAGCAGTCGTTTCACCGAAAATAAAGTTTGAATTTTTTTGCAAAAATGTTTGTATTGCATGACGATTCAAAGATGATAACTATCGAATTTTCCAACTCTAATAGATCACCGTATGCTTATTGTTTTTAATATTGTTTATTTTTCTCAAATACGATGCGTCGTTCGGTACTTTTTTCTTTTTTTTTCTTTATACAAACAGTATAGTAACTTTTCTCGAAAAACTTAAGCGTTCATCATCAGCGGTCATTACCGAGGCTTGCACGTAAGCTCATTTGGAAAGATAGACATTAATTTTAATCGTTCTTATTGCCATTATCAAGGTCTTGCAAAATTTAAGGGACCAACAAGTTATGAATCTCGAATGTGATCATTGAAAAATCTTTGAACAGGTTTAACAAAACGATACAGATAATCGTGTATTGCATAAAAACTTAGTGACCACTCCATATGCGCATGAAATTACATCAAACATTATTATTACGGTACTTCAATTTCTGATGAGCACAATTTTGTTATTCTACATTTGTTTAGTAAGAACAAAGACATTTTTTTCATCCACTGAAAATAGCGCCTTTTCAAAAAAAGATCTATCATCATGGGATAATAACGAGATTTTCGTCGTTTCAACATTATATTCTGTTGACAATGACAAAATTTTAATTATTATCCAGTAATACTTAGTCGACGTATTCAACAAATTTAAAATTTTTGGTGTTCAGATTTCATAACAAATAGAGAAAACATAGTTATTTTTGCAGCAATTTTCGAAGAAAAATTGTGGTGTTTGGGCTGAAAAGCTTTCACATCAGTAACGACGTCATCTCGAGGAAATATTATGGTACTGCTTATCACTTTTGTCCAAAATGGTGATTTGTTAACAGTTTTGCATTCGCGATATTTCGTAATGTTAAACTTTTATCATGGCAAATAGTATGTATTTTTTTGTATGACGTGCAGTTTTAGGGATCATTCGGATCGTCTGCTCGAGTGCACATTTCAAATATGGTTGAGGCAATTTCAATATTTATGATGCTACAAAATAGTCGATTCTCCTATAACACAGTTTACTACGTTAGTTTGCGGGAAAATACTATACCCTTTTTTTCAAAGCCAACATAAAAAAAATATTTGACTAGAAAAAAATGCTTCTGTTTTTGAATGAATAAATTCAACCTTTTCGGAAATTCTGACCGCGAATTCTGGACGTTCAGAAAATTTTAGGTCGTCCGTGACTGTTCCAGAATATTGTTAGGAAGGACTCCACAGAAGAAACAGTCGTTTCTTCATTAATTTATCGCACCAATTTTGACGTATTCTTTTAAAAAATCTACCGAATCGAAAGTACGAAAAGACATTCGTTTATTTTTGGCACCCGGAAGTTGATGGTTTGAATGTCGCGACGTCTTTATACCTTGATTTATTATTTTTTCATCAATTTCTTCCTCAGAAAATTACCAGCCAAAATACGAATTGTTTTTTACATGTAGTTCACTGAGTCATAACGAATTTTTTCAAATTTTCAATACCTTTGGGTTTCGTAATGATTTGAAAAATGTTCTAGCACTATACTGAGCTTACATGGTCCACAAGAATATGTTATAGAATCTGTTAACAATGTATTATATTAGGTTATTATTTCCATTATTAGTATTTTTTTTTCTTGAATAAGCTACTGCATATCTATTGTAAATGGGTACGCCCGTAATTAAATGAATAAATAAATAAGAAATAAAAATGTTGCAAAACTACAGAAAGTAACGAAAAAATGGAGGAGTGGCTATTACGCAAGGAAAAGAGGAAAAATGACAAGGTGAGCGATAAAGCGCGTTAAAAGGAACCGGTAGCGTTGGCGTCAGCACAATTGACAAGCTGGTTGGCCATTCGCCCTGTTAGTTCGTACATTTACGAACGTTGTTTATCGTCGTATATACATTTTGTGCGATAGCGTAGAATAGTGAATTACATTTTTTTCTCCTTTCGTCCCTCCTCCGACCCCATTTGACGTCCCACTCTAATTCTGTAAAAACTGGGGCAAACGTATCGTCATCTTTATAAAGGGGTTGCTCGATGCTGGTCGATTTCATAGTTTCACCTGCGCTTTTTACGACTACATTTCCGCAAACATGAGGCTATCCGCGAATAAATACATTTTTTGTTTGACTCTTGTCATCTTATGTGGATACGCAAATGCCGGCAGTAGTGAGTAAAAAACAAAAGTTTCTATTTTTCTAATGAAATAAAAATACGAATAAGAAGATAAATACAAAAAATACAAAAAAAAATAATAATAAAAAAACTAGAGAAAAAAATATATTCTCATTTTCTAGTGACAGTGAAAATTGCTTCAAAGATATCATACACGTTCGTTCACTAAGTTTGGTCTTTTTATTTATTTGTTAAATGCGAATCTTTCAGTTGCCAAAAGACAAGCGGGTGGAGACCAAAGCGCTTTGTCACAGATGGTTAACATGGTGGTAAACGCAATCGCCAGTATACCTCTTGTGGGTGGTGAGACTTCAGAATTTCTCAGATGGATCATAAAAATGGTAGACGTATTTGAGATTGGAACAAACGGAGCACTCGCGAGGGTTCTTGGAGGTGCATTACCTTGTACTATTTCTCTGTCTGGAACAAACTGTTCAGGATTGACGACAAACGGTGGTTTTGGTAAACTATTAATGCAGGCTCTTAGCGGCGTACCATCCATCATACTGCCTGGTTTCGTCAAATCGCTCATGATGTTAGCGATTGAATTGTTTGCCGATCCTATGGCCGATTTACTATTCGGAGGTGTTGTCGTTCCTGCTAGCGCTTAGCCACCTCAGCCGCAGTAAACAAAATCGATTTAATAAAAATGTGAGAGTGATAAGCGAGAGGAAAAGTGCGAGAAACAGAGGGATTTTGTCACAGATTTTATGTTGTATATAAATTCACATAAAATTGCATGTACGATTACCTTGCGCTCAGATAATGTTCAATACGAAATAAAACAAATTTGAAAAGAACTATTTTAATGAATAAATATTTATTACGCACAGCATACTACTATTATGAAATTTAGTTTTACGTATACGATGACAATATGATACGACGATTAATTATTTACGATCTTCTGAAACTTCGATGTTAGTTCGATTGTTCTATACGTTATTTTTTTTTAAATTATCAACATGTTTTTGGTTATACTGGTCTTTGAAAAATCGTAGAGGAATTGTTATTCCATAATCGCAGCATGTTTCGTTCCATGACTTCATAGAAAACTTCAGATTGGATCAATCAAAGATCAGTTCCGTTCGAACAAAGCAGAAGGCGTTCAAGTCACGTGGACTACGCAATCATGTTTGTAAATGAATGAATCTTCGATTTTTATTTTATGAACATAAAATAGAAAGCAGCTGACACATGTTCTAATAACATTGAAAGCTTAATTCGCAAGTTTTGCGGATGCTCCATTGGATTTATACAACTTGGTTCTCTACCAAGACTTAATTTCTTATATGTTTAGGATGAGGGTAGTTGATGTAAGGATTTTTTAAAAACGCAAACGTATTGAGGCTAATTCCACATTTTTATTGAGTCGATTATTGAAGCATTGTACCAAATTTTGGAAAGAAGAATCATCATAATTAAAAAAAAACAAAACAAAGGTGATTAATTCTTCGTGTTGAGAATAGTCCGATGATGGAATTGGCGTTGAATAATTCCGGTTAAAGTATTCCAAACAAATGAAGCCAGGTGTAGGTGGTGTGTATTTCGCTGAACCATTGCGCCATGTTTTCGGTTATCCACGGGGAATCCTTAGCGCTGATGAGAAACTGATCCAATCTTGGTAGTAGAACTTGCTTCGCCCATGACCATCCCCATTCCAGCATGTCAATGGCTGCGTCCTGCGTAGAATCAGATAGATTCAACAGGAAGGGGGATATTATAGAGCTGACATAAGACGCTACATCTGTGTAACAAGAGTTTGTAGCAACAATGTTAGATCTTGTAAATGCAAGATCATTTTTCTCGTTACTGGGGAATATAAACTTTAACGGCCACTAGAAAATGCCATAAAAATAAAAAGCTATCGTGAAGAAAAGAAGCATTGATAATACTACGAACCAATTGGTATTGACAATTAAAAATTCATTAATCATACCCATGATGGATTCCATGACAAGATCACGTCTCACCCGGGGTGCTACCGTTGGCCCGGCAATGGCAATTGGAGCGGCTGGAGCGTCAGGAGAGTTAATTCCGAGGATGTTTGTAAATACTAATGATAATATTCCGCGTACTAAAGCTCCTACGCCACCACCGATACCACCAAGTGTATCCTCAATAGCGTCCACCGGCAATCCGAGAAGGAAGAATATTGGAGTCAAGATCGTTCTTAACAAATTGAAAACCAAGTTCAATATAGTTCCCACTAAGTTTCCCACGCTACCCAGAATGAATGACAGTAGTGCCCTTATCGGTGATAATATAAAGCTAAGCAGCGTCGCTGGTATGCTTATGATACCATCGATCAAACCACCACCACCAGTACCACTGCTACCATTGGCCACGATCGGCTGCGTACCAACATCTGTAATGAAAACAATGGAGACAAAAACAACACACAATATAGTGGCGACTTAATACAATAATTCATAACGTGTCAGCGCGTTTATTCCGCAATCTTGAAACATTTCTTTTCGTTAGATCATTTGTTCAACGTGTGGTCTCTACTTGTGAAACGGCCGAACTATTTACTGTCAAAATTCTTAATTAATTTTTTAAGGATTAAGACTTGGTGCAATTTTTTTCAATAATTTGTTTCAGCCTGATTTACATTCTTTAACCACGACTTTGGAATTTAATCACGGAAAATGAACTTACTGAAGTGAGCAAAATTACGAAGAGTCTCGAAACATCTCGTTTCAATTTTTTAACGAGGTTTTTGGGTTCTTTTAAATGTACGATTATTCTATTAGATCGTATGTATGGTTAAGTATGTTTTTTTAGGTAACGTGCCTTGCACTGACAATTGCGTAGAATTCCCGTCCTGTTGACCGCTTGTTGACGCGATCAGCGACACTACCAGGATCACAATGAACGTTTTAAATGACTTGGACATTGTCGAGCGTTGCACGGGGATAAGAACTTTACCTACCGAACAAAGTCATATTATAGTTCCTTTTCCCCACCATTCACTGTTTATCATAATGTTGTGCAAGAAAAAATAAGACAAATGAGCTATGGAAACCTGCTGTGTGGTTATCGACACTGTTTTAACGATTTTCAATGTCTTTTTTTGTGTAATCCTGCGTTGCTACGTTGCTTCAAATGTATGCAATATTGTCATTCCCTCCTCTTCGGGAGTTTCAATTATTTTTTCAATTGTCTGAATCATCAAGCAAATAGTTGCACTACAAGTTGTACGAAGAATTTGTCAAAAACCGAAAAAAGTGTTTATCAGATTGATTCAAATATTTCATGACGGTAGTATTTTGATAGGCAAATTGATACAATGTCAAAAAAATTATTTCCAAATTTATGTAAGATAAAGAGAAAACGCTACGGTAGTGGAGTCATTATTATTGCAAGAGTCTTCAACTTTGCGCATAACTGATTGTTATTTTCAACACTAACCATCGACAATCAATTCGATCCGAAGACCCAAGCTCGTTGGGTATTCTTAATCTTTCAGGAAGTTAGAGTGTTAAACTGTTTTTTGCAATTTCTGTCCTCAAAGTGCGATTTTCCCCACTGGTATAAGAAATTATGTCTTTTATTAGGTACCCAAGTGGTTTGCAGTACTCCCCTTTCGCTTCTGCTGCAAATCATACTACTATCTACTCGTGTGAAATGCGCTTTCTTTGCCCGATGCGGCAACCTCACGTACTATGTAATTGTACTGTTTGGTTACAAACTATGTTTGGTTGCATTCGAACACTATTGTGGTAGTTCGTATCTTGTTAAACATCACCAAATTTCCTTGGGGATTTGCATGTTATTTATTATTTCAATTTTATAACAACATGTACATTGATGCAGAATTTGATGAAAAAAATTCGAGTGAACCTTATAGACAGATGCTTTAGTTTAAAAAAAATAAGGAAACTCAATTGAATTTCACAAAATGTTGCAATGTTTTAACTTTTACTACAACGAAAATAGATTCATTATGCATGCTACAGTTCAGTGGCTAAATGTTATGACGTAGGCACACATTCTTTTTTGAAGTGTCATCGGTGGATTTTTCTTTCAATACATGAATTCTTAACAGAAACAGAGATATTAAAGAATCAATATTCATAAATTTGGCTTCACGAGTTACCCCTAATTACTGACTCGATATAGGCGACTAAATATTATGACACATGGACGCATTCTTTCCTGCAGTGTCATCGGTAAATTCTTTGTTTCCACACATGAATTATTACTAGAAACAGTGATTGGAAAATCAATATTTATAAATTTGAATGTACAATCCGCCTCTAGCGATTACCTCGCATTGCTGAAATAGGAAAAACTTCCCCCATTCTTGAAATTAAAAACAAACCTTAAACTTCTCAATCTCCCATTAATCGCTTCAGAAGTTACAATTGTTTTATTTTTATTTTTATTTTGTGTAAAATGTCGCTTTAGCAACGCCTGGTTTGACGAAACTCGTCAGAAGCATAGAAATTGAAACTTCTACATAAAATTAGTCATGTGAGAGTTACTTGTTCGGATTGCTGAAACTTTTTTTGACCGGGGTGGAATTTTCACATGTCATTTAATCTCGTCTTGGACTATAAAATAGTTGTTTCTACATATCTATTTAAATACCTGATTATTGATAGAGTGGGGCTCATGATTGAATATATTTTGGAAGGAAGATATTAATGGATACAGACGTTTCAGTGAGTTGACGACAATGGATCGCTGCAATCATACCGAATTAAAAGATAACCATCGTTCAAAAGTTACTTCAAAACGTAATTAAACCTAAAAACCACTACAAATAAACGGCACTATAATTTGTACGATAATTGCTGTGCAAGAAGGAAACGAAAAAGCAACCATATAATTTTGTTTTCAATGGACTGGATCGATCGGAAAAACCACAAAAAAACTAAAAAACGATACTGAAAGTCAACTAGAAATGAGTTTGTAACTAAAAAGTATGTAACGGTTGTCGTGGTTCGATAGAGAATGAATGAAAGGATCAAAGAAATATGTTAAAGAAGATTTTTGGAAAGAAATTCACGATTACAGATATTCAAAGATACAAATGTTGGGAATGTTTTGTTTGAGATTTAAGATAATCATGATAATTAGATTCCAGAATAGGCACATTTTCATATGATAAAAATACGAATACAGATATTTTGGAACAGGCATATTCACTATTAGTTGTTCGAGGGGAGGGGCGGTGTAGAGTTTTAAAAAAATGTTCTTTTTTCTGTATACAATTCCATATACAGTGGAAAAAACTTTAAACGAGCTTTTCTCCAATCTAGATTTCCCAAATTGGCGAGCATTCTCACGTAAAAACTTTTTAGTTGATCTTCATCAAACTTTGCACATGGGTGAACAACATTACTACCTTCTAGTCGAATCTAATTGTTTAATCAAATCGGCCTGAAGAAGTATTTTCTCGAAGTAAAACAATAAATAAATGTCATCAGAAAGAAAACATTAAATTGTATAACTGTTTCAATTTTTAATTGTTTTTAAATTTTAAGTAGATTCAAATCGAAGTCATGAACGTTAGAAATAAAAAACTTCAACCGTATTTGTTTAAGATAAAACCGAAGTGACGGTGATACGGAGGCCATTTTCAACTATTTGTTAAATATAGAAACAAATTTTTTTAGTGGTTCCAAGCATCAAGTGCAATTCGAAAGTTCCAAGTGCCCAACTTTCAAAAGTTTTTAGTCATTCTTTCCTGCGTACAAAAATTCCTAAAATATATGCATTTTACAGTCCCCTTTATACATAGATCTCCCCCTTGAGAATACAAAAATCACAAAGTAAACCATACTACTTTCTAAGATGCCGGACCATTCGTTGTGACAAAAAGTCGAAATTTGCTCGTTCAAATAGTCTAAACGATACCATGTTGAGCGTATTTTCTTTTTTTTGCAAAGATGTTATCAAGAAGACATTGAGCGACTAATTTCAATATCGAAATTGAATATTTTACATTGTTTCTTCCCACGTCATGAGGAATTACTCGTAACTCATTACTCATCGCGTTGTTTAGAAAATATACGAGAGCGAAAATTAGCAATATGTTGAATATTCATGTTAAACTTTAGTTTCGTTCGTCAGACGCATTTTTCTTCATATATTATTTCTCCTCATTTGTTTATCCTTATCGAGTCCCTGACCGAGACACACGCGTAAGACCTTCGTAATAATTGATTATTTCCTGAACAGGAAAGCACAATTTTAAAGAAAGCGAATGTTTGAAAATGGTAGTGAAGTTGAAAGGCGATTATTTGTTGGTTGAAAGTGATCTTTTAATAACTCGCGATATTGTCTTGTACAATGATTATTATGGTTCCTTTGAACACTAAAAACGACATTCCTGGGTGGTAACTCGTTTGGTATCGCTAATTATTCATTTCAATTATTTTAATCACGTATATGGAGCCTTTTTCCTAGTTCAACGTGAGGCACACTCAAACCGGACTGGAAAAACGATTCCTGTGTTAATATGACCAGACATGGTGGGATAATGTGCATGTGCAAACTATCGGTTTCTACGTCGTTCAATTTTACTTTCTTATCTCTTTTCCTGTTGGACGATAAATGAAAAATTTCATCCACAAGGTCTAAGTCAATATTCAATTGTCTCTGGACGAATATAAGTTCAATGAATTGAATGAATGACCAAAATTATTTGACACGATACCAATATATTCGCTATTAGAATGAGTCACAACGAAGTGCTATTTACTGATAGGTGACATTGAACTTTTCTTTCCTTTTATTTTCAGCTTCACGATGGGTGAATAATTTCTATTTTATTTATATTTTTTAAACTCTGATAGAATATTTCAAGAACACTGTACCTGTAATAATGTAAATTAAGTATTTGTCACTGATTAAAAAATTATTCAAGACTTTGGGTTTAAGCTTTTGTCAGTCCGAAGCTTCTTGCATTTAATGCTATTTCTCGTATTGATGGTTTGATTCAGTCGTTCTGAGACGTTTAGAATTATCGGAAGTGAAATTTTTCAATACCTTTCGGTGATCAGAATGGAAAAGTTTGCAGCCCATGTGAGAAAATGGCAAACATGGGCTCAACGTTTTTTATTACGATCGAATGAACCGTTTAGGACATTTCCATTTTCGAAATTTGCAGCCATTTTTCACGTACTCACGGGCGGCTCATAATGACTCACCCAGGACGAATGAAGAAGATTACGGTTGTGTTGTTTAAAATTCTATGAAAAGTAGTGGCTTCAGTTTAACAATATTAAATTCGAAGATAACGTATATGCTCACACATAAGAATGATACGAAAATATTGGAACTAAACTTAGAAAGCAAACGCTACGATCAAATATCGCATACATCGAGTTGATGCTTACTTCCTTCCTATTTGTTTGACTTTTGATGTTTGGTTGCTGAATAAATATATGTACACATGAAAAATCTTAAATGAATAATTCTGACAAATATTTAATATTCGATTATCACTCATCAGTCTCTATAAAAATTTTCAACGTTTGTCTACACTTCATTTTATTCTAATTGGGTCTTTAATTCGAACTGCTGGCATATTTGAAGCAATATTTGTTCTATGTGAAATCAATGTAGAATTAAAAATAACATATGACTAAAAAAAAGGTCGGAGGAAAAGGGAAAATATGATGAAAAAAAGTGATGATCCTCTTTTCAACATGTATATATTTTTTTAATTACTCCAGGTCATTTATTCAAATAAAGAATACGAGGCGTCGTTTCCATATTTATTTCAAAGCAATTAGACCAATAATTATTTGTCGTTAATTCTTTTCCATTACTGAAAGGTTGCTAAAATTGTTTTCTGCGCAAGTTCGACTGTCACGTACTACCTTTTCGTTGTTAGGTACAAATATAACTCATACTTTACAATTGTTTTATTCACACGATTATTACAACAATGGACAACAATTATTTGGCGTACCGTGTAGCAAATAAACGAGAACATAACACTGTTTGTAAATCGATGAGAAAGTATTCTTTCTCTTTCTATAGTGGCGTGCATTCGATGTCCATTGAGGTGAAGTCGTAGATCGTGCATGGCAGAGATTCATTTTTTACGTTCCTGAGTACACTGTCAAGGGTTTGGTACAACAGGGTATTTATGGGCCATAAATAAGGTACGATGGCACCAACGATACCGCTGGTCTTGATGGTCGTTTCTAAAGGTGGTTCTGCGTTTACGGACGGATCTGAATTTGCTAAAAATAAAAAAATTAAATTTTTTTTAAAAAACCTTAACAAATAATTGGAAATCATTTGATCGCTACCGTTATTACACTGCCATTATTTGGCGAAAAAAAGTCATGTGCCAATTAAAAACTCACCTGAATCTTGTCCATAAACCGTTGCTGTCAGAAACAAAACGACGAGGAGAGTGGAGCTCAAATGCGACGACATTTTGGTACCAATATTTTCACCGGTGTTTTCAATTGTTTTCGTTATTTTCTTTATTGGTTTTTTGTACGTTTCGCTCGTCACGTGGCCTTGAAGAAAATGCAAGTATGCGGGCTACCGGCCTAATGAAACTTTTTGTTCCCCTCCATTCTTATATATAACTTCGTGGCCGCCATTGTGACCTTATCGGTCATTTTACTTGTATATAGATCCATGCGTTTTTAGTGCTCGCCAACCTCGAATAATTATGCAACACTCTATATAACGTATACGCAAACACACAGGAATGTGTGTCCATCGGTTGTTCTGAGTTGATTAGTTAAAAAAATTGGATAGTTACAGTTATTATTTCTCAATTGCCCCGTTAGATTTTGTTTTGTATGACGAATGGGCATTTTAATTCTAGAATACTCTCGATCGCATGAGTAGAATCGTATTTTCAAGTTTTATTCAAACTTGACCAAGTTTTCTTGCGTATGGAGTACTTTTGTGGAGTAAAAAACGTCTTCCATTTTTCCGAAATATTTTTATCGTTTTACAGAGTAATCATCAATCAATGCTTACTGAATACAACTTAATCGTACACTATTCTCATGATTATCAAACAACGAAGATATTATCTGCCCTGGATCAAATGCATCCATGGTGGCCTTGTATACAATTAAGCTTCGATATCGCACACAATCAACATTTTACGTAGTAATTTTTGATCTCATTGCAGGGTTTTCAGCTGGGAAAATGGACTGTAAGGGTTTAGGGTTGATTACAATTTTCATTTGAGTTGTCATCATTTGTAATTCATATTTGGATGGAAGAAAAAAAACATTTAGGAGCGAGATGATTTTATTTTATGATGGAACATTTATTTGTTGAGATTATTTGCCATGGCGAGGCACTAAAGTGACGTAAAATAATCCATTTTTAAACTTTGCATTGTCCTATGCAGTATTTCACGTTATCCATCCACAGCCGGTCAAGTGCATGCCAGAACACTTAACCTGAAGTTTCGGGTAGGGGACGACGGTTAAAAAGGTCTTATTACGTTTTTAAAATTTCGTTTTACACCTCCATGACTGTGGACAACCTCGCACTCAAATTGTCACGATAGACTTTTACGTTAAAAACTATATAATGAAAAAACTGTAGCAGAAAATAAAATGTGAACAAAAAAACAATCAAAAAAGTGAAAGTAGGATAAAAACATCGGAGGAAATTCCATACATTAAAACTTTTTCTCAATAATCGGATGGTAACGAATTCGTGAGTTAGTCAATTTCGTACATTCACATTCTACGAACGCGAAACTTCGTAAAAAGTATTCTTTCTCATCGCTTGATGCATGTTATCGGTTCTTCCTAATTACTCGATTGTGGGAAGTCGATAATAGATTTATTTGCTCATAGAATGGTTACACAAAGTTTATTCATTATTTCATAGCCTCATTACAAAATTATTGATCATTATAATTAGGAACCATGTAAGGCTACCATGGATTTGATCCAGGGTAGATAATCTCGAACTTTTGTGTAAACTTCGTATTCCGTTGACTTTTTGATCAATTTTGACTTGAGTCCGACGAATTCACCTCTGGAATTTATCAATGCACCGCCATAGTCACCCTAAAAAAATTTTGAATATTCAACATGGTTTATTAAGTGCTGATAGATATTAATGGACTTTCTCACTGTAACGTAATTTTTTTCATCAATGTATGAAACCCGATAATCGGTCCAAATGGTTCAAATGAATCATAAAGAATTCTTTCTTGTATGGTAAGCTGTAGCGACCTAAATAATTCAAATTCAGTGACCGAAAATTAACAGCATATTTATGCAAGCTTAGGGTTTAAAATTTCAGACTCAGGAGATCCCTTAATTTGATGGTGTTTTGATGGAGACTTTTTTTCGATCGAGAAATATGTATACCCTAAATGTCCCAGTCAAATCCATGAGAGACGTTGTTACGTGCAATGTTCCAGGGGCTTCTTGCAATTCTTGAGTATATCTCTGAACTGGCACTTTTTGCAAAAGTTTGCTTACTTTGGTAGGAAATGAATTCCACTGTAAAATGAAAATGTATTATTACAAACAATAGTTTCTATTAAACAATGTTAAAAATCGTAATAATTTACCATTAATTCTCCGAAACCAACTGCATAAAAATACGAGTCCGGTGTTTCCTCGTCAATTGAGAACTTGGCTGCCTTATTGTGTATCTCCGACTTAAGCTAGAAAAAGTAATATTCAAAATTCACTTCGAAACTTATTCTAATAGAAAAAAGATTATTGTTGTATACTTTTAAAAGTGCAATGTCGTTTGCTCGTGTGTCAGAGTCGTAATTCTTGTGTTCGATGATATAATCGACTGCGATCATTTCATCGACCGTGCATAAATCGTCGGTGGACGTGACGGAAAGACCATAATTATCGTTTACACAATGGGGCGCTATGATCACAAAACGACGATTGTATATAACACCTGTGCATGTGTGCTCGGCTGGTTCATCAGGACTTTCTTGACGTTGCATAGAAACCTGTAAATTTTTTTTTTTTCAATTCGAATAAATGATAATGTAACATGTCGTTTACTACAATTCGTTATCTATTTTTTACGATGACATAATAACGAAAACGTGCTGTGTATTTTGAAGCAGTATTTTAAATTATAGCCACGAATATTTAGCTTGATTTTTTGATAACAAAAAAAAACCCACTTTGGTTGCATACTGAGGTGAAAATTGAAAAAAATTCTCGAAAAAACTTACCACGTAATCAAACTCTCCTAGTTTGGCAACGAACGACGGTTGTAGTTGATAATCTGGGTGTCGAAAAAGGGTATTTTATGTTTATTTGTGTTGAAACTCATGGTTTCCCATGAAATTATTTAATCAACCTCTAAAAACACTATCCGTGTACTATTTTTCAATAATTACAAACGTTAGAAAAAAAAAATTTGAGCGTTTTGTGCTGGAGCCATGATTCGCAATTATTTTCATTTATTTTTACTTGATTATATATTCTTCATGTTTTCATAAATATTGATCGAACAAATAAACAAAAAATTTTACCAAGTTCGCAAGCTATTGGCCCAGGCACTATCGGCCAAGGGATTTCCGTGAAGTTGAATTGATCAGATTCATGATAATCCGAAGATAAACGTGAAGGAATTGAATCTTGCATGGAATTTTTGAGATCCCTTGGATTGATCTCGCCTGAATAAAGTTCTTTCGTTTCGTTTTCCATAGAAAATTCTCTCCGATTGTGATCCATAAGTTCTCTAATTTTATTACTATTCTCTTGATTACTGATCGAAGTAGGATTGTAGACTTCGGTGATTTCATAATCATCGTTTTTCGGAACAAAGTTTTTTTTATTTCGTTTATTTACAAACAATCGAGCCAGTGATATTTTTTCGATTGAATGTAAGTTTTGATTTTCTGGATAATTATAGTCGACTTCATTATTATTCAATGATGACTCATTTTCACATTGATTGATCATCGCTTTGTATTTCTGGTTGATGGGCTGTTCAGAAAGAGCTGAATAAATAAATAGAAGAATTTTAATTGTATATCTTTAACATCCTCATGTTATTTGATTTTCTTACATGCTTGATCCATAAACATGAAAGAAATCTTATAAAATGAAAAAATTTGACAACATACGGACTTGACTGAAGTATAATGAATTGGAAAATTCTAGAAAAAATGATTCACGAATATATCAACAAAAATGTAACCATCAAAATAGTTTTTTTTGTTTCATTTGGTGCGAGCATTATATTTTTTAGTAACTATCAACTATTTTCTCTCAATTGCAGCTCACTCTACCGGAAGAAGGGTTTTTTTCTTTTCGTTTTCTTCTCACAAGCTTCCTCGGATTGAACTCATTTACAGCATCATCGACTTTTGGCGCGTCAAACAAATTTTGGAACGGGTTTATGATTTCTGAAGAAAATACGAGTTGATTAATGGGATATTTTCGACCATCTTCGAAATCAATTTTCCGTGAATCGATGACTCTCCTCAATCTTCCAATTTTTAAACCCCTTGGTCTCGTGGGAATTTCATCGATATTCTGTAATGTAATTGATGCTAGAATGTTCGTCGAATTTATTATTGAATATTTTTTATAGTTTTCACAATTAGCTGTGGGTCTTGCCGTCGTATCATGGAATGCCCCATGATCCATAATTTTCGTCTTTTCTGTTGTCACTGAGATTTCACCTACGACAATCTTGGACAAAAATAATATCGCTAAACACGAATAAAACGCTGACATGTTTCAATAAAATAAAAATACAACCACATGAAATATTGTTAGAAAACACTGTTCTTAGACGTTGAATATTTATTTATAAAACACAATAAGTTTTAAAATGAGATTATTTACTGAGATTTTAAATCCATAAGAGTGCAAAGCTTTACGGAGACAGTGCCGAATGGTTGAAATTGTACGTGAATTGTGCAAGTTTTTTTCTAACTACTAGGTTTGATTTAATGACCATAGCAATGCTTATCGACTGAAAGTCTAATCAGAAAAATGATTTTCAACGACATTTGATAACCGGCGAGTGGCAACCGTTCTTTGATCACCAATAACGATCAAAGTCATTATTCGCATTGCAACTAAGAGTATTTGAAACGATTGATCTTACGCCCTTTTGGTTGTTGTCACGGTGTAATCCGTATTCTCGTAATTATTACGATTATAATGAGTCCAATTGCAGGACACTATAAATTCTGGGAACATTTATTTATTGGATCAACTGGACAAAGATTGAATTGGAAATAATCGGAAAATAATAAGTGCCATTTATTGAAGGTTGATGCAATCATAATTGAAAAAAAAAATTGACTCTGTTGTGAATGATTGCGACGTTTCTATCAATAAATATTTCAAACTACAAGAAAGATTATCAACATTGTCACTGTCCGTTGAAAGCAACACCAATATAAATGGTGGGCGGGGTACTATTATTATTTTTTCCACGGACCGATAGAAAAATACTACTAATTGCTTCCATACTGTCAACTCATCTATCACACTCTCCTATCTATCGCATATAATACAAACAAAAATGGATTTGCTTTTCTTTTATCCACCCGATCTCTCGTACTTGTCACCGAACTGAAAGTTTACGTAACGCAGGCATAAGAAAAAACGTAATCGAAATATCGTTTGGCAAAACTAAAGCTATGAGAATGTCAAACTTCTGTAGCGTGACTAATGTCAGTCACGGGAATTGTTCCAGTATTGACATGTGCAGCATTGAGTCCAGTTGTAGCCAGAATCTGTTCAATGTTCAGTGGTTCTCAATTAAATTTTCATTGAGTGCGTAATATTTTGTGTGGCGGGAATTCTTTTTTTTTCAAATTGCTTAATTCCCTGCAGTGTTTTCGACAATTAAACATCGAAATTCGATTACCAAGTCCTCATTATAGAATACTGTACGAATATAAATCAAGCTCGATGTATATTATTGAAAAGTGCACGTTACCGGGATTCGGAAAAAAGGAATATCCACATTAATTTATGTATAACATTATATTCAGAGATATATACTCGGGCAAGTCTCAGACGGGGCAAGCTTCACCAGCAGACGACATAGCTGTCAAATGTACTTGTCCTGCGACTCCACCGCGTCTCTTGATAGTTTTAAAGTGTTCGTTTTTCGATATGATTTTTTTTTTAAATAGATTTTTTATAATACTACAATTTCTTGGGATTCAATTAAAATGTGTCTTTATGTTAAAAAAAACACGTTCGAAAGAATAAAAAAAAATTCAGATTTTTTTTTTTAATCGAGCACCATTAATGCAGGTACAGTAAATCTCCACAAAGGTTGATCGATGGCAGTATGAAAAATCGTATTTACACATGGTTGTTCAAACAGCATACACGATGGTCAAATAACTAGTGGAAAAAATGGTCGGTCTATCATAAAAAAAGAGTTCTAGGTCGTCAAGGAAAATTCTTCGGATTGTTTGATCTTATCGTCAATTTTCATTGCATGTTTGTTGTACGTTAGGTAAAAGCTTCGATAGGCCAGCGATTCTGTTTCTCTCTCTGTCCCTCTGCGAAATATTATCTGGCAGTAGAATCCCTTAGAAAGGTTCGTGCTCTGACGATATCGATGTGGACGATGCTCAGTTAATGATTTAATATCCATAAATCCTATATCTAAATGGCATCAGATGGGCTCGAGCCCTGTGAAATCTGCGTGCGAATAAAAAAGGGGAAAAAAAACATATTGTCCCAATAGTGCGGAGAAAAAAGAGTCAGTTGAATCGTGTTTCCTGTTTGCGGAGCTTTACCTGAAGTTTTCGTCGTTTCAATTACTTTTGTGATTTTTCAAATTTATTCGCTAAAAAGAAGATGTTTCACAAAACTTTATTTTTGATATTCGCTCTAACGATTCCTCGATTTGGAAATAATCAATTAATCCGACCAGTTGCTGTGTATAAAGGCATTATACAGGGAATTCACGATTACTTTAATAACACGTGCATTATTTTACTCCACGCTACGAAAAATCCAATTGAGACTCAAGGTATGACTTTTAATTGAAATCATTTTAAATAAAATATTAATTAGTATCGATTTCTTGCAAATCACACAGAATTTTCTTATTTGAATTTGATTGATACGAAAACATTTCCGGGTTGAACATCGTCGTAATCTCATTGTAACAATAGTTTTTAATGTTTTATTGTTTACAAAATCGTGGAACATCTCGAATCTGAACACATTTTGAAAACATCTTTCAATTTGAATGTATAATTGACACATTTGACCGCCCATTTGTTCGCAATAATTATTGGAATATCGAACTATAGGATTGAAAGAAGGGATAGCCCTCCAAGAACTCCAGACTTACCTCAGTAAAGATCAGTGGATTCGTACAACAGCGATGGATTTTGAAACATTTCAATCACGTGTAAGAGTTTCCATGCATATTTGACGCGTAATTTTGGTGTTTTTTTTCTTAGCCATTACTTTTTTATAATTCTGAGGGAAGTTTGTTATTTTATTTTCTGTTTATTTACTTATTCAACAACATTTCGGTTTTCTAGGTTGGTTCGAGTTATTTCCATATAAAGAGGCCACTTTTCGTCATTTTAAATGACTCTGACGATGTAAAACGTGATTTTGCTGAAGTAAATACATTTTGACACATCAGAGATGTTACATACATTTCTGCAGTGATTTTTGTTGACTTCAAAATAGCACAAGCACATCTAATTCTTTGTTGTTAAAATAACGTTTGTCAATAGCAGATCGCGGACTGGATTGACATGTCTTATCCAACGTGGCTGATTTTTTTTCGGAATGACACCACGATTAATCATTTTTTCCATAACATTTATGTGCCATTTGACTGCAAATTTATGGTGGTTCAAGAAGACGAAAATGACACAAGTCAGGAGATTATAACTGAAATTTATCAAATAAATCGTGACAAAGAGATAAGACACGCAAGATTTGGCACATGGAATTCTTCCAATGGCGTACAAACACCGCGTTTGGGATTTTATCAACGGAGAAATGATCTTTTTGGCCAAACTATCAGAGTCACTTCCATTTACGTGAGATTCTGCATTTTCCACAATCTCATAGTTTTTATCCGATTTTTCGTCAAGATTCGTTAACTATTTTTCTTCCTCGAAGGATCCACCGGGGTCTTTGATAATCCGCGACGATAATGGAAAAATGGTAGGTCTTGGGGGTTTCTTTGGTGGAATCATGCAATTGCTAGAGGAAAACATGAACTGCACGTAAGATGATTCTCAACAATGAATTACATTAATATTATATTGTTAACGTAAAATAATGAAGAATCAATTAATGGTTGAAGTCACTTATTCAATAAAATCCCGACAATTTTAACAAATTTATAAAACTATAGACTTTTCAAAATAATCTTTGGCCATTTATTTGATAGAATTAATCATTTAGAAGTTGAACCCTGTTTGTAACGTACCGTAAAATGATCGTTTCTCCTGTCCCTATGGTGATCGTTTTTTTTTGTCATCCACATCATGACTTTCGTCCTTATTTTGATCTTCCAACTCCTTTTTCAATTCTTCCGCTCGTTGTTTTTGTTTCTCTTTGATTTTTTTCAATTGCCTTGCAGTCTCTTTTCGGAAGTATTCTTCCTGACTTGCTGCTGATCTTTCTTCAAAAATGTCAGTTTTCGTACCATCTCCTTTTCTTCTTCGTCTCTCAGAGTACGATCTTTTCACTCGATGCAAAATCCATTCGCGATTTATACTCTCGATCGCACGTCGCGAGATTCCACGTAACATTCTCATTCGAAATTTTAATACCACTTAATAAATTTTTTCAATTTAAAACCATTTTTTTCTAGAAAAATATACAGTCATTCAAAAAATTCCAACAAATTTTAGTGATCCCGACATCGATCATTTTCGTGACTTAATATCGAACCACTGGGATTCGAATTGTTAATAATGTAATGATATTCACAAATTACGTCATGATTGAAATATCCAAAATTCAAACAGTCAAGAAAAACTTATTTTTTTGTAAATCCTGTCATTGCCATAATAAAACAATTGATGACTGAGCTACTGTCACTTTTCAGCTGATCATGCGTTATACATTTTTTTACGATGGAATAATTTTTGTAGTACAATTTATTATTTTTTATTTGAATATTCAATAGTAATTGATATCGCTGAGTGATACGTTCTGTACCTTTTGCCAATGGATATTTAATAAATATTTTTTATCGTCTAAAAGATTAAACGTTCAACTTTTTTTTCGAGGTTAACATTTTTCGAATCTACAACATGGGGTCATCGGTTGGGTAATGGCACCTGGACCGGAACTGTAGGCATGCTGATAGAAAATGAAGTCGATGTAGTAGCCGCAGAGCTCATGATGACTCGTGATCGTCTAGACGCGATAGAATTTACAACACCAGTTTATACGACAAAGTATTGCAGCAATTATACAATTATACAATGAAAAAAAAAACATTTTTTCCTCAATGGAATAAAAAACCGACGTCATTTTTGCTCAAAAAATATTTGAAAAAATCGTTTTCATATGTCAGTGGTCGAGATAATTTAAATTTGATAATTGTACAAAAGTCACATATGTTATTATTCAATTATATTGAAATTGATAAATAATTGAGAATATAGTTTTTTTTTTTTATTTGAACAAACATAAAACAAAAATTATTACTAGGTGTCGTACGTTCATAAAAAGACCCTCATCGTCGTCACTAAAATGGAAGGCATACGTAGCTCCATTTACTTGGGGAATATGGAGTGCCATTGGTATTGTAATTATCGTTACGAGCGTTACGATTTCTTTCGTCAAATCAATCGTACCGCTTATATCGCAAAATATGAAAGACGTGAAGAATTCAAGCTCCAGTTTCCCCGATATATTTCTCGAAGTATTCGGAGCTTTTTGTGGTCAAGGTAAAGTGTATTTTTCCATTTGTAATAATTGGCAAATTTTTTGAAAGTTTAATTTGCCAAAAAAGAGGCATTCCTTTGCTCAATGTGATTTATTCATAAAAAAACATTAACATAAATTAAAAATGAGTAATATTACTCATTTTATTCAATATTTACAACAAATACTTTTTGGGCGTAATTCTTATAACAGAAGATGGATATTACTGCTAGAGAATAAAAATTTATTCAACTTGTTTTTCAACACAATCTTAACATTGTTAACGGAATCAAATTTTTTTAAATACACATTTTGAAATGTCTGATAGGAATGGAACAGTCCTTGTTGGATCCGATTCGAATTATTCAGTTTGTCATACATCTTACGGGTGTCGTTGTCCTGGCTGCGTATTCAGCAGCTTTGATAAGTTCTTTAGCAACAAAAACTTTCGTAATGCCATTTACAACGATGGAGGGCCTTTTGCAAGATGGCACTTATAGATTCAGCGTGGTCGGAGACTCAGCAGATTACAGTTATTTCCAGGTACTCATAAAACATCTATTATCATTGTCCAATATGGAAATGTGTATATTTCGATTGATATAAATATAAATTATAGTTGTAAAAAACGTTGTTTTCTCAAATCATAACGCCGATTTATCAGAATCATCAAAATGTCATTTTCATTTGATGACAAAATGAATTCTCAACAATATTAAGATGCTGTTTACTTTTTTTTTATGTGAACACGATAGAACACAACGGACAACGTTCTTAAAGTATTGTTCGAAGATGTGTTGACAAAAGAATTAGAATTACCAGGTACTTATTTAGAGGGATTAAATAAAGTTTGTGAGGAAGAAAAATATAGTTTCATGACATTGGACAATGTCGTGTCACAGTTGCAACCAAAAGTTAGTTGCAAACTCGAACCGTTGGATACAATATCGCAATCCTCTATTGCAATGGCCGTAAGACCTCAAAGTCCTTACAAAGGAATAATCGATAGCAAGTGAGTTTATTATTTGCTATGATGGTCATTGAATAAGAAAATAAAAATTAGGTAATGAATAGAAACAACTCCTTCTCTTGGTACAGCATTTTATTGATTCGTGACAGTGGACTACTTCAACGTTTATTAAATTCCGAATGGATGCTTACGAGTAATAATGTGAGTAAAAATACACTTACCACTAAAGTTACAACTCTATTTCAACATTTTATGAATAAAAATAATTCTCCAATTTAACGTTTCCTCATTGCAGCATGACAGCAGTTGGTCGACTGTTGAGATAGAGGACGTTGTGCCTCTTGTAGTTGTCATGATATTTGGAGCATTTTTCAGTTTTTTGACTCTCGGTAGTGAGCATCTCGTAACAATTAAGAAGAAAAAGCTCTTAAAAAGGACAGAAAAATTTCGAAAATCGAACCGACTGCCAACAATTAGTTTGAAAACGCACAATGGAGTTCCAATTAATTTGTCCAGGTTATAAAAAAAAACAACAATTAAAATTTTACATTTGTAATAAATGTTCTCATTGTGCTGCCGAGTAAAATTACGAAAGGAAATCGATCGGTTTTAAAATAATTTCAAGATTTCTGTAATTTCTCGATAATGTTTTTTTGTTTTTTTTTTTTTTTTTTCGGAGTACGAACGTGTATCGTTGGTTTGTAGAAATAACGAGAGCAGGTAGTGCCGAAGTAAGCAGTGTATTGTGATCGTTGAAGGCAAACGGTTGTGTTTATATCGAGTTATTTTCATAGTGGGTCGGAAACTTTATTTGTGTTTCGAAGAGTCCTAGTCGCTGGTTTTCGATGGACTAACAGAAAAATTATTTGAATATTATTCATACCCGAATCCGTTACATAGGAATACATATAAAGTGAAAAGAAAAAAATCATCACGTAATGTCTCGTGATTTTTATTCCGCTACAAACGATTCGTCGTTGTCTAGCACTAAAAAAATTACTCTTCTGATGGAAAAAAACGTCACAACCACAACGAAAGAATTAAACATTGTTACTTTTAAGGATGATAAAGAGAATCGTTCTGTAAAACAGTCAGAAACCTCAACGAGCATTGTTAAACAAATACAAGTTCATTACGAAGAATTATCAAAGGCTCGTACGAGCCGCACGAACGTCAGTGATCCGCAAAATGTGACGTCTACGGGTGCTATTAAAAAACGAAAAGTTTCGGACAGTCAAAATGATTCGGAAATAAGTAAACACTGTGTGCCGAAAAAACGTGCCGGCATCAGGGACGACGAAGCATTCCGAAAAACAAAATTTAGAATTTATCACGATCAAGATGGCCGAGATGATCGCCGAGAAGCAGCAAATAAAGAATCCGAAGGCATCGTGGACAATAAATCGGGAGACAGCGCTGCTAATAAACGCGATCCTCTATCTTGTCGTCAAATCACCAATAGAAGATTGGATAGAATCCAGCTTCCAGAACTTGACAACAAATTTCCAGCACGTTTTACACCCAACGAAATTCCTCCAATACCGCCACCAGCTGCAAAGGTAATTGATTATAAAAATTCAATTTTTGAACACTTTTTGTAAAATTTGATTTTCTTGCGAACTTATGATTGAAAAAGAAATAAAAGCATTAATATTACATTCTCGAGTTGTATTTTGCATCTCGCACCATTTTAATTCATTTTATGATACATTCTGAACTATCTTAAAATCTTAAAATTAATGAAACTCTCATTAATCAACAGGTAAAAGCAGTGTATCGCGATCGTACATCAACGAAATCCGAGAGACCAAACACCACGAGTGTTTTTGTTTCTCGTGATCCGAAGTACGACTTGCCTTACGACGATTTTTTCATTGAGCACGAGTTGGAAAGGGAATTTGCAGCTTTGAAACTTTCGAAGAATCTTCGACGACAAAATATTACGATCGAGCAGAGAAAAATAATCGTGAAATTTCTTACTCGATTGAACGTAAGTGTAGTTTTCAGCATAACATGAAAATTTTGATTTTTTATTAGTTTCTGATTGAATTTTTTTCCACCAAGAAATTTATTCACTGGTTACAGAGTCACTTGTTTTTACCATCATTCTTTCTTTACCAAACTGTAAAACTATTCGATGCTGTTCTCGATGCGAAAATCGTAGACGTCAAAGATTTCCAATTGATCGCACTGGCTGCGATGTGGCTCGCCCTTAAGAGAGAACTCATTGTCTATAACATTCCATCGGTTAGAAAAAATTATATTATTCTTTTTTTTTTTTTTAATATGAAGAATCAAGATTCTTCGAAATATTGAATAAACAATTGTGCGTGAATAATTATTTCCAACTGGAATTATTTACATTCAGGCAGAGACAATGATATCGTTTGCCAAAGATTTGTACGAAGGAAGAGTGGATTTATTGTTAAAATGCGAAATCGATATACTCCAAACATTGAACTTCAATATTGTATTTCCCGATCCATTTTCCATTTTGTGTTACGATATCACAGCATGCACTCATTCGCAATTTATGGATTCGGTCGAAATTCATCGCGCTTATTGTTGCGGTTCTTACATGGTAATGAAACCTTTATATTTTATGAAAAATTACAATGAGTGACAAATCTTAATGAATCATATTTTTTCAAATATACACAATTTTACAGATTGACGTTTCATTGTTCGACGAAGAAATGATGAAAGTTTCAGTTGTTCTTTTAGCAGCTGCAGCTGCAGAAGCTGCTCTTTATTTTACGATGGAAACTCCTGATGAAATGGTTGAACCATTATGGGAAATTTGGAGGGCTCCTCATACTATCAAAACGTAATTATTTTAATACAAAATCACAACACGTAGATTACGAGTATTTCTCTATCCAGCTTTATTCAATTAAATTTGTATAAAAATTATTGACCAGTTAAGGGTTTCTTGTGTCTAATCGAAATTTAAAAACAAAAAACACGTGTCTTTTCCATTTTTTTTGTATCACTAACGGAAAATTCGAGTAATTTCCATTGCAAATCGCAGTTTTTGCTCCAGATATCGACTTTTGTTTCAAAATTGACGTTTCAGAAAATCTTTCGATCAGAGATAGTGTTTATTGATATATTGCATAAATCTTTTTGATTGTTTCAATTGAGATATGCCAAATTATGAAAATCATGCTCACCAAAAAAGTATTTTTTCTTAGTACGATTCTTCAAGAGTTTCGAAAAGACACAGATTTTTGTTTTCATTCCAACCAGGAATGACCTCTTGAAAGTATAATTTTATTGAAAAATAAGCCATCGTACAATCATGATACACCTTTTTTGTAAATGCCAAAAATTAAATCAACTTTATTTGCTGTTATACATGCAGATATTCGGATGGAACGATCAGCACAGTGAGAATGCTGTTGATAAGGAAAACTTTCGAATCTCAGAAGCGTCACAATGATGCTGATATTGTATTCAAAAAATATATCCGATCGAGGTACGGTAGAATTTCTCATTTTCTCGGGACTAAAGTCAAGGCCTATCTCAATGAAGAATAGTGTTTTTATTATTGTTAAAGTTTCGGGCTCACGTTCCTTGCTTTATACTTCTATAAAAATGATTCTTCTTCAAAGCTGACTAGAAGATCTCTCATTTAAAAATACAAATAAATGTCGGTTGTTTTTCTACTGTTGTATTTTATACTTTTATATTTTATATTTTATATTTTATATTTTATATTTATTAGTTGTTGTATCCTAGAATAAATGCATTTTTTATCATTTGCAAATTCTCTTACCCTTATTTACATTTGCATTAATTTTTGTCTACAGAAGAACGAACTCTCCTTCTGCTGTATTGTTTAGCAAAGAAATTAGTTGGTGGTTTAATGAAAAAGAATTCGTGATCTGATGTATAAAGGAAAACTTTATTTTCAAAGATAACAAAGGTTTACAGTATATTTTTTAATGCTCGACAATCTTAAGAACTAGACACGTCGATGCTTTTTTGAATAATTTTATAATTAAATCGTGTATTCTTTTTGTGTCGTTTCCCAATCGGCCCAGTGATCCCATTCGGTGTTTATGGACATCAGACCCTTAGCATCATCCTGTAAGTAATGAATAAATGACAGATTATATTATTTAAGTTATTATTTAATTACCAAAACATTAAGACAAAACTTAATGAGAATTATTTATAAGTGCAATAAAATCAACAGGAAGTTTGCATGTTTTTAATGAAAAGCTTGTAGTTGAGTCTCGTAATGACATAAAATCAGAAAACTGACCTTGAACAAAACATTTCGGTCACCACCCCAATTTCCAAAGAGATGCAAAAGATCCGGTCTCTTTGAATAAAGCGAACTCGCAGCCAATACACCGTGGGTCAATTCTTCAAGGGCACCTGCACTTTTCGTTGCCGAACTCACAATGACACGAGGTGGTTCAAGGCCGAAATTACACTTAGACCACTCGTCAACCGAGTTTGTTGTTCCGTCGGGACAAAGGAGCATAAAGTCCGAAGTTTTGATCGAGCCGTCAGTCGATTCACCTGATAAGAGAAAGAACAGAAAAAAATCATTAAGTACGTGAATGATATAATTTTTATGGGGTTTTGTATTCGGAATTACGATGAAGTTGCATAAATTTTAGCTTTCTAAGCCCTGATCGTTTACTGAAGTCGAGATTGTTATATTTTTAATGAAACTCCAAAATGTCATGTTATTTGAAAAGCAAATAACGCATGTAACGATTTTTTAATGGTTCGTTGATGGTTCCCTAAGTTTTTAGCTCACTTAGTAATTTTTTCTTGTATTCATTACTTACTAGCTTGAATAAGGTCTGTCAGTGGCATAAAAGCAACATCTCCCTTGTCGGCGATGAGGCATCTAAAAAAACGAAATAAGACGATTAACAAGATCAACACATAAATAATTGTTTCTTGATATCTGCTAAAATCGTTATTTACTTCAAGGCTCCTTTGCCACCGAAGTAAGACTCAGCGTCATCTACTTTGCATTTCGTGGCTTCGATAACCTTCTCATCTTTGGATTCGAGATTTCCTACACACTGTTGACAAAGTTTTGATCCAATTGGAGCACCAGGAGCGCAGGAGCCACCGAAGAAATCGACCATTTCTTCGGGCGATTTTACAAGATTGGCTTTCGTCAATGCTTTGAAAGGAGCAATCCATCCAGCGAAATTGGTACCGTATTGACTGTGACAAGATTTTTTACCCTGAAGATCGCCTTGAAATGAATGGAAAAATATATTCAACTCCTAAAAATCTTTGAATTCCATATCTAGATCGTTTTTTTCCCTAGATTATTGAATACGTTCAGAATAATTTTTCTATCTCCTTTCAGAAATACGTCCAATTCTTTCAAATATATTTATAAAAATTACTATCCATCGTCTTGGAAAAACAGACTCTTTTAGAATTTTTGATTTAATGCAGATTTACAAAGAAATTTCTGATATTTCAAAGAGAATTTTTTCTTACCTAATGTTTTGATCGTGCTGTCTTTCTTAATGACAGCTACAGCAGGTCGTTCACCCATTTTCGATGCTCCTTTACCGTAATCTTCAGAGATTATGGGTTTCATGTTGAAATGGGTTGTGGCATTGTGCACCAAACCACCCTCGAGTACGACCAAATCTGCTGCTTCGTTTCTGACAGCGTTTAAACAACTTTCGTCATCTGCTTCCAAAATACATTCAATTCTGGGCCTAACGTCTCTCGAATGTGCAGCTTTAGCAAGAGCTTGACACTTGGCTAAAGCATTAGAACTTGAGACGCACCAACGTGCGTCTCTTTCTGGTGCCCCTGAATTTCTTTCGATAACGTCCAAATACTTGGCTTGTTCTAAATGTTCTTGAGGGTTTACAGGAGGTGCGGTAACCGCGCGTGTTTTTTCGTCCAGCAACATTATGTCCTTCCACCATGCGGCATTTTCCTTCTCACCAAGGGCACCCAATTCAGTCAATTCCTGAAGGACAAACAGTTGAATTTTATTACCCAAATCAATGACCTAATTTTATTCGTTTTTTCTGTTCTTTTTTCCGAGGGCATGCGAAACCAAAAGAGGAAATCCTTTCAAAGTCGTGATTGGGAATCTTTCATCTCAATACGCTGCCAGACAATTTAAAAATCAAATATTATCCATAATCCTGATAATTTTTTTTTTTCAACTCTGCATAGCCCCTTGTAGAGACAATATTCAGACAATGATTATCAGAGTATTAGGAGCGTCCACCGTCAGGCGTTTTTTTCCAGGCACCATTTCGAATTGGCCAGAAAATTTATAGGAAAAATAAAAATCAAACATTTAAGAAATTCTTCATATCCTACGCGATTCATTTGAATAAACAAAAAATTGGATTTTATGCTTAATTTAATTGGAACTTAGGTATAAATTGACCTTTTGAACGGCGTTGACATTTTTCACTTGACCATTGGTCATATATCCTTGCCAGGGTCTAGCAGCCCACGTGCAAGGTTTAGTGGTTGCATCGATGGGCACTTTGGTACCATCGGGGCAGAAGTAACGGAAGTTGCTGGGGTCCTCCTTGGTTGGAACTGCTGGCGTTACACCAACAGGTAAACCGAAGAATCTCTTTACATAAATGACTTTGGTCCAGGCAACTTGACCACCGTTGTGGGCCAGACATCTCAAAGCACCTTCGTAACCGGAATAAAGGTCAGGATAATCGCAAACGCTGGGTTTCTCACAGAGAGCGCACATGTTGCTGTATGTTTCCTCTATAAAATAAAAAATATATGTTAACATTTAAAAACACTCATTTGAAAACTAGTTCAAAGCAATCGATACGTATTTAAATTTAAATTTGATTCAAAATTAGCCACGAGTTGGAATTCCAGTTTGAAATTTCTTTCTCTTTGCAATTTAAACTCAATGTCGCCTTTTGGAAATGACTGTAATATCAATTGAAATTTATATTAATTGGTGAGATGTTGGAGTCTCATTCTTACTGAGTCTTTGATTAATTAATGGGTCCGGTGACCAAGTGCCAACCAGACATCCTTTCTCGAACAGAGTACTAAGAGCTCGAATCTCATTTTCACGTGCTGAATATTCAGGATCGTTTATGTTGGCCAGGACACCCATTTCTGTAAGCTTGGTTATGGGTATCTTGTAACCAACGTTACGACCAACACCAGTGTGACAAGATTTAAGACCTCGAAGACTTTGAACATCGTTGATCTCCAAGTCCTTGTGAATCACCGCCACAGCCTCGTATCGATACACTGCATCGGGTTCTTCTTTTGTTCGAACCTGTTTTTATTTTTTTAACTTATTAACGTGATACTAAATTTTATCGTCTTGACGGGTGAGAAAAACAACGTCGTGTATCAAAATATGGTTTCTCCAACATTCTTTCCCCCAAACTTTCCCCAAAGTTCAACAACATCGTCTTTAGAAATTTGCTTTTTCGGGAATTCTTGGTAATTTCAAGATAAATAGTTGCACGTTATTTTACTTTCGTCAAAAGAGACCCCCTCTTTTATTTCTCTTGTAAAATCAAGAATGTCCGAAAACAGAGTGTGTCTGTTTTTTGGTTATTTCTCTCGCACTCCCGCAACTTAGTCTTATCACTTTAAATAAAAAAGGTACATCTTAAATTTTTTTTTTCAAATTTTTCTTCTAACTATATATATAGTTTAGTAGTCATTTTATCGAAACTACGACTAAATAATTTCACTGAAGTGTGACTTTATCGAAATTGGTGACTTTTATCGAAATTTACATGCTCGCCATGGTTGTAGCCTCGGCCAATATTTCGCATGAAATTTGGGTACGAGCTACGATCTTTCTGAACAAATTCTGAAATTCACTTTCAAACACAATGATTTTTAATCGAATTCGATTTTCATCGCGTTATAATCGCGCTTTTTATCAAAATGTTGAAAGATAATGTTGTTGAACGAAATTTCCAAAAAATGTTGTTCTTCTCAACATCGGTCTGTTGATTTTTCGAAAGTCGTATTGGAACGTTGCATGGTTTGTGCTTGTTTTACCACTTTTCACAAACTTTATGGCGGGGACGTAACACTTTTGTCCTGTTCTATAGACAGTTCTTTTTCGAAAACTCATGACTCAATAAATAATTCAAAAATTCTACAAATGGGCTTAATAATTACCGAAACCATAATTATTCATATTACTCACACTTCAAAATACTCTCATTTTTCTCCAATTTTTTTTTGGATTTACTTAATTTTTTTTTTTTTTTTTTCAGTTGAGTACCAAATATGTCATTTTAAAGCATCTTTACCTGTTCGACAATGTTGAAACCTGCTTGATCGGCGAGTTCGCTTTTTGCAGCGAGATACATGTCTTCAGGATCAACAGCAACGATATCGGCTTCTTTTTTAGCAACTTTGTCGATGCACTCGAATCTGTCACGACCCGATACGCAGGATATTGGCATGCCCTGTGCTTTCGAATCCTCCATCATTTTCAAACAGTCCTTCCAATATATCTCGGGTACGCATATCTTAACTTTACAGCCAATGAATAAAAAAACATTAGAACGCATTCGATTCATCAATATTCAATTTCAATTAATTCCTTGATCTTGAAAAGTCGTTCGTTGCCGAAGTTAAAACCGGTATGTTCTGAGTCAACGTTCATTTCAATCGCTTTCATTAATTTAATTCGTTGCACTTGACCTTGTCCAATTTTCGACCATTTTATTATAAATTCTCAACGTTTCCTTCCTCATTATATTGACGATAAATATTTTGACCGCAAATTAAGTTTTGAGATCTGCTTTTCGAAGTAAACAATTGTAATTAATGAAATAGTTGAAAAAAAAAAAAAAATAAGCCCAGTTTCTCAATCGGTTTTCTAACAACTTCTGCATCAGTGCATTTTACAAAAACGAAATTTGATGAAAGGAGTATGTAGAAACAAGATTCATTGTTTGAGGTGCTTTCAGAAAATCCATAAAATAAGCAATGTTTTGTTTTTAGAACGTGACAAAGTTTTTCACATCACAAATATGTTGAAATAATTCGTTTTAAAAGTGCTTACATGTGGGAGCTGTGGCTGTTGGTTCATCTGCAATGCAAGTCCCGGTGAACGTTGCCACCAGGACAACAAGGACGAATCCTTGGAACATCATGAACGATGGAGTCAACGAAGGTAAAAAAAAATATTTCCCACGATCGACCTTGAAACGCAGAGAGAAAAAATATGGCACTCGCGTAGCAAGTGTTGTTAAAACTAATTATAAACAGAGTTTTGCTCGAACAGATGAGGGAACGAATCGTCGAGTTGTACGAGATTGTATTCGCAGGATCTCTTCTTATATAGGTGCAACAAGCTCTTTCTTTCAAACGCCCAAGACCAGAGTGGAGAGGGAATATATTCTGTCATTCTCGTAATTCTCGTTCCCGATGTCCCTCTCGTTCTTGCTTGACCATTTCTCCCACCAACCACTACAATTCGTTCCTCCTCAAATTTAATTCACAATTCATAAAGATCGTTCATTTCATTAAGGGGCTGTAGTCAGCAAATTATGATGAAAAGTTAAAGAGCTGCAATTTATTTTTTTCATTCCTATTCAGTCATTCATCGTTCTGAATCGTCGAATCATTATAGAAATGAGCAGCGGAAAAGTTCGACATTGAGACTAAATATATGCAACAACAGTTTCGCAATGGCGTATTATTTCCCTGTAAGACAACGGGGAAAACCTTTTCTTTAGATAACAAACTCTTTTTATACATTCAAAAACGTATATTAGAATTTTATGAAACAGAAGAAATTCAGCAAACAAAAGAAAGCTTTTTTATTTTATCAATTTCTGCGATTTGACACTATTTAGGTGATCATAACGTTCCTAGACAAAGTTTATCGTGTGGCCTTGTCAAGGTCGTCTGTGTCATACGTGATATTCTTCTTAAACGTCATTGCTGTGATGTTCGTTTGAACTTGATGACCAAATATAGTAACTGTCGCTACCGTCTAATGCAATATAACTACGCAACTTAATAATAAAAGATTATACTATCAAATCTCGACGTCGATAATGAAAAAACCAAACACTGTAAAAACACTTTCTCGTAATCATGTCATTTTATTTTTTTTAAATTTCTTTCCCTGTTCTCATTCTGTGATTACTGTTCACGAGTTGTTTGTCGAATGTTATGTATCGTTTCAATTTGAATCAGCGTATTACAAGTTATGAAGTACTTAAGCGATTGCGCAGGCACGTACCAAGACTTGCTACTTCAGTAAGAAAATTCGCGTTGATACAAAGCGCTGCAGAAATGAGCTGCGGGAGTTAAAAAATCATTAATCTGCTAAATTCCAAAACGAAACGTCCTGAAGATCTTTTTTATGCGGACCACTATTCATGGGATATTCTCATAAGACTTTTTTCGGAAGTTTACAATGTATTATTTCTCAAGCATATGCACGCTGTTTTCGAAGAGCCCTGTAGATGTCAATGAAGAATAATATCAGTCAGGTTATCAAGAGGACTGCTGCACATTGCAAGAATACAGGGATTTCCCCGTCGCAAGAACCCACTTTGATTCTAGGAATTAAGTTGGGGTGAACTGAAAAATAATTCTTATCAAACATTGAAAATTGTTATGACAGTTGTTAAAAAAGCCTTGTTGTATTGTTTCTTGTATGTGTATATTTTGTCACATCATCTGTTTCACTCCGTCGTGTCTCGATCATTTGCACTTTGTCCCAATGAACTCGATCAATGATAAAAGTTGATTTGAAGAATGGTTTCTCACTTACTAGTGGTAAAAAGTGTGCGAAGTTTCAGTGCAAAATGCTCACGCATAATATTAACGATTTTCTTTCCTTCCTCAATTGGTCGAGGCTGAAAATTCATCAGGTGGATTAGGACTTATAAACGTGTTGATAATTATGAACTATAAGATTTGGAAGTTTCGAGCTTTTATTTCTATTGTGTTTTCTCCCTCAGCCCACGTGAGTAATCTTTAATATTCTAATTGAAGGCTTACATATACCGAGAGAGGTAGAATAGGTAGAATTCGGTGTTGAAAAATATTTTCATACGATGGTATCATAATTTCTGATCAAAAAAATCCAGAAACCGTTGATGTATTGCAGGTATGAAACAAAATTTTGAGTCAATTTGTTCAGAAATTTTGTTCATAATTTGTTCATGTTCAGAATGTTGCTTCTGGAAACGCTTATCATTTTGAAAAGTTTTTTCAACCGAAACATATTTTTTTTAGTATAAAAAAGACATAAAGAATGATGCTTTTTTTGATAACTCTAGACGTATGTCAGCCCTTAATCGACATCCAGCACTCTTTCAATCGGATTTTTTCAATATTCCTTTTTCTCTGGACAGTCCTTTTAGTCTCAGAGTCGGATAAGTCTTGAGTCTCAAGAGTTCTAACTGAGCCTGCAGCGCCAATAGTTCACCATAATTTTCTTGTACTTTATTGTTAAGTCTCGTTCTCTTCATTATTGTGTTTAATTTGGTTCTTCGATATTCTGCATCTCTTTCACGATCTTCGTTGTGAGTGACCATCGAAGTTTTGAAACTGGCTAATTTGATCTTTTCCAACGCATCTGAGCATCTTCTGTTTTTTTCTCTCCATAATGCTATTTTTCGAACGTTATCTTCACATTGTTTTCTTCTTTCTTCAAGAATTCTGTTGAATCTCTGAAACAAGTTTCAACCACGAGAAGTTATCTGTTTGTTTTTTTTTTTTTCAATTCCCGAGGACAAAATTAAAAATCCAGTTCCTACCTATGACTGTGAAATTCGGGGGGATTTTTATACAGGCTCGTCCAAGTGAAACTCAACGTTTCTTTATGAAGGCCATGCATCACACTACATCGTCATGATCTCAATGTTCGGCAATTCTTTATTTTTATAATAAAACGAATAAATATTTGCATACGGAATTTTTGAGACACTTGAATATCGGATTTTTGATATACCAACTTTTAGTTATCGAACAATAATCAAACAGTAGCATGGAAAATTATATGTATCAGTAACTTTTCAAGAATAGATCTTGGCTTATTAATTAGTTAAGTTTTCAACCGAAACAATCACGCAATCATTATTTTCATTTGCATTCAGTATGCAGGACATTTATGAATTTTCAAAAAATATGTATACAGTCATATATATCTGATTGCGTATGTATGTATAAACAAATGGACAAAATTCGAACTTATTTATTTAAAAAATGCATTTAAAATTAATCGACTCTGGATATCGCGATAGCAATTTTTTCACAACCTTCATACACTCCAAAGAAGTGTTCAGAATTTTTCAAAATTTTCCGATCTGTGGTTTTTGTTCAGAAAAAAAATTATATCAACAATAGTATCGTCTGAAAACCTCCGCTTATTTTTGAATTTTTAGTATAGATTCGTAATCATCGACCCCAAAAACTTAAGCACGCAAACTTTCAAGTCATTGGTGTACGTTATAAGGAAAAAATGTAGGCTTCGAAGAGCTATAATATTCATGTCAGAGAGGAATGTTACGCGTTTGATATCTACGGTGAATTATTAATTTGTTACAAAAAAGTGAACCATCGATTCTCTCATTAGCTACATTAGGACAAAGTAGTGATTTTTTTCCAACGATGATGATTTATAACAATGGTGAAATATGCTAAAAGCAGTAAAACCTCAGATAAAATGTCAGCTTTACCATTTTCGTCAAGTCGAGTACACGATCGGACGATTTGGTTTTCTTTTCAGGACAACTTTCACGCAGGTCGTTCATCAAGTAATTTTTTATTTCTCTCGTAACTTTGACACCTTGCAATACTTTGAGTTCTTCTCGCATATTGTCCAGTGTTATTTGCATACATTTATGACGCCATTCTCGCCAAATAATCGTACGACGAATTACAACGGTTTGTCTCATGGCAGTGAGCTTTTTTCGACCTGCTCGAATAATGGCACTGTTTGCACTTTCCAGAACAGAAAAAGGCACTAGAACAGCGTTGCGTAATTCACGTGGGTCACCGTATAATTCGCACTCTATTTGACCCATTTTTAGAACAAGCTGAATTTCCATATCTTCGAGTATTTTTCGATTTTTTATTTCTTGATCTCTCAACATTTCTTTCAATTGGGTTACTTTGGCGTCCATGATTGCGTACCCTTTCTGTTGTGATACGAACGTTTGCTCGGCTTCAGCCAAATCCACCGCACAAATTTTCAGCTGCGGAATTTCCAAAAAATTGTCATTTTTTTGTGAACTTGAGAAAACAATGTACCAACATTTTTTTAATCAAAATAGTTTAAAGGGCATTCTTAGTGTGACGAGCATCGAAATTACTGGTCTTCATGATTTTTTTTCAACGAAAGAACTTGGATGTGATCTGTACACTTGTTTTCATTTTTTCAAATAAAGTTTCACTTTTATTTTTGAATACTTTAAATACGCTGTTTTGAAAAATGACGTTTCGATCAAAACGCGTTCAAATTGAACAGCATGTTCCTCATAGTCTAGATTTGTTCAATTTCACACTGAGAAAGTCCCTTCAAAGTATTTCCGGAGATGTTGCGAATGAATTATGAAAGAACCGAATGATAAATGAAATTTTACGGTGTGTAACCTTAATCTCCAATTCGACTTTGGCTCGTCGAAGTTTGCACAAAACATTCCAATGGCTCGTGTCGATTTGAATAGGCAAATTATTTGGCATTGTGTCAAGACTGTCCATGCTCCGAAGAAAATCTGAGCAATCTCTAGGCAAGATTTCCGATTCGTCACAATTAATGATGCATCTGCCAATCTCCGTGAGATAAGTAATTGAAGTACAAGTTAATTGTACGTTTTTAGGTCGTTTTCGATAATGTCTCAACAAATGTTCGACCATTGGTTGCTTTAAATCTGGAAAGTCCCCGCGAAACTTGGCGTCTAGGATTTTATCACGTTTTAACAAATTTTCGTACCGATTTCTCGTCTCGGTCACGACGTTTTCCAAGGTCATTAAAACACTGCTCATATTTTTGAATTCTTTAGTGGCTGTTGACAATTCTTCGTGAGCAAAATGTAAAGTTTCCATTCCACGTAGTCTGAGCAAATGTCTTTGGGACTCTCGCAGACGCATGAGTCTCTCCTGCAAAACGGCAGACTCGATTTTCATCCGATGTAGTCGAAAAGTCTCGAGTCTACGATCGAAAGATTCAAAATCTCGTCTTAATGCCTCTGTTGATTAAAAATATATATGAATTAACGTCAAAATATGAAACTAATTGAAAAAGAATTTCTTTAGCTAAAAAAATAAAAAGAATAAACATACTTTCCAAGTCTACGATTTTAGTTTGTAGAATATTTTTATATTTTTCTCTTTCTTGTTCCAGCTCTTCACATTTCATGCGGTACATTTCGATCTCCGCCATTTCTTCTTTGTTATAATTCGAAGGATCTTTCGTCGTTAAACACAAAGGTTTTAGTGGATCTTTTTTTATCTCGTTCTCCCATCTTCCGGCATTAGTAACAATACATTAAAACTGAACGATGAACTGCTCAACTGATGCTTAGATTATTTTCATTCGAGAATTCAATATAATAAATGATTTTTTTCATTTATTCATTCTGCTTCAACATTATCTACTTATTTTACGATTAGTGATTGCTAACCTTACTTCCAATAAACCGTCCATCATCGTTTCTAAAGCTTCCTCCCGAAAGTTGTCATGTAATTTCAAATTTTCTTCTTGCTGTTTTCTCATGATTTCTAGTCGATTATCTCGTTCCAAATATGACGCAGCTTTTTGATTGGAAATTTCATCGTTGGTGACAGTCATGATGGTTTCTGGTTTTTCACAGTAATGCCATAATGGCTGTGACAATTCTTTGTCTCTTAGCGGACTTAGTTTGAACATTTCTTGCAATTCGTTAGCACAATAATCAATTTCTTCGAGACGTTCAGCTGCGATCGTTAATTCACGATTTTTAGCCGATTGCATTTCTTCAAACAATCTATTAAAGTAAATTTTAAGTTCCCTTTCTCGATCTCTGATTTCTATACTCGCGATAATACCTTCACAAAAACTGGGACATTTTCTTATCTGATTTACCGATCGATCCAATGTTTCGGGTAAAAATCTATCGGTTGTTGTTCCAACGATTGAAAATTGTTCAGACATTGAATTTCCTGTACTATTTTTTTCTTTGTTGATAAAGTCAAAACTCATGATAAAACCTTCCCATTTTCGTTGATTTTTTTCATTCAGGGATAATCGTGGCATTGCAAAATTATCGATCTTTGTTTTTTTATCTATCGATAATAAACTACAAGCAGGAATTTCCATGGAATCCCAACATAATTTTTGCAAATATTTCGACACTTCGTTTCTTTGGAAAATCTCACATTCTAAATTTTTAATAAGCATCCTCTCGGCTTCGATGTTTTCTTGTGCTTTTCGAACTCGCAAATCACGATCGAGATCGAAATCGGACAACAATAACTGAGCGTTCGGGGATTCATGCTCGTTTGCGTCCAAAAGAGATTTCAACTGCCAAAAACAATAATTTATTTTATACACGGACTCTGAATTATTTGAATTGATTGGTTTCATTGATTTTCCTTTGCGGATAAAAAATTACTTTGTCTCGTAGTTTCGAAAAATCTGCAAGAATCGAAGTACGTTCTCCAATACATTGTTCTCGTTCCATCTGAAGTTTCATCATGATTTCTCGTTCAATCCACGTCACATTGGAATCGTATGTTTCTTCCCAGTGGCGATTATTTAAAGCCAAATCTTCAATGTCAGGGACTTTTCCCACACACTTTAAGTGACTGCAAGATTTAATCATTTTTTATTTCAGCACTTTGATCTCAAGGTTTTGCCATATCAGTTTTTTACTCACCAAATTTTCGTAGCCACAAGATCGCCGTTTCTTCCCAACGAAACAATCGTATTGTTGCAAGAAGATATGATCGCCATTCTAGCTCCACCGTCCAGTCGATGATGGGCCATAAAAATAGCTATAACTTGCTGGACGTTTGTTCTGTTCCTTAGAATTATCAAACCATCGTAGCTACATGTCAGAACGAAGTTGTCATTCAAGTCGATTTTAATATTTCTCAATTGATGGCTCGATGTGAGAGCCTCGGTCAAGGTTAGTTCTTGGAAATCTTCCTATTGTCAGATATTCAATAATGGCCCTTAAATCTTTTTAAGAATATAGATTTGAGAACATATACGAACCGAAATTTCCAGGAAGTGTAACTGTTTCGTTAGATAAGGTACGACGATAATTTCGTTCTTGTTTCGACCGTAAGATAAAGAATTGAGAACATTCGTCAGTTCTATGACACACAGGCAGACTTTTTTCGATTGCAAAGTATCGAGCGAATAGATAACGATATTTTTACTAATTTTTCGGGATTCGCACGTCATAGCTAGAACCGCAACTTTCGCAAATTCATTCTCAATTTCGTATATTAAAAAGTCTATTATTTTTATTTCAAAATTTAATAAACCTAGCACAGAATAATCATCATTTTCCTTACTACCGATCACGAATAATTTATCTCGATTGAAATCTAAAACTCCAAGAAAACTCATGGACCAAGAGTAACGTATTATTTCTAATATATCTCTCTCTAAATGGACCATTTTAATTATTGATGGTTGTGAAACTGTGGACAGTTTAATTAGCAGGAATTTTCCGATCACAGTTCCAATCGCAATCAATGGCAAATTCGGGTGAGATGCGGCGCAGTTGACTGCAAGTAAATGAGTAAATTCATAAATTAGTTGAAATTGTTTGATGAATGTTTTATTTTTATAGTGATCTAATGAGCTATAAACTTTTCAATGAGTACGTCATTTGAATCAAAATATTTTTTCCTACCAGTTCCGTAAACTTCCAAAGTTATGTTCGATATCAATTGTCCCGTAAGACACTGTATAACATTTAGTCGATTCAATTGGTCGATAGCAACTATATGATCCCCTCGTGGATTAATAAGCGCGAGGAATTTGTAGTTCGAGCCTTGATAAGTTATATTTTCTACTTTGGGCAAATCGTCCTCATCTTTGGAGCCTAATTTCAGCATTTCTCCTCCGGCACAATACAATAAAATATATTCACAGGATTTAGCCATGAATAGAGGATGAGAACTGATTTGAATAGACCACACTGATTTCCAAGGAGTTCCCGATTTTACACGACTATCGGAGCTTGTTGGTTTTCTGTAAAACTTTTGGACAATTTTAATAAATTTCTTTGTATTCGAATCTCGTATTTGTTAGATGCGTAAAGTCATAGTTTTACGAAAATATGAGTATGTATTTTTTTGTTAAATTTAACTAAATAGTTTCACCAAACCCGCTTGCTACAAATTAATTTTTTGTTTTTTAGAACACATTTAGGGCACTGTTATAAAACTAGATCCAAAATTCCAGAAATATTCACCGTCGCGTATTTGAAATATTGTCAATAAACGATTGCACAATTTTACTCGCGTTCGTATGACGAATAATAGAAAAATTTGCATTTCACGTAACAACAGGAAAATTTTCTACAGTTATTCTTCTCTTCATTTCTTAATTACAAAGGAACAGGATTGATGACATTTGTTTTGAAACATTAAGAACCTTGACCGATTAGTTACATACATTTAGCGATATAAAGTATAAGCTTTGTGCTAGATATGAAAAAGGTGGTTATTAGTCGAATTCAAAACTTCTTATTAGACATTTTAACCGAAAATACGTATTTACATTTATAGATTTATATGTATGCGTACATTCCAGTTGCAAAATGTAACCAGAGAGTCAACTTTTAAACATGACTGTGGCGAGACTACAACGTTAATGAAATGACACATTTTGTATTATTTTTATTGGTTTCCAGTCCTTACTGATTGTGAGTTTGATTTTATGCAACGGAAACATTCGATATTCGTTTGGGTGAACTCACGATTATTTGCGATTGTCGATTGACAAGAATAATACCCGATCGAAAAGTTTCGATCAGAACATCATTTTTTGAATGTAATGCGTGATTTTCTTCTCCTTGGACGATGAGATGACGTTTTTTGCCATCGTTGAAATTCAAGATAATGTTTCCGTTTACATCGCATTCGAATAAATTACCGTCAGGCGACCACGATGTGCATGCAATTCTGTTCACTGTTGACGCGAATTTTCCATTCGTGGGAGATATCATCACGATTCTCGAGCACACGCTAATTTCGTAAACTACGAGATTGCCCGATATTTCACCCAATTGTGAAATTTGGTACGGCGAAGATGGTGAGCATCTAAATTTCAATGTCTTTAATTAATTAATATTTGAGAAACCATTTTTGTACACACACACACACACACACACACACACACACACACATACACACACGATCGTGCTCCCAATTCAATAATTGCCTAAGCCTAGAAAACTACGAATGAAAAAAACCATTCAAAATTCACTATTTCATAACTATGTATTTCCTAATTGTGTGTTGACTCACGTTATTCGCTGATAATTATCGGTAATGATGGTATCGATGGAAGCCACTTTTTCTCCAGTTCTCCATGACCAAATGATGATTCGAAAATCTGGAAAACTCGTGAGACTCACAAGATAATCGCTGCCTGCAAAAACGCACGACAAGTAGCCATTGAATCCACGTTCCAGAATGCAATTTGATACTTTTTGTATCCCAGGATACGTGAAAATAAATATTTTTGGAGAAAATCGTCTCTCTGCACTGGCGAACATTGGAACTACCTTGAAAAATTACCAAAATAAAGTATCATGGGTTCCAGTATTATCATTGCAATAATTATTGTAATAATTATAAGTATGATGACTTTTTGGATGTACCGGATGGGCAGCTAAGCATGAAGCACCTTTCCCTCTTTCTGCACTATCAAATTTTTCAATTTTCTCCTCTTTCGTCGTCAAGTTGAAAAAAATGACATAAATACCCGAAGCCATGGCGATTACGTCGTTGCTGAGAACGATGAAGTGCTTTATATTTCCAAATTTGATCCATCTTTTGTGAAAATAGAATATTGTATGAATAAGTTAAATTTTTTGATACTCTGCTGTTAACTCTAGCATCACTTAATCTTCTAGCGAAGATTTAAAAAAATAAGACATGAATTCAGGGAATAAGAATCGTTGTGGTAAAATCTATATGCAATTTATAAAGCAAAATAGTTAACTCGTTAATTTGTTGAATGGCCATCGCCTCGTTTGCTAAATTGTTAAATATTTTATAGTACCTCGTTTCTACATTAGCCGGAGTCATTTTTCCGATAAAATGTCGATTGGATTGCACATAAAAAAAGTAGAACGAAGACTTTAATTGGAAACACTTTTACTGACAGAGGGTTGATGTTTTTTTGCTTTTTAGAACGAGAACTAAATTCTTCACAGGATACTTCAGAGTTGTCGAAGTTTCGTACTGTTCTGCTCAGATTCAATGTGGAATTCGGTAGCCTAGAGACGCCAAACAAAGCTAATATTATTCGAATCGATTTTCGAGGTACGCAAAGTATACAAAGGTGTACAAGCATTCCTTCAATATTTGCTTGGAACTCCGACCAAATGCAATTCACGTGTCTCATTTACAATCAATCGTTCCGAATCCGAAAAAATTTTCGTCCCCGAACGATGGAGATTGTTGGCACGTTGGCGAAATCGTATTTTGGCACGTTATTCCTTTACCGGGAGTCAAACAGTAGGTAATTGTCACTTGTTATAAAGTGTGCCACTGGATCAAAGCGTTGAGTGGAGGAGTACATATCGATGGTACATTTTATACGGGAGGCCCCGTTATAGTACCATACAGTACATAATAATGTGACTGCGCCTTAAAAGACGTTGATTCGTCCTCAACACTTTCGCATTCCGTATGATGATTTTTTTTTATTATTATTTTTCTTTTATTTGTCCCCAATGATCGGAGTCCATATATATTCTAAAGTATGATTTTGAGGTCCAACAAATTGACAAATTTGACTTCCGGTGGTAAGGTATGTGTAAACTCGACCGTGGACTCGACTTGATAAAAAAAATCTAAGTTCAGTCATTGCCAGTATATTTTGAAAAACATTAAGTTTCAGATTAAGCTCAAGTCTGACCTCAAATTCAAAATCAAGACCTTCAAATCAAACGTAATTTTTTTCAAGCTTTTCTTAAAATTAAACTTTAGGCTTCGTTTGGTTCGCACACACGCTTAATTCAAAATGGAATAAGTTCAACGCCCGAATGAAAACAAAACAAAAAAACAATAAGTTCTTGAGGCATTGATTTATGTTTCCGTGATTAAATTTTCGTTTTTTATTCAAGTGGAAGGGGTGACAATGGTGAAACGTCATATGGTTGGAAGACGAATGGAACAGTAACCTACTAAAACAAAAGACACTAAGCCCCTCCAATGAACCCCAATATAAAACCTGAGTCGTGACACGATTTTTTTTTATTTCCAAACTGTTCGAGCCTCGGAAAGTCGTGTTGTAGTTTTCGGAATTTTTTTTTCAGTTTGAATGATTGTTCGGCGGTTCTAGTGTAATTTTATTGTGTCAGTGTTCAACTGAAACATCGCGAATTTTGGATTATTATCCTGAAAAAAGGTCTTTATGCAATTATATTTTAACTTCAATGGAAAAACTGTCAATTTTATGTTAAGTGACTTGCGATACTTCGGAAAATGATGTTTTTATTGAAACGAACGTTGATGAAGAATTATTTTTTTGAATTATTATAAAAACTCAGTATTTATAAAAAATATCTTCACGTGCACGTGAGTTGAAAATTGTCGATAAGTAATACTCGTAATGTTTCAGCTTAATAATTGATTTTTTGACTTCCGTACAAACTTTTTAGTTACCGTGTATTGTGATAAAGTACAAAATGAGTATAGTGTAGAAAAAATTATTTCAATGTGTCATAGGGTCGGCTGGGCAACGACCCATTCTCGCGAGCTTGTAGAAGGGCGTTGACAGTTATTCACTTGTTATGCAGGATGTTGATTCAAGGCATTTAGTATGCCAATGCAAAGCTACTCTTGATTACTTTGTAGTCACTTCGCGTGTTCTCGATCGCATTACTCTTTATTCGATTTCCTTTGGTAAACTCGTTTAATTTCTTTGACCTCGATAACACTTTCTGATAAGAAAACACTTTTAGGTACGATCGAGGATTATCATACAAAATGATTTCACCTTCTAGAAGACATTTTTTTTGTGCACTTTTGGTGATTGTTGTTTTTTCGACCATTGCTAATTCGTTGGAAAATGGTCAGAATATTCCTATCAATCACAAGGAGAGTGGAGTCTCTACGAGTACATCTAGTCTTAATGTGGAACCACGAGGAGACACTGATGGCTTGGACATCAATGCTGTCGAAGAAAAGTCCAGAAATTCGGGAACAATATCTTCAATAAATGACAAGAGTGATAAACAACCGATAATTCTTGGGACGTCGAAAGTGGCGATTGTATATTCTGAACGAAAACCAACATCGTCCGACAAGGAAAAAAGTATTAAGGTCAGTGGTCGCCATTGATTAACGCCTTAGGAATATATTTAACACGGATTTATAAAAAAATACTTGAGTTAAAAAATGAAATGAACGAAAAATAACAAATTATAAAATTACTTGCCGAAGTCTGTTTTCCGTTTACTATAAAATGGTGTAAATAATGTTTCTAGGCTCCAAGGGTAGTGTATCCTCAAAAGCAAGTCACTATTCCTCTGAAACAAAGTTCGGCCGATCGAAATTGGCGAGGGGTCAGAGTTTCACAGAGGGACAGTTATCTCGATGCGTTCGAACACTCGCAGACGAGTAAAGATCCACGGGAGGGTATCATTAGTACTGACGTAAAGCCCAAAGTACCAAAATTGATAAGACGTGATTACAGCGAGGGTCCGGTTTATCGTCATCCGCACGAACAGTACGGAGGACCGAAAGAATCGAGCTCGTCTTACAGTTTGCCACAAGAAGTCAATAATCGTTTAACGACTACCAAAAACATTGCTCGAATATCTTACGGTGGACCAACGCCTGAACCATTTTATCCAACCCCCAGTGATTCTTATTCCTTGCCTATACAATCATCCGTTAAATTTAATCACAACGATAATAACGGATTTTATGGATCACCGCAAATTTCGTACGGTTCACCAACTCCGCAAACCCAGATTTACGGCTTGCCGAATAACAATTACAACAAAGCTCCAATCGCTCCACAAAATTCTTATGGACCGCCCAACAATGGTTATCCTCCTGCAGGAATACCCCAGCAAGGTGAGGCGAGAGGTAGCGTATTGGCATTTGTAATTTCGAGTCGTTGTGTGTCCCATGTTCTCTGTTGTTTTTCGTAACACTTTGTTATTTTTATTACAATTTATATGGCTTGTTAGTATCGGGAGTGTTTCAGAAATTTCAATAGAGTATGATTTAAAATAGACATCCGACTTTGAAAAATCTTTCAAAGTCGGATGTGATTGGACTTTTTAAAATATAACGTAAACCTATCATAGCGTACAGTATCGAATGATGAAATTTCTAAGCGAATGTTCTTTCTATGAAAAATAGAATGAAATAGAAATTTTCTAAAAAAAAATAGAATCAAGTTTTTGGTTTTTTTCTACATCTAAATATAGCGGTTCGATATAAACTTCATATTCCCGAACCGTTTACTCCTTTATTCATCAAGTATATGAATTATTCTACGCTCATTTCTTAGAGGCTTTATCCTGGAAGCAATCGCATAGAGTTTTAACACGTTGTTCATTTCGCGCAATTATTCAATACGCTGTCCTCTGGAAGTTCGCTTTCAAGGTTTTTCAACATTTTATAATTTGTGATTTTTTCACCTTCTACCAAGAAGTTTTTATTATTCTTCCCAGAACTTACTCGCTTTCATTGTCAATGAATAACACATTGTCTTACGTCTAAAGTTTTTTCAAGCAATACTGTTTAACGATTTTCCTTAGTTGTTACCGAGTGGAAACTTATCTTTTTGTGATTAACGTAGTAGTCTCGCCAAAGTCTCATTTAAAAGTTGATTTTCCATTGAGAAAAACGTTCTGTTAGAAAAAGTCAATTATTCAGTTGAATAGGAGCAACCCAAAATTTTTCATGAATAACAAAAATTTAATTCAAAAAATTTCATTCAATGATCCAATAATGTTAGCTCTCATAACTTATAATCGTTATTCTGGTGGATTTTTTTGTATTGTCTATGAGTAAGCGATTCGTACTTTATACTGACCCAATTTTTTTTCTATTATCGTTATTTTTAAAGCTTATGGACCTCCACCTTCATCCTTGTACGGAGCACCTTACGCCATTCAAAGTCCTACTCAACAACTTTCATCAATGATGCCATCGATCGATTTCAGTTGGCCATTCGCCCTTAAGCTAAATGCTTTCACCCTGGCCAAAATTTTGCTCAAGCTTGTTATCTTCAAGATGATTGTTAAATTCATCGCTCTCATTTGTCTTCTGCTTTTCATACCGAAATTGGAGATAATTAAAAAAGTTGAGAACAACGATGATTCTGATGACTCTGACGATGGTCGAAGATTTTTTTCAAGTATGTTTCTTAATTTCTCTTCAACAAATTTGATAATGTAATCATTTAGTTACTGTGTGCAAATTACCTTTTTTCTATTTATTTATTGGAAATGTTTATTAATTTTTTTTCCCCACAGAGGATTCCACACTCGAACGTCTTAATATTCTCACTGCTTTTGTGACAAGTGCGATCGAGAAGTACGAAACGACAACTGAGAATTCGGCCAAGTCTGTCGACGATTGTACGGGCTTTTCTTGTCGAGTGAAAAAATTCTTTAGCCATGAGGAAACCTGGAATGATTACATTCGTTTGTTTAAACGCTACGTAGCTGAAGAAACTGACATAGACGATGTCAAGCGAGAAGTACAAACGAATCGTGTAGATTCACGATAAATTCATTTGACCAGAACTGCGAGATGTTAAAATTAATGCTCTTATTTATTTATTTATTTATTTATTTATTATTATTTTTAACATTCAAACTCAAAAGTATTGTACATAATGTATAAAAGTATATACAGTTCTAGTAAAGTGTTAAAATAAAAACGATTTTCGAAACAGAACGTTGTGAAATTGCACAAAAAGCACTTTAGCAGTTCTCTTCATAAAAGTTGATGAAAAATCAATCGAAATCATTATTGAATAAATCGTTCAATATTTTTTTTCAATATTACAAAACTCATTTGCCGAGTTTCATTTTATTTTTAGCCAAAAACAACTCCTGATTTGTGCCGAGTGCGTATTATCGAGAAATAAATGTTTAGTATTTCTTGTTGGAGGTATTCCAACTGTTTATAAAACCAGCCGAAGCTCATTGTGCGTTATGAAGAAAACATGAGTAGCATACACTACCTTTTCGAAGTTATACGCGTAGTATATGGGTCTTTATACATGAGAGAAACCGGTTTACGAGATGGACAGACGGCATCCCGTATGCCTATAACTCTGAAGGGATACGTGTTTGTCGTTTGCAATTTAAATAAGCTATACCGAGGCTACAAGAATGAGTCAGGAGAGGAAGTCGAACTTGTGAATACCTACCACGATCTTTACTGAATATATGGAGTATGAACGAATTTATATAAATTGCTATTGACTATAAAATGATCGTATCTGTACAAATTCATATATTTAAAGATCGGATTCAATCAATTTTTTACAATAATCAGTTAATAATCCATTATAGAGAGCATCAGAAGTGCTCGGAGTTTACGGGATGAATAGATCGCGAAATACTGAAGGGAATATCATTTTGATATTTCTCTGTTCGGTGTACTGTTCATGCGATATTCGCTGCTTAGGAACAACCAATCCGGAACATCATTAAGAGAAGGCATGAAGTGGGAGAAGCATCATTTTACCGACATTAGACCTACTTCTTATCATTGGTGCATGCAATAAGTTTTTATTAATTTCGTCAATATCTCATGAACGGTGCATCGGAGAAAAACCACGCAAGCAATTTTCTCTTCAGAATGTCATAATCAAAGTAAACCTTAAGAACGATGTTAGAAAAGAGACTTCTCTGTATTCTTGTAAACAATATGATTAATGTCCTTTGAATATTTTACATGTTAGGTCGTTAGCGATTCTCATTTGTTTATCATTATTTCACTCCCGAGCATTCGCTTGCAATTGAACAATAACGATGATGAAGGGGAAGAAGAAGGGCTTGTGTGAACTTCCGTCATTAAAAATATGGGTCAACCACTCTCGCATAAACATGTGATATGATAACAGGCAATCACTCCATGTGAAGACGGGATCAATATAGCTATTCGTTTTCATCGTATTGCAGTGTGTTGATAAATTCATTTTCGTGTCGTTTCAATATGAAGTTTGTTTCATTAATTATCTAAATTTATTCGACGTCGTTTTCGCAGTTTTAGTTTGGCTCAACCAGCATATGACGCCCTTGATCTTGTCAATGGCTTGTTTTTTCTAAATTATTCTGATGTTTTGTTTTCAATAAACGAAATTTAACGAGACCAATCGTCAAAGTGTTTAAAATTTGTCATATTTATGCTCAGGTTACTCGTTTCTTGACAATGTCAATTATGGGGTTTTTACGTTGTAAACAACGTTTCGTACGCACCCGTTAATGGAAGGACATTTGATTGTGATGAAGCAGCAGTGTATACTAACGCCGTCTTCGTACGAGCTTACGTTCAATAGGATTTAACTGGATTTATCAGTGGCTATGGTCATGTAGCGAGAAACGAGGTTGATGAACGCTCTCTCGACTCTTATCCATCATATACGCCATGTACAGATACGTTCGCAAATGAAGTGTAAAGCTAGTGCGTCGCAGACGTTTAATGCGTCATCCTCATCGACGTCCTTGAATTTTCATACGTCCAAACAAGAATTGAAATTATTTTTATTTTTTTATTCTCTAGGCTGGTTTATCGCTATTTTATCAGAATTCAACTTGGGCTGACTTTCGCATATTTTTCTGGACTATATGGGAAAAATCTGTGAACGATTTTCAAAAATATTACATGACTCGAGGTATGAGTGAATGATAAAATAATTATGTATCGCAATTAAATTAGTTTGACGACAAGTTAATATCGAGAAATTAATATTGCCACCGACGACCCTAATTTGGTGCCATTTTTTAATCAATGTCATTGTGCGTACCAGCTCTTAAGAATTTAAACTTCTAGATAATTCCATAATATTTAATTTACCTCTTTACCGAAATGACGGTGCGTTTAAAATAATACGAGCGGAGCGAAAGATCGGTTGTATTATAAATTACGTGCGTGTATTTGATCGAATAAACGAGACGTTTAAAGACAAACCTCGTGACATCGGAGGCAAACGTTGATTTTCATTGTAGCGTGATCTAATCTCTCGTAATCTGTGGTCGTTGAATGGGATCGGGGCAAATTGGCAACGTGATAATATCAGGTCAACGTTGGAACTGGACAAGAGTTACGGAGGTCACAAACGAGCCAGTATTCACTGGTATTTTTCTATTCACTTCTATGCCCGAGTCTTTCTTCCTCTTTCTCTCTTGATCTTTTTCTCGCTACGGATACCGTGACGAGTGTTATGGTTCAATCTTTGGAGGGAAAAATCGGTATGAGAGGACTCGATTCCAGGTGGGGGAAGATGAAAGAGATCGAGATTGGTACATATAAATGGCATGATATGGCATGGACGTGTCGAGTCTCTTTTATAAATTCGTCGTGAACGTTTCACTTGGAATTAAAAAATTAAAATAAACTTTGTGTGCATTAGAATCCTCGTGAAAAATTTATAAACAACGGAGCGTCGTCAATCATGAAGGGAACTATTGCATTGCGTGAGTAGGACCTTTAGTCGTTAATCACTTTTTCCATACCAATTTTTCATTTATGTAATTCTCACACGATTTACGAATCAGGCTACAATCTATTTTTTCTTCAATTCGACTTTCAAGTTGGAATGCAAGTACGTAAGTCTCTTTTACTCTTAATATTTCAAACCTAGATACTTTCGACACATTTCGCCTGGAACTCATGGAAAGTTTCAAGAGTCCATCAAGTATTGTACAATCCTGATCTCGACAATCACAATCAAAACTATATACGTTGTCAAGACTCACCGATTATTCAATGTATGTGACCATTATGGGCACTCGACGATGCACTCACTCTGCCATCAATGATCCTTCTAAAGCTTCATAGCTTCCTTTATCAAGAATAAGGAAGCTTGTTTTTTTTTCGATTAGAAATTAAAAAAAAAATTTCGTATACCCTGAAGTTATTGTGAGGAAATAAAAATTTAATTTGTCCTATACCGCATAATATTTTTCAGTGTTGGCGGTCACATGCATTTTTGCATTGTACACCGAAGCGAGTGCGAAACCATCGGACGTGGGTACAAAATTAAAAGATGTCAAAGAGCCCAAGGAGATCAAGGATTCTGCTACGGCGTCAAAAGAAGTTAAAGACGCCATTAAAAATGCCAAGGATGCAAAGAAGAAAAAGGACTGCGCTAAGCCTTGTCCTGTAGCTTATGATCCTGTCTGTGCTCATGATCCTGCTAACCCTGCTTTCAAACCCGAGACCTTCGGAACCCCGTGCGCCATGGAAGTTCGCAATTGTGAAACGGGCAAGAGTAAGTGCATAATCATTTTATATTATATGATTTGTTGTCATTTCTTTAAAGTTGATTTGCCACTTTTCAATGTTATCAAATAATCTGACGATCCCAAAAATGTTCATTCTTTTCTTTTTCCAGAACAATTAAGAGTTTTCACGTAAATGAATAGGAATTTTGAATGTTCGGAATAAATTTTCAATACTATTGTTTTTTTTTCATTTTCAGAATTGACCGTAAAGGCCAAGGGCGCATGTCCCGGTGCTTCTGGAATGACAGTCTAAAGAGTATTCTCGAGGGAACTTCATAAACGTCATTATTGCATAACAAATACACAAAAAATATAATTTATATACCTATTTCGAAAACCACTAACATGCATTTAATGTCGAATGGCTGGCGTCATTTGACCGGAAACGATAAACGAATCAATGTTATGAGTAAATGAAGATGCGATTGAAGATAATTAGTCGAGATCTAGATTAACCGAGTTTTAATTTGGACGTAAAAAAACAGAAAAAAAATGTATGAGGAAAAAAAATTATTAAAAAATTTAATGAAGAGAGACTATGTTGACTGTATAAAATTTATCCACAAATGATACAGTTATCGTCCGACGTTAATCCGATGAGTTTTTTTTCTTTTCTGATTTACCATGTAATTTGAGAAATACGCAAAGTCGTTTTGGCGCACGATGCATGTACTCGAGGAAAAAGCATTGTTGTTCGATTACGCGACTCTCTCGTGTCTCGTCAGCAAGCACCACGGCTGCTTTATTTACTCGTTTAATTAGTAAATATGGGCGACAAGGATGGGTCTCGTATTTAAGGGCAATGGCGACTGTCAGTACGTCGTGAAGCTTCTCGAACGTTTGGATAATGTCGAGAAACGTTCTTCCTCTTTTTATAAACTTTAACAAGACGATAATAAAGTTTTATTTTTTCACGTTTCTTGTTCTCTGTGAAGCTGACGTTTGTCCAGATATTTGGAATACTTGTTTCATTTCAAAATCACGTCAACAAATTGAGAGTACGACAAATCGAATCAGTGATATTGAGGGTCGGATTTCGAGAGTCGAAAGACGCTTGCGAGCAGTTGAACAGCCAGGTAAATTTTTTCGCCGTAGTCTCGTTCAAAAATAAACTCGTCCATTAATTTTTGAGAACTTTTATATTAATCTAGGAATCTGAAAACATAGAATCTCTTGAAAAAATGTTTAATATGAAGTTTAGAACCTGAAAAATGATCATCTTACCCGTAATTAACTTTAGTTCACTGTATCTCCGAAACTGAACGGTCAAAATTCTTCATTTTTTTTAAACAAACTTCGTCATATGTCCCTCTGTGATTGAAAACAAAAATCTGTAGAAGAGTTTCGGAGTTATTCCCTAAATTGTATAATATGTAACTTAATGTTTTGTAACCCTCAAAATTAATGATATTCGTTCTGATTTAAATATGAGTTCAATTAAAAAAAAAAGATCGTCACATCGAATTGTATTGCACAAAAAAGCGTTTGCGGATTTGTTTCTATTTTGTAATTAAAAAAAAATTGAACTAAACGTCTTTCCTTGTACCGTGTACTCGGAAAGTTTGGGAAATTCGAGGCTGGCCAGGAGATTGGGAAATTTGCGCCGAAGGACCGTGCAAATGCAGGCCGGAAACTAAATCCATTTCCTGCTGGCGAAACGATCTTCTTGATGTACCACCTTCGCAATTGGTACCTGATGACACACTCAAGCTGTGAGTTATTTCCCTTCCTCTTCGTTTAATTCAAATCCAATAACAATTGAAAGCTCGTTTTTCATGCGTATTGCGAGAAAAAATAATTAAATATCTACTTCCTTATTAGTGACCTTGGGAGTAATCAATTAACTGCTTTGCATCGTGATACCTTTCGGGACTTGACACAATTGCAGGATCTGTAAGTAACCATTATGAGAAATACGAAAATGTATATGTTTTTATTTTTAATTATCCCATTTCAAAAATTTGTATTATTAATATTACAGAGATTTGAGCAACAATTTGATCGAGCATCTTTCACTGCATTCATTTCATTCGTTGCACAGTGTAACCCATTTGCGACTAAGTAAAAATTTGTTGTGGGAATTGCAACCAACCCAATTACTGAGAATGCGAAATCTCCATATTTTGTGAGCAAATGCAAGATTAACGGTTGAGAATTTATATTTTCATTCTTAGCAAGGTTCAATTATTGTTGTTTATTTCTGTTTTCGCTGGACTAGTGACGTTTCGTCTAACAGACTTCGATCTTTGCCGGATGGCTTATTTTTGACAAATAATTTTTTGCTCCTATTGGACATTTCGGATAATCGACTGAGCACATTATCAGAAACTGTATTTCAAGGATTGAAGAACCTGGAGGAACTTTTACTAAGCAAAAATCGTTTTTCAACTCTTCCGCGGGAAATATTTCGTGATCTCTACAATTTAAAGTGCATCCGGTTAGACGAGAACGAACTTCGTGAATTGCCCATTGGTATTTTCGAATTTCAAGTGAATCTGGAACGATTGGATCTTCGAGATAATCGTCTCGTCAGAATATCAAATGGATTGTTGACATCGATGAAAAATTTGCTCGATCTCGACCTCTCTAATAACATGATATCGCACGTAAAATTGAAAACTATTTCACTTTACCATAAAATCCATATTGATCTTTGAGAATGTTACCGATTGCTAATTTATTTATTTTTAGATTTCTTATCCCACTATATAGTTTGACTCAACTCTTCATGTTCTCTTAATACAATATTTTAATGTAAATTTTATTCCTTTGCACAGATCGATTCCCATGCACTGAAAGGATTATTGTCATTAAAAGAATTACGACTGGGGAGAAATAATCTTAAAGCTATACCAAAAGGACTATTTCTCGAAGCATCGCTACTTCAACAATTAATTTTTTATGCCAATGCGCTTCAGACTCTTTCAATGGATGATTTTTCTGGCTTAACGAATTTAACAACCCTTTTTCTTCATTCCAATCGTTTGAGGATTCTTCATCCTGAAGTTTTCAATCACGTTCCCAATTTACAGAAATTGTAAGGAACATCATGGTATTTTGTGCCATTCATTTGATAAATACGAGACTCACAACAGGTGTGACTCCGACTAGTTTTTATTGACAACAATGTATATTTTCAAATGAACAAAAATTTGTTTCAATGGATATGTTATACTTTGGTTTTTGAGTTCTTCAAAGTGAATGTCAAAAAATACACTCAAGGATGGGGAAATTTAGAAATTAATTATAATAGCCTAAGATGGAAATTTCCATTTTGCAAATGATCATTTAGATCGGATAGAGCTGGATTTTTTTTACTGGGTTAATTTTTCTTTTTGTCCTTGTCAGGCAACTCGAGGACAATTATTTATCGTATTTACCACCAAGGATACTAGACGGTTTAAAATCAATACAACAACTGCGTCTATCGCGTAATCCATGGCATTGCGATTGTGGAGCTGCGTATCTGGCAATGTGGTTACAAAAAAAATATCTCGTACAATCAAACGTGACCCACGAAGTTTCGCCTTCTGGTACGACAACGAATTTTTGGGAATTCGGTGGCGGCGCAATCTGCAGAGGTCCATCAACTCTGGGGGGGAGGCTTCTCATTCAACTTACTTTCCATGAACTTTGTCAGGGTCAATGGGCCTCCATGAAAGGTCTCTCTCCAAGACTTCCCGTCGAATCACTTGGTCTTGTGACTCCGTACGCTTTATAGAAAACAAAATATATAAACAATACAAATTCAATGATATCTTTACGAAATATTCTTCGTTGGAATTAAGGAGTCCTGGTGGTCTGGAGCTCCAAAATTTGGTGTATAATGCGATTTTTTTTTTCATCATAAAAATAAAAGAAAAACGATATTTTAACTTTCCCGATTTATTTTTACGTTTATTGTAAATACAAAAAAAAATTTTTTGAAATTAAAAATATTTTATTTCTGTTATAAAAATGGCGCTGAAGTTGACTCCTCCGAAAAGTAGCACCCGGGCGGTGTTACTGATTTTGGTTGTTCTATCCATTTGAAAAATAAACACCCAAAAGAGTATCAATCAGTATGAGTGCAGTTATGAAAAAAAAAAATGAGTGCAGTTGTGCGGAAAATTGACAAAATGGCACGCTTTTGAAAGTGAAGTTCTAAATACCGGGTTTTTTTTTACCAGTTATTTACTTACTTCACCACTTACTTACTACCAATACACCTTTCCAATAAATTATCTGCTGTTAGAACTTGTGAAAAAATGTAAAAATGAAAGAAATTTCAAATATTCGTGGAGTAACACTGTTTCTGGAGCATTAGGCATAATATATGTAAATTTATAATTATGCTGTAAAACTTTTTCGATTCATTATATTTGTTTAGATAATTTTACTGTCAAGTGAAAATCTCTCAAGAAAGATTTTCTAGTAAAAGTATGGAACGAGAGAAAGTGCGAACTCGATGTTCGTTGTGCACTCAATGGTGCATAGCTGTAGGAAAATTCTGAACACTGTACAATTCCATTAAGGAATTTCATAAACATTTCCACAGTATGTGGCCATAACAGCAGAGAACAATCGCGCAATACTTTAACATAGTACCGAGTTATCATTAAAACCCCTGGTTTTGTTGAACAAACCATTAAATTTTACCGTGGCCTTTACCACTTTGCTCTTGTTTGAGAAATAAACGCGCTTGGAGATCTTGAATATTTTGAGCTTCAATATTCTGCTTCGTGTAGATATATATTTATTGACGCATAGTCGGATTATTAACCTGGAAAATGATCTTTACATTATTATCCTGACGACTATAGACACAAAAAATTCTGGAAAAACAATTATAATATCTCGAGCCTCTCATGTTCATTCATAAATTCTGCGATAGTGTATAGTGTGCGACATTTTTGTCTTCGTCTTAAAGGGAAAAGAAGGAGTCATTTATTATAAACGAGATAACCAGATACGGACGACTCTCGTTTCTTAGCGAGTCAAATTGGTCCTCGATAAAGGCGGAAGAATAAAGCTTGGCGGGGGGATTTTGTTATCGGGAAAAAAAAAAAATGTCTGTATAGGGGAGAAACGCACACGACGAGGGAAATATCCCACGCCTGGATAAAGCGTTGAGAACGGTGGGGAACTCACGTCGTATTTCATTACCAGACTTCAAGAAATCAGTACGAACCTTGCGATGGCCGAACGAACTACCGGTCTCGAGACCATACGGATTCTCGAGAATCTTCTCAAGATACTCAAGGAGGAACATGTTTTTGACACTTCGGGTGAACAACCGGTCGTTCAATTCATACATCCTAAGGAATTGCAGGTATGCTCTTGCCTTATGCGTTATAAATTTTTAAAATGAAAAAGAAACTACCAGAAGCCAGCTCAAAAAAAGCATTAAAAAATAATTCAAACCACCGAATAATTTGATATGTAAATAAGAAAACTCTGTATGAGAAAATGATTCGTTATTAAACATCAATTTCGATTATTATCGATAGTGTCTTTTATTTAATAAAATAATTTCAATTCAAGTGTCAATAACAATAATAATGAATATATCGAATCGAAACAGGTATATTCATTTTTTTTCTTAACACATATATTTTATAAATGTTAAAGTGCAAAATCTGATTCAACGATACCGAGTGGAGTATTAAAGCAGAAAAAAAATGGAGCCTCTGAATTTAAAAGACTTATCAATCACTAAATGTGTGCATCGTTGTGCTAAATAAAATATATAACTGGGACGAGGGAGAAAACTGACATGTATAGATAAAAATGGCGTATCCTATAAAAGTTGAAGCGAATGCAATTTTAAGCCTTGTTCGATAAAGATAAGACTCCGTCTATTGCTCTCAATTCGCGTGAATCAAATTCCACACCAAACGAGAGCACATACACAGTTTCGAAATATGCTGAATGAGTGACTCAAATGTTTACCATATAAATCTTGATCGTTTTGGAATTAGGACGAGCCAACGATTGGAATAGATTTCTTCGAATGTTTGTTTTTTTGTGTGTAATTGACACATCATTGTGATGATCTATTCAATTTGCCAAAAATTATTCTTTCTTGTAGATCGAAAATTTTTATATTGAGTTTGTTTCTAAGGATATTAAATTACGAATATCATTGAATTAAAAATTTAAATACTTCATTTATCAATTTCACACGGATGTAGCTGGCTTTGACCTTGCAAAAAATTACATAATTTACGTCCTGTATTAAAAAAAAAAAAAAAAACAAAAATAAACATAGATATTGAAAGCTCACAAGTTCACTGATCGCAATGCAGTCTGGGCAGATAGTGTCTTTGCTGAATTTTATATGCATTTTTATCTCCTCCATAAGACCTTTCGCCTTCACTGAATATCTTTCAATGACATTTCTTAAATTTACTCCGCGTCGTGGACAGATATATATAGAAAGAAATGATTAATAAAATTTCAAATTCAAAGTTCAATATTTTTCAGCATGTTTATAATATTTCGATGCATTCCCGTATTTATTCATGCCGCGTCTCATCGTGTATGTTAACTTACTTACAAATAGATCGCAAATTGCTAATGTAAGCTATATCTAGATGCTAGCAACCAAGACAACTTTCTAGTCGACTGTATTTCTTATCGACTTCCGATGTGTAAGAAGGCTGTGTTATATTTTTACCCGTTCAAATGAATTCAAGAATTTATGATTTAATCGAAGATTTTTCTCGAGTTGATATTTTCATACGTAAAAGATGCCATGAGAACTCAGTGAAAATAAAAATTAATTATCTTTTATCGACTGTGGGTTTTTTCATGAAAATTTAAAAAATTAGTGTTTTCAAATATAAATTTTTTAAAATACTGTTATTATGTCAATAGTTATCGAATCTTTTTATTCATAAAAAAATTATAACAAAGAAATAATAAGTTATTATTATTGTTATCGTTGGTAATAAGGCGTATTGAGAAACTTTTATTTGAACTCTTCTCTACATGAATATGAGAAGAATGTAGTTGTTAATAACGGTTGGTGTGTAGTGGAATTTTTTTGACGTCTAGCCCTTTTTTGAGGGTTGAAAGTGAACAAAATGTTTTCTTATGTATGCTTAGAAAAAGTTGAATGTAACACTGAGTGAAGCAGCTTCAACTCCTGATGAAATTGAGGCGGCAATACGTTATATTGCTCGTTACTCGGTAAAAACATCGAATCCACATTTTCACAATCAACTTTACGGCGGAGTGGACGCTTACGGATTAGCCGGAGCATGGCTGACCGAAGCATTCAACACGAGCCAGTGAGTAACACGAGTTCAAATTAAATGATGCACGTATTAATTTTTTTCTTCTAGCTGAATTACGTTTATTGATGAATTTCGTGAATTTATTCTGATTTTTGGTGGACGAACGAATTAAAAAAAAATTAGATACACGTTCGAAGTTGCACCAGTTTTTACTCTTTTGGAACGCGAAATTTTGGACCAAAGTCTTGCACTCGTTGGATATCCAAGATTGCCGGAAAGCGATGGAATTTTATGCCCAGGTGGTAGTATCTCCAATATGTATGGCATGGTTCTTGCCAGACACAGAATAATGCCTGATGTCAAAACCAAGGGACTTTGTGGACAAAAACGCTTAGCATGTTTCTCTAGTGATTGCGGGCATTATTCGATATTAAAAGGAGCGCATTGGCTTGGCTTAGGAACCGAAAGTGTCTTCAATGTGAGTAGGAATGGAAATTTGTTCATTGAGTGTATAATTGAATGAGCATAGAAACAATTCTATTAGTTAAACTCATGAAAAACATTGACTGAGTTAAGGATCGAAATATTGTATTTCAGTTTTCATCGTTAAGTCAGTTTGACTAGTTTAGTTGACTACAATGTCAATGCGAAAATTTATATATATATATATATATATATATACATTTTTAACTTTCGATCTGATAGTGATGACATAAATTAGTTTTTTTGCAATAATTTATTTCAGTTATACAATTTGTTTTTTTAATTGTTTGTTTACAAAAAGACAACGATTCCTCTAAGTATAGAGAATTTTTATATCTGGATAATATCGTGTTCTTGCAACGCATTTTCACGTTTCACAGGTAAAATCCGATTCTTTCGGTAAAATGGATCCTAATGACTTGAGAAGGGCCATAAAAGAATCACGTTCTAAGGGTTTCGTCCCATTTTTTGTGAATGCCACTTCCGGTACAACAGTTCTTGGTTCTTTTGATCCTATCGATGAAATTGCTGTAGTGTGCCAGGAGGAAAATCTGTGGCTTCATATCGACGTTCGTATATTCGTATATAATAAATGAAATAGTCAAAATTCCCTAAAGAATTTATGGATACATTTCGTTATTTTTACTGTACGATTGAAAACACACATTTATGTATTTTTCGTCCATTATTCAAGGCTTGTCTCGGTGGAACTTTGCTCCTGTCTGAAAAATATCGAGATCGTCTCAAGGGAATCGAGCTGTTTGTATTTTTATTCACAATCGTCCTTCAGTCGTTACTTGTTTCAAGTAATGACAAGAAAATATCGCATTTATTAATTTCATGATGTTTATCTCCTTTTCTGACATAGATCGAACTCGGTTGCTTGGAATCCTCATAAAATGCTTGGAAGTCCGTTCCAGTGTTCTTTATTTTTGGTCAAAGCTAAAAATCTCTTGCACGAGGCTAACTGTGCGAATGCGAAATATCTTTTTCAACAAGACAAATTCTATGATGTATCCTGGGACACGGGAGACAAAAGTGTTCAATGTGGAAGAAAAGTATAGTAACTTTACTAAATTCGTATAATTATTTTCCAAAGAAATCAGATTACTTCTCAATTAAAATTTATGAAAGAAATTTTCATACAAAACTCGAATCATATCATTTCCCATTTTCGTTATACTTTCAATATAATATTCACGAGTATTATTCTTTCAAATAGACGAAATTTTTTTTTCGTAATTGGCATAAATTTTAAACAACATAACCTTCTTTTTTTGTTTAAACAACAAGGTGGATTCGGCAAAGCTTTGGCTAATGTGGAAAGCCCGAGGTACAAAGGGTCTTGGAAATTCGGTTGACCTTGCAATGGATTGTGCTGAATATTTTTACCAAAGTATAAAACAACGTGAAGGTTATCGTTTAGTATTGCCAAAGTTCGAGGGCAGCAATATTTGTTTCTGGTAAGTTTGTGAAGAGTGGTTTAAAATTTATATCCAAAATTGATAGCGCATTCAAATCATGAAATTCTGAAGACAATAGTTCAACAACGAAAATTGAAGAACATAAAATAGACTTTTCGTCTCGACATTTCACAACCATTGCACACTCCACAATTTTCCCTAGTGGGTCAGAGCAACTCTACTGTACTACAAAGTAACAGAAGGTTTTAACCTTCTAAGCCGTACATTTAATCTTTCGTGCAATTGATTTGAATTTTGGTACTGGAAGTTTCATAATTTTCAAACAACAACCACCGTACGAACATTTTTTAAGAAAATCTGTGTAATGATTTGTAAAAGAATTTCGCGAATTTTAATTACAAATCAGTAATTTGTAACTGAAATGGTGTTTAAAAAAATTGTCTTTTTTCAACATGTTTCTGATTTTTGTTACCGCTGATAATTGTCTAATCCTCATATAGGTATGTTACCCCGAGTTTACGTGGCCAAGAAACAAACGAGGAGTGGTGGAATAAATTGTACTCGATAACTTCCAAAATAAAGGAACGTTTGGTACTGGAAGGTTCACTGATGATAGGCTACACACCGATGTCTCAAAAAAATCTTGGCAATTTTTTGAGAATGGTCGTTACTTGTCAGCCACCCCCGAGCTATAAAAGTATGGACTTTGTAATTGAGCAGATCGAAAAAATTGGAGCAGATCTCTAAAGTGTTCATTGAAGACTGTTGTTATATTTATTTTTGTTACATATTATCGTCATCAACCGTGTCACGTCAGTATCCAAAACATATTACAAACGACACTCATAACAACTCGTTTCTTTCTCGAGTTTCTTTCACGAGCCGTACCTACGAAATTATAGATTTGGATCCAATAAAACTAGAAGGATCGTGCGATTTGAAGGCTTAAACAAAAAACAAAAAAACGTGTAACTCACAAAAGTTATTACGACAACATATTCGGTTTTATTAAAAAGAACAGGGTTTTTGCTTTTAATTAAGTTTAAATGCGGAAAGTACATATTTATCGATTCTATACAATAACAAAAATCTTATCTTTGTCGAAGCATTGGGTACGCGAGTCTCGCGCAAGATATGTGTAAAAATCTGTTACTATGAACTAGTAAATAAACTATAACACGGATTTGTTTAGAAATTCGTTCGAAAGACTAAAAAAAACTCGTGCGGTACATTCTGTTTTTTCTTTTTAATCATATTTTTCTTTAAGTAAATAATAACACGATTTCTCGTGAAACACGTGCTTGTGTTCAACGATATGCTATATAACTATATTATTTGGACTCAATGTGAGTCATTATACATGCGCAACAGTCGCGACAAGTCTTTTACATAAAATCTAAAGCTGCTCGTTTATATCTCGTCGTTCTGTTTCTTTATAAAAACTACATTAAGACATGTTTTCGTATTTTCTTTCTTACTCTCTATGTCTCTCTTCTTTCTTTCTATGTACAACAGGCTCACATCATGGCACTATGTAATTTAGTGTAAATTAACACGTAACTAATATACTTGTGTAGCAAAAAAGTATGCAGTTATTATGTAAGTATTTCTACATGTTTCAAAATGTATCGAATGTACAGTCATGTTAAAATAAAAGCAGCATTCTGCAGAAGTTTTGCATGTGATTTTTTTCTATATTAATTCTAAAATTGTCGGTTTATAGGATTTGATGTCAATTAGTGATACAGTTTTGATGGCTTTCACATCGAGTTTCGATGAAAAAAGCGAACAAATAAGACGTTTTGTTTCCATTTTTTTCACCAGGCATTCCCGATGCTCGATTAAAATAATTGTTTCATTAGGTTTGTTTGGCATTTCGAAATGTGTTTTAAGAAGAAAAAAAAACGTATTGTTTCATGTGGGAGACTGTACAACGATCTTATTCTACATTTTTTATCTTTCGATCAAAATGGCAAAACCGCAAAAAATATCACTTTTCGCTATGGCTTGTGTATTGGACAAAAATATTTTATAATAAACGTTCTTATGAAATTGGTGAAGCTTTATACAAATGTGTCATCGATCGGAGCACATCTATTTACTTTGAAGCAAAAACAATTCTTTCTTTGTTTTGTGCGATACATTTATTACCAATTATTGTCCGAGCAAATGTTGAAATTTAATGTTGCAAATGTTGAAAGTTGAAACGAAATATTGAAATTTATTTTATCACAATTTTTCTTTTCTCGTTATTGACAAAACTAAACAAAAAAAGAGTTGAAAATCGAAAATGAATATTTACTTTTTATAATCCATACATCGTCTGGTTAAGTTTTGATCATTTTTCTATGGAATAAGTGTTTAAACGAATACGCAAATAATTTAACAAGATTTGTCGAAATGTGATATAATTGGTGATAAATAAATAATCGTAAAAATACGTCATTCTTTTTTTCGTACCGCGTGTTAATATTTCTTCTCTCGATATGGCTCTCAACCAGAAAGCTTCTCGCTTATAATATCCGTCGTGTCATTCACAATCATTCTCTCAATCGCGAAATATCTCGCTTTACTTTTCTATGTACAAAAAAAAAACAAAAAATAGACTTTTAACTCGTTCGTAAAAAAAAGACATCCTGTCATAAGAATTCATCAAGTTTCCCGATGCAATGAGCGGACGGTGGCACATCGGGAATTATTTTCAAACCTTGAGTCTCTTGCATTGAGCAATTCTTTGATTTTATAAATTGAATGCTTAATCACTGGTCATTTTCTTATTTGATGAAAAATAAAAAATAAAAAAACAATTAAAAGTGTGAGTCTCCGAGTAGAAGTTTCAGGACTTCGACGTATTCTTTCTTTTTTGCTTATTCGAGGGGTTCCCCTTCGTTCAATAATATTTGTCTTGATCGAGATCGGCACGAATATGTTGCTGTCCATGACTATTGCGTTTCAACGTTGCCGATTCGTACTCCAGACTTTTGGGATAGAGCTTTGGACTTCCCAGCCCATTGACGTTGGGATTTGCTTTCGGTCTGAGCGTACCGTTCCCGTTGCTACTCCCGGAAAAACTCGGCTGACGTTTGGCTGAATTTACCTGAGGAATTACAAAAGCAATGAATATTGAATAAACTTGTTGAAAAGTTTTTAATGGTTTCTTTATTTTGCTCATTAGTGAGAAGAATTAATGAATAAATGAAAAAAAAACACCAATTAAAAATTTGAAAATATCATAGATTTTCGTGAATTGATAAAATATTTGAAAAATTTGATATTTCATAGAGCACCTTCATTGTGCCTTATTTAAAAGGAAAAATTCAAGAGATAATAAATTCAATAAATTTGGTAAATGCATGGAAAAGATTTGAAATAAGGTTAAACCTACCTCTTTGAGGGGTACGGAAACGTAAGGATTTTGTTTGCTGATGTAGTGAGGACTGCCCGGTATAAGTGGTTTTTTCCTCTTCAGATAAAGAAAACAGAGCATCACCGCGAGTGCAAGACCAATGAGGAAACCAACGATACAACCTCCAACTACTGCACCAATCGATACTCCAGCCGCTTGAACACTCCGGGGCAAGGCGTTTGAAGATATGTCTGTAAGATAGAAAAGATTGTTAGTTCGTTGGTCAATTTCTGACACTCAGTTAAATAAAGAATAACAGCAACATAAATGAATGTTAAAACTATTCATTAATAATTTCCATTGTATGCTAAAAATACAAAAAAACCCGCGCGCTCGCTGCGATCCGTGTGTTTTTACTTATCCCTTGTTTTATTTATTTTTCAATGAAAATCATATAATAATAGAAGTATTATTTTATTATTTATAATATTTAATTAAATGAAATGCACGAATATATATTTTAATTATTATTATTATATTTATTATAATTTAATGATAGGCGAAAAATTACTAGGGAAAAAGAGACAGACAGAGCGAGGCGCGAAAGCAGGAGATGGAAAGAGACGCATGTAAGTTTGTCTCTCTCGCACAGCAGCACGCGATGGGTGGGGGTAAGCCGCGTTCGGCGGACTAAGCAAAACGAGACGGGGCAATGTAAATAAATCGCACAAAAGACGTATGTCAATCGTAAACAAGCGGGACTCACGTCTTTCTGGCTCCAAGAGAAAAAAGTTCTCCAAACGACCGATCGTAAAAATGAAAAACTATATATCTCGGGATCGAAAGACAAAAAATCATAAATAATTATAATTGAATTTGAAATTTTTCGCCCGAATTGTTTGTCCGTGAGAACGATTTGAAATCTGTGTGACGTCATTCAATCGTCACATTGGAGTATATAAGAGTGCGGTAGGGCTCGCGCTGGTTTTTCTTTTTGATAACGATACTTGTTGATAGTATAGTGGTCATCCATTGTTGAATTTGATTATTTTTCAATGATAATGTGTTTCTGAATTTAATTGATAATTTTAGGCTCCATATGGAATTACATTAATTGTTAATTATTAAAACAATCATCCTGATTAGATTAGATAATAATTTATAGGTAAATTTATTGCTAACGTACCATTATTAATATCGTCAGAAAGACAATCCCGGACTTCTTTACTAAGACCTTGACAAGTGCCTGTTCCAGGCTGAAGACATTGACGTTTTCGATATTGTTTTTCTACCCCTTCACAGGATGACCAACGCGTCCACGCGTCCCATCCTTGAAGAGATTCGCAACTCGGCATTTCGCATGATTCACGAACTGTATTCGGACCCACGCAATCGTTCGAACTGAGACAGTCACGAGATCTACTTCTTATGCCAATTCCACAAGAAACCGAACATTCCGTCCAATCGGTCCAACATGACCATTCGTTACCCAAGTTACCACTTCGGCACGCGTGTGTGTTGCATATTCGAGTTTGCTTTGATAATCCTTCGCACGGTGGTGATTCACACTGTCTTACCTGGAAGCAAGGAATATTATTAAATATGTATAAAAAATAATTGAGTAATTTGTGAAAAATATTGATGCGTGACATTCTCTTCTATTGCACTCTGGTGAATTGGACAAACTGTTGCTTTTTAACTACAAATTCGTTGCAAACTGGTGTTCCGATTTTTTTTATGTTATTTTTTGATTTTCCACGACCATAAATATCTACAAATTTCAAAAATATCTTTTTGAAATGAAACCGAGCTTGTGATCGTATATTTACCCTTTCCTGAGATCCACCCCCGCAAGCTTGATTGCAGGGTAACCAAGAAGACCATTCGCTCCATCCGCCATCGAGGTTAACTTCCTGGTTCATGTTATTGCCATTTGGGTTTCCTCGAAGGCAAGATCCGTCGTTTCGACAATAACGTTCTTCCTCCTTAGCCAGTTGAACACGTACGCTCGAGGGATCGTCAGTTTGCGCACGACATGTGAAACGGAAACGTTTCTCTGTGTAACCAGAATTTGCAGACTGTAGAGTCGCGTTAACTGCTAACCATGGAGTCCAGCTTGAGAAACGTTTCGTCTCGGTACAAGAATGAGTATTGCATTCTTCGACCTGAAAAGAATAATTTTATTTAGTTGTTGAACAACGACATTAACATTCGATAAAATCAATCAAATTCGACATTTGTTTTTTGTTCTCATTAATTTATGCCATATCAACTTTTTTTTGTCAATTTATAGATGAATAATGAAGTTTTCTTAGATATTGTTCTATTTTCTGCGACAAAAAATGCAGCTAATTCATTTTTCCGTTTCAATCATAATAACAAATGATTTTTACCTGATATCCACAGCCAGGACACTCAGCACCTCCTTCACCAGGTGATGGCTTATCACATGTCTTTTTCCTCATACGTACACCTGCAAAATTCAAATAACTTTTTAATTACAACTGAAGATTCTTTCCATAAACAGAAGTAATCGTAGAGAATATTTGAAAAATTTGTCTTTAATGTAATTCTTGGAACTGTGGCCTTACCTCCGTTACAAGGTCGTGAGCAAGAATTCCAGGGTCCCCAGGACGACCATTGACCATTTTGAGGCGGTGGCGAAACTTTGGCAGGATTTGAGCATGGTTGTATATCAATACAAACAATCTCGTCGTGATCGTGACCAACGCAAACTCTACCACCGAATGCAGGCGCTGGATTTGTGCACGAACGTCTACGAGTCTTTATCGCGAGTCCACAGGTCTGCGAACACGCTGACCACGCCGACCATGCTGTCCAACCACCGTGGACCGTGCAATTTGCTACTTTGACTTTTGCTCCCGTACAACCAACTCCGCCATTTTGTGGCGGTGGATTATTGCACTCTCGAGTTTGACATTGACATGAATCTGCATTCTGTTGATTCACAAAACAAAAATACACATATTTTGAGTTCCTCATTTATCTAATGGAACGATTCGTTTCGATCGATGAACACTATTATACAAAATATAAGAAACAAAGTTTCATTATTCGTTGAAAAAACCATTAACTGAATTTATTATTTTTGATATCTTGTTCCAGTTTGGCTTGTTTGTCACTTTCAACAAAATCATTTGATTAACAATAATTTCGAAAAATAAACATTTTCTTAAGAACTCGGGACAATATCAGAATTTTTTGAACTGTGGTTTTTTGCTGCAAAAATAGTTCAATCAATGAGTTATTGAACGTAATTGAACTTGTCGAAAAAACTCTTTATAGAAAACATGAGTTCTGTAAGTGACAAAAAATAAAACTCAAAAAATATTAAATAATGAAATTAAGTTGGTATTTAACCAGGACATTTAAAAAGTTTTCTCAATATATAATTTGTTATGATTTGATACCAATTGATGTTTACCTCTGGTCCATTATCCATGTGCGATCTTCCATGATATCTGGACCGTCCGGCTGTCTGTTCAGTAATGTCATGTTGACAAGAATTCCAAGGACTCCAAGCGCTCCATCCACCGTCAACAGGATCAGTGAGAACGGGACATTTCGTGACTTCCTGTAGCCAATGATTGGCAAGATGATTTTGATTGGGTGCTGTATCACACTTCATCAAATGTTCGTTCCAACCACAGTATGGTTCCTGGGCGTTCAAGCAGGACTGACGATTTCTATGTCGATGACATTGAACTGCAGGTATCTTCAGAAGACCTGTCTCCATTCCCACGTAAAGGCTCATGGTGGTCTTCAGAAATTGTAAGGTCATAGCCGGCGATGGCAGAGGACCCCAAACTTCGACAACGCAGGTTTCTTGAGTTCTAGGCAAAACGCTGATTTTTTTCACTAGACCGGTCACTGTCGCCACGTAAAGGACTGTCACACCACGATGAAGCTTTGTCGGTGTTACGTCCACCGCAATGTGAGTAAATCTGTGGAATAAAGAAAAAAAAAGGAAGAAGAATTAAAATTTTTGTAAAAAAACAACTGCTCAATGATGATCACGAGGTACAATCCGAGACAAAAGTGACCACAATTCTTATTTCACTGATATTGAGCTATTCAGTGTAAGTCTAGTGAAAAAAATTATGCATAAGAGAAAAGTAGAAGATAAGAGAAGAGAAACAAATAATAGAGTCTTACCTTTCTAACATGGCGGTGTGGAGAGGAAGAAGACTGGTACTTTGGACCGAATCATCCATGAGTTGATATCTTTGATTTTCCGTTAACTGATGGGGTTCATTGTTAACGGGTGAGCCACAATGTTGACGATTGTGATTAGCAACACGTTTTCTCTCCCAAGCTGCTCCCGAATGTTCCTGGTGTTTGAATGGACCATTAAAAGCTGCAGCTACGGCAGACATGTTGAAAGCACAAATAGCCGAACCTGCTATGGCGTTACTGTTGGTAGAAAATATTTTGTACGTTATTAACAAGAATTCTTCAGGTTTCATGCAATCAGAAAAAAAGTTTATTATCACTGATGATTGAATAAAGAAATTTCGACAATTTCGATTTTTTTTTTTAAGTAAGTGTGAGAATGAGTTTATGACAATTTTCATTATCCATAATTCCTTATGTGGAATTTCAATTATCTATAAAATATTACAGTCTCAATGAAACATAACTAATAAACAATGATTACCCCATATCCTGACATTTGATGTAAAGAAAGCGTATAAAAGAGAATACACCTTTTTACAAATTCGAAAAAAATTTAATACAGAGATTAAATTGCATGGCATAGATATTAAACGATCTTAACGATTCGTGCACTTGCCTCGGGGTGGTGAAAGTTGCATAAATAATACCCTCGTCAGGATGATAAGCTGCTCCCTGTATTTCGTCGTAGTAAAACGGAAATTCACCCGGAAGTGAGCAATTTAAACGTGCTTTACTGAAGGTTGTCCATGTATCCCTCATCATCGTCTGACCACCCGGATCTTTCTTACAAACTCGAGCTATTCTTGAGTAAATTTTCTACAAAAAAAAAGAAAGATCATGTTTTTTTATTGTCATTTTTATTTATTGTTCATCCAGATGGCTGTATTATTATCTGGAATGCTTCGTTCGGAAGAGATTTTCCGTATACAATAAGTTAAAAACTTTTCGAGTTTTGTTTTGGAAATTAAATATATGTGTTGATTGTTTATTTGAAAACGCATGGAAATTTTTCAACTTCGTTTTTGAAGCTTCCCCACTTTGGCAACAATCAATGCTTTCAAAAATGATTGAATATTTCAAGGAAATTTTTTTGAAAAAGTATTTTTTTAAATCTAGACACCGGTTTTATTCCGGTGCTTGTATGCAGATTTTTTCTACCCTTTGATATAGCTGATAAAGGTAGCAAACTGAATTTTTAAATAGCCACGTAATAAATACATCACGAAACATGTAAAAATGTTTACAGTTTAAAAGAAAAAATGATGTTTCTATCAATTATTCTCATTTATTTACACCTCATTTAATTTAGGTCATTGTAAAGCTTATTACCTTGCCACAATTGATGTACTCGACAGCTGATTCTCGGAATAGGAAATACACGTGCTCTTCTGTTTCGAAACTCCCCACAAATTGAGGATCATTGAGCCATCTGATTGAGAATACAAGAAGAAAAAAAATATTAGTTAAGAATATAAAGATTGACATCAAAGGAGATAAAAAGTATCATTGTTAATGCGACTGTGATGTTAATCGTAATTATATAAACTCATTTACTAAATTTTAGTAATCAATAATAATTATATACTAGTTTACTAGTATTTCGAGTGATTCGAATAATATGAAACTTTTTTATCGACGGTTTGTAGTAGAGAATTTCGTAAGAAATTCTGACTAGGGTCTATACTACTATTTTTTTTAAATATCGATGAATTTATAAAGTTGAACATGGGATTAAAATTGTGACTTTTTATTCGTCATGTCCGTAAAAAGGAACTCATCGAAATGTTATACAATTCGACACAGTTTACAACGTAGTTTGGATCATGAGCTATATTCCTGTGAAAAATTCATCGAAATCGATTTGGTGGTCCTCAAATGAAAAGCAGCGAAACCCATTTTTGCATTGTTGATTTTAATAGTTGGAGGTTCTATGGAACTCTATTTATATTTTTTTTAATGATTTCATTATCTGATAATTTTTTTTTCTATGAAGTCCACTTTTGAATGTGACTGTATGAATGTATGTATATGGTCTTAATGAATTCAATTACTTAGTCCGTATTTTTTAACGACCTTGAGTCAATTAAATAAAATTTATGGACTACATAAATCTGGAGTTTTCGTTGAGTCTTACCGTGAATCGTATTGATGAGTTCGAAGATTGGGTGAGCCTAGAGTTCGATAAATGGCAGGATCGGCGCCTGAAAAATCGGTCGACGATCCGGCAAAGAGGCCAGCATTTCCACGTGCCAAAAGAGCTGTCACATTAGCGTGAGGCGAGTACGGGCACATTGCCACACCAGACATCCGACTCGTTACGGCATTTATATTCTCGATCTATTCACGAAACGATAAAAAAAAAAACACAAACCAAAAGTGATAAGGAAACACGTTAAAGTAATATCTGTAGGTCTAAAAAAATAAATGAAAAAATGTGACGATCATATTTTTCATTCCTATATCAACTACGATGATTGATTGATCGACGTTAAGTATTCAGACAAACAAAAAAGAAGCTTCGTCGCTCTCATCTCACGGTCACTGTTCACAGTTTCTCGAGGTCGATTAGAAGTTCGTTGACGTGTTTTATTCATGCTGTTATAATCACAAAGTGTTGTAGTCCTATTAACCCTTGGATGCCCAAGGTCATGGACTTGGGACAGAGTTATTTTTTCCTCAGCGGAGTAAGATTATTTACTTTTTTTTTTCATAGTTCAGTCCCCCTCTGCGTTTTATTCCGCCGTTAAATTTTATGTTATAACTTTTATTTTGTGTTCAACAATCGTAAATTTATTTGTTTACATTTTTAAGATTGCAAATATCCAACTTTGCGGACAAAATTAATCGACAGAGTTTATATTTGGCAAAAATAAAACTTTCAAGAAATTTTGAATGGAATAGAGTATTTCACGGGCTAAATGATAGTTTTGAACGTCTCACGATAGTCTATGTGGTTGTCGTTGTCGTCGTCGTCGTCGTTATGCAAATTGGCAGGTTCGAGTAACCGAGAAAGACTTGAATTTATTATACGCCATTTTTTTAGGAACGAGGGAGGATAAAAGTTTATGATATTAATAAAAAAAAGTGTGCCGACGAGCATACGCATGACATTCTGTGTATTATTTCTTGTACCTTATGCAATTTCAATGCGTATTACTGTATCATTTGCACACTAAATTCGATATGCTATCTACATTCTAGAAATCGAAATGAAATATTAAATACTGTTTAAAGCGCCATCACTTTTTCAAACCAAAGAAAGCATAAGATTTCTGTTAAAAGTTAAACTACGAATATTAAATTTGTGCTAGAGTTTCATTGAAAATACATTCATAATATTTTCTGGTCAGAATAATACGAATTCATTTTGTAGATGAATCAACTAATGATCTAATGATTCAACATTACATTTTTTAAAAGTGTTCGTGAGAAATATTAACATTTCAAGATGATTTTTTTTTCATCGTAATATTAGAATTTGAAAAAGTGACTCAATGTGAGTTTTTAAACTCAGTTGTATATTAAAGAGTTATGTTTAATTAGAATCGAAAAAAACCGCGTGTGTTGTAACATATTTTATTTATGAAAACGATGGTTCTGTATTCAACAAAAGATCACGTATACGCTATAAAGTAGACTTGGGTGAGTATTCGATCACTTTTTCACAATGATATGTGTTGAAATGACGTAATAAAATAAAAAATGAAAGAATTAAAAAAACGATCTATTAACAAGACTCTTTCTATCAACTTTCTATCAACAGTCTTTGAACGAAGGATTAAAAATTTTGTTCGTTTGTTTGAGGACTCAGTCCAGAATGAAAATAACTCCGTTATTACAAAATATTTTCTTGCAAAAAAATAATCGAATACGAAATCGAAAAGCCACAGTTTCTTTTTCTTCTTCCAATCACAAATGACCCCGTAATAAGCCTTATTCTTTCGTACAGTCAATTTTTAGAGCAACGAAACTTCTAATTCATCCATTCTGGATGTACTTATGCATCTATTTATGTAGATTTACCTCTCTCCATGTACATTCAGGACTAAATGCGTTGGTACCACAGGTGAACAGGGTTTTGCCATTGCTCAGTAATACTTTGATGTAATTGTGACAATCTTGCGAGGTCTGACCTTTGTCCTGACATACAGAAGCTTTCTCCGGTGGTGCGGGCCACGTTGCGTGCTCCAGTGGTGTCAGGGTATCCAGGGTTAAACGATAGAGATTATCTCTGAAAAATATAAATAAACAATCGTCTTGAGCGATTTCAAAAATTTCTTAATGAAAAAGGAAATAAAAAGTTCTTTAAAAACGAAACAAAAAATCACTCTCATTATTATTTTGACAAGACAAAATGAAAAAAAATGCTTTTAACTCTTTATTTATAGTTGAGCTGAAGTTTACAACTGTCAATTGCGATGAAAACCGAACTCTCTTTCTTAAAATGTTTTTAAAATAATGCTGGATATCGATTACGTCATAAAATTCTGTATTGTGTTGAATATGCCGTTTCTATTTTTAAACAAATATGACGAAGAATTTTTTTTTTTTTTTTTTTCAATTCAAATACACAAGTTTTCTCGCTGTGAGCCCCATACGTTGCACTAGAAGATTCCAGAAGTAATTTTAGTCTGCGATCCTCATGGGCGTTGCACGAGACACTAGAAGGGTCGATGCAGCCTCGATATATCAAGGATCTACTTTATCCTGCTGAAATATCGGAAGGAGAGCAAAGTGTTTGACACACGCACAAAGTCTTGGCGATACTTCTTTCCAGAGTGACATTCCATATGCCTTCGTCCCACTTGACTTGTCTATGTCGGTGCACATATGCGATCGATTGGACATACCTGTAAATTCCCTCGAGTAGGCGAAAGTCGATAGATATACGCTAGACTCCCAATATCTCTTTGGTTTGGATTTATAAGCAACAAGGTGACAGGATACAAAATAATAAAAAAATAAACAAAAAAATAAACTAAAGCCACTGTCGTGAGTTCACACCTAAGAAAATTCATTCAACAAACAGATGTCGATCTGCATTTTTTCTTCTTGTCCAAACCATCGAAAAAAATATATATCAAGTTTGGTAAAAATGGTAAACGAAATAAAAAAAATGTAAGAAAATATTTTTTTTAAAGCCTTGAATTCAAATGAGCCATAGAGACTATAAGATAAATTTTTGCATTTTTGAATTCCGCCACCCAGTATATTTATATGTAGTGTTCGAAATCTCTTATGTATTTCTTAGTGGCGTGTGGCCCACGTAAAGTTTCGTGACTCGCGTCGCGGCCTCAGAACCGCGTAGCAATGTGTAACGATAAATAAATTATTATCGACTTATAAATAACTTGGCGTTGGCGCTCAAGAGATACGCTTATATATATGTGTTACACATGCATATATAAACTTATAACGTTTTCTGTCTCCTCGTACTTGTCGCAGACCTGGAGAATCCAGATTTTTTTGACTCCCTTTTTGCACTTTCATACCTCTCTTTTCCTGTATGCATTTTATCGCTCTCTTTTCCTCTCCCTCTTTCTCTCGGTCTTGATTCATTTTTTTTACTTTTCTCAGCGTTCCAGAGAGCAAGACACCTCGTGGATAAGCGTTATCGAACATACACGGTGTTCGACGTAGGTATAGAAGTTATTATAAGGGTCTTGCCGGACTTGCAGGAGAAGTATCAGTATCTCTTTTTCTATATTTCCAATCTTTTTCTTTCCCTCTCTCGATTCTCATCTTTTGTATTATTTTTCTTTCTTTTTTTCTTTTCATTTAAAATTTTTTCTCTTACTAGATTTGATCTCCTTCTTTCACGATTTTTCGAACTTTTCTTTTTCTCACTCGCAATATGATTAATTCGTTACCCGTTGATTGATTCGTCGCAAGATGTAAACTTTCGGTATACACAAATCTCCACTAATACTTTTGTCGAACGACTCTTTCATCCTCATATGAACACGAAGAATTCCTCGCGAGTTAGTTGTCACCTCGATCTATCGAACAAATTCTTCTTCCAGCACGTTTCTTCCTTACGCGCCGCTGTTTCTCTTCCATCCTTCTCTTTTCTGTCGTGGTTTCTGTAAAAGTTCGTGTGCACAAATCCGCGTGGGACTATCATGCTCGGGCCACGATTTCTCAAACGCGGCGCCAGACAAACGACATTTCTCGAATTGTTGCACTTCATAAATCACCAGATTCTCAGATTCTTTTTTTCATTTTGTATTTCTCTGACATGTACAACGATTTTTGAGACTTTGGCTACGGGGGTTGGAGTCGAAAGTGGTAGAATGTGGAATCAAATTTTTTTTAAATCTGTATTTAGCGAAAATTTTGATTGCAGTATGGTGTCACGCTTATTATTGAATGGTTTTTGTATGAAAACATACGCTTCAATTTTTTGATAAACTTTTTTGATAGACTGTTAGACTGATAGATAAACTGTTTTGATAGACCGTACTTAGAATTACCATAAAACGCAGATTATAGTGTAAACAGCGCAGAGAGGGTGTATCATGAGGACGCGTGCCAAAAAACATTGGAAATTCTTCGTTTACACCTCAAGAATTTTGGGATTAAAAAAAACTTTCAACCTCTTAATTACCATATTTTCTGGCGGGTAGGCTGCAAGATATGATTGCTGTCGACGATCAAAAGGACATGACGTATAATCGTGAGACTTCGTGAAACGGCGAGCGAGCCGGCATTGAAGGATATTATGGCGCCTACGTGGGCGCGTCGCGATCACGAGAACGAACAGGGAACCCTGGACCAGTAAGTTCGAGGTAAAATGGCCATAAGAGAGAGAGCAGAAAGAAAGAGAGAGAATGGAGAAAGAGCAAGAGAGAGAGAGAGAGAGAGGGAGAGCGAGCAAAAGAGCGAAAAAGTATAATTATTATTAAGTGGAATATAAGTGCGCGGGCGCGAGCAGCCGGTTGCGTGCACGACCAATTAATAAAATGGGGAGATAGCAAAATCAGCCTGTTGCCTACCTGTGCCTCTAAGTTTACACATGTAGCATATATTTAATACCTACATAGAATATGAAAAGATTATACATAAATAGACTTCAACCATATGTCTATCAAACGAGCCTTTTGAATTACCTTATCAAATACCAGTAGCATAAACGTTTATATATTTCAATACACATTTATATAATTGTGCGTAATATTCATAAACTATAAACCGGCACTTAAAATAGGTGCACAGTGATATTTATTTATCTGTATTGATTTTTTTCAAAAAGTAAATATAATAAACTGCCAAGAAAAAATTATCCTCGCATTGGTTTTATCGATAACAATGGATTTTTAAATCTTCGAACTTGTAGTAGTAATTTTTGCAGTTTTGATTAAGAGATTATGCACATGCGTTTATAATTTCATTTAGAATGTGAAGCCATTTAGTTTACTCAAAATGGACTCTTCTCGCAGTGTGTGATGGTAATTTTTCAGTTTTAATTTTCTCCGTGTTCGACTTCACCGGAATTCTGATATATTTTATGACTACACGTCTTATATGTATATATATACATTTACACATAATTTTGCAGTCCCGATAGTATCAACGGTTTCAGCACGATCTCTAAAAAAGAAACATGATATATATCTTGTAACATACTTCACTCTTGTGTTATTTCTTTTCAACGATAACTTGCCCATTATAGATGAACGTCTGATTTCCGTGAGTAAGAAATATAAAAAAAAACTCAAACTCTACAGTACAACTTCCAGTGCTGTATTGAATGAATTTGGGATACAAAATAACCCGAAGATTCACATCCCAAATAAGCTGCTTTTTTTTTACCAATAATAATAATATGAACAATAACGAAACGCTGAGAACGAACGATAGTACAACAGACTGTGAAGCAGGAAAATTCAACAAATGTGCAGTATCAACACCCGGCGTGGCAATAATAGCGCTGATAATATCAACAACTGGGGCGATTCCCAAAGACCTCCTCTCACCAACTTGGGAAATCTCGGGATGCCGACAGAACTACATCTATGCAGAAGGCGGGCTTGTATTGTCTGCCGCATCCAGAGTACAATTCTTCCTCAAGTGACTACTGTAAAACCACCAAATCAATAGCAGCAAGTGTCTTTTTATAGTCGACAGTCCTGTCCAAATACTAACGAAGTTTGGAAAACTAATGCAAATAATAACAGGAATAAAATTTATTTTCTCTGTCACAATATACAACTTACGTGAATGAATTATTTGTCACCATTTGGAGTGACAGTCTCTAGCTGAATCCTTCAATTGCAGCGTTAACATATGTCCAACAATTGCTACATGTGCGAAGATTGTCTATGTACATAATATATCTATATGGACATTCATGTTATGTGCACGTTAGCGAGAGTACTTTTTCATTTCTTCTTCTCTCTCTATCGCTCACTCTTCCATTTTCTCTCTTCTACTCTCTTGCTTTCTCGATGCTTGGGCTACTATACTTATCTCTTCGTGAGTGGCTCGTATTGAAACAGATTACTTCCTACTCAGTGAGGACCAGAGGAGGAGAGTGTACCTCTCATCTTTTCATGCTGAGGCTCAAATGTAAGACTACACATTTTCGTTGGACGACTAAATATATTTTTATACAATTCAATTTGATAGTTCGGTTGGTGGATTTTCTTGGTAGGAACAATTTTTCGCTGCTGCTTATTTTTGAGCTCCCGAACTGCTCGATTTTCTCAATGTATATGTTGCTCCATAATTTTTTTTGTTTTTCTTAAGGGCTGGAATCTTATGAACTTTTATAACTTAACGAAACACACGTTTTCTGGCCATGTAGTTTATCATTTTTTCGTGAATAGTTCGTAGATCGAGCAACATGGAGAGACTGCGTAGTAGAAAAACGAGAATTTCGAGATTCGATTACCTGCATGAGAGAACGAGGGAAGCGCCTACGCAAAATTTTGCTGTTAACTACGAATTGCATTTCGTCTCGCCATGTATGTCGTCTTACCTTCATATTTTTCAACATATAAATATATGTATCTTGGGAAACGTGCAGGTACAACGAAACAGATAGATATTGATTTGAGTATTTTGAGGTTTATATGCTACGTACACCAGGTTATACTTATATATATGTGATACGATTTCTACAAAAGTGTTTGTACAATGTTTCGATGAACTGGCTCGTTTTGCATTCGCGTGTGTAGGTCGTTAAGCAAAATGATCTTCTTCTCTTTTATTCTTCTTTTCCTTCTCTCATTCCCCCCTCTAGAGCGAACCATTAATTTTTTTTTTTTTTCAATCAACCATCAACACCGCACTAAGATTCTGGAAATTTCACGACAATTTACATTTTTATAGGAAAAGATCAAATGAACTCATGAAAATTAACAAAATTAATTTTTCTATAGTATTTCAATTGTTGAAGAAGCGAATGAAAGTTTAAGGACTTTTCAGTTAATTGTCAATGGCCGCGAGAAAGGAGCGAACATAAAACGTTATCGGGAACTGCGTGGACGAGAAATAGTTACGGTGTACGAGCACGTCGTAGCCCGAAGGAGAGAATCGGTGTCGGAATGCAAATCGTGGCGCCGCACTCACGCGCTCCTCTCTTGCGTCTCCCCAGTGTATTCCGGATCGCTCCTTTTTAACGCACTTTCTGATAGGGGGCGCTCGGGCTCACATTATACACGCACTTTCTCTCGAACACCTGAGAGAACATATACTCAGCCCCTTAAATTAGCCATAGGTGCAAATACGCGCATGTTTGCCCGCCTAATAATGGACACTCATCTGACACTTTACACACGGAGTCCCAATTCTCAGCATTCTTAAGGGACCTTTTCAGTGCGAGTAGCATAAAAATTGTTGTTTTTCACGACTTTTTTTCAATAAATGATATCCGATAACCGGTTCAATTTTCTTTCGTTTATTCAAATGTATCATGAAGAATTTTTTTATAGTTGTACTTTTTTTTATAACATTTTTAGCCACACGTGAACAGTTGTCAAAAAAATAATACCTCAAAAGTTCTTCAGTTCTCAAAAAAATAGCGAATTTTTTGAATTCATATAATATTTGCTCGTATAGTTTCTCGATTTACAAAATAAAAGCAAAGAAATTATATCAATAAAAAGTTGATAGAAATTCACAATAGGATTGCCTATAGGAATCAATAGAAATCAAGTGAAAATCGATTAGATTTTTCGTTTCCACATGAGCCCTCGTTTCTTATGTTAAAGTTATAGGACTAACAATATATGGACAGCCTGTAGATTTCAGGTGAAATTAAGCTCCTTGAGGCGTCAGAGAGCACGCTGAAAACATTAGTCCACGATGTTACGCTCTGTATACGCAAGAGGCTAATAAAGCTTCATATTCTCGTTCTCCACATTACTAACTCTTATTGTTCTTTAAGAATTTAATAGCGAAAGAGGCGTGATTCTGTGGTTTCGGTCGTAGATACGACGTCTAGACCAAACATCGATTATCGTCGTCGTTTTGTCGACATAAGTGTAACGGCGTGGTAGATTTTCAATGTGTACTTTCCCTGTACTAATGCGTTACCAATGAGCGATTATGTTCCAATAAAACAGTTCCGCAGTAAAGCCAAATGTAAAATATTTTCATTAAACTCCTGATTTTTCGGTAAAGATTCGATTTGTTATTTTGTATTCAAATGTTTCACGTAAAATCAAATGAAAATTATAATATTGAAAAATGTGCGTCGTTGATAACTTGAAATGATTTTGTTTCGTCTTTCGATAATGAACTGTTTGAATACAATTTTTCGTCCGACGATTTTTACACGGTTATACGATTTTAATATTGGAATATATAGAAAACGTGGTAAAATGTTATAAGGCGGTAAGTACAAAAATGAAGGCTACTTCTGTAATTATAAAAACGAGAACACGTGTGATCTAAGCACATGACAAACGACCTGACTTTTTAAAAATAGTTTAAATAAAATATATTTATGACAGTTATAACGACGTTAGACCTCCTGTAAAGTGGATATCGTGGGTATCAGATAAGTATTAGCAAACCATAAGCACCTGCACATATGGTCTAGACACTGTGACAGGTCGAGGTTCCCCTCATAGAAGCGAAAAGCTGTGTTTCAAACGAGAAGCCATTAGGAAAACATTCGCGACTCCATTCGACCCCAACGTCTACGAGTGTAATTTGTTAAAAGCCACGTTTCCCATACTCGTTTGGGTTAATTAATTAACGACAAAAAGATCGGTTGTATATATACGATTTTACGGATAACTAACAGAGAGTAATTTCAAAGGCATTTATGATCTTGTGAATGAAACGGTTTGGTTAAACTGGTCAATTTCACATTACAGGTTTAAAACAAGATAAATTAGCTCCAATTAATTAACCTCCGTTGACACGAAACAATTAATTATAATTCCACAATTAAGTTTTTGTACAATAATAATGCAATTGTACAAATGTTATTGGGAACACTATGAACAATAGTCAAACATTACTGCATTGCAAGTAATATGTCTATGGTTTTTTTTCACTATCAATTTTTTAATCCAAATCGTAAACTATTACGACACGAGGAATCGTACGTCCTTGGAGTTACGTCCTAATAGTAAGCAGTGGCATAAGCCCCTCGCGTGGGCGTATAATACGTTCATCAAGAACGAGGCCTTGCGATCAATACTATTGGGAAATTTTTGAAAACGTCAGAAATTTACATTTTTCTTCCAACTCTTTATTTCCCTCGCAATCCGTTTATTATATTTTCATGTCAATCTGATCATTCTTTTCATTCATTAAAAAGTCGATTGAGAAATGGTTTGTTAAATCACATCGGCAATTAAATTGCGTAACTGGATCATCGTTAATTACCGATGTCGTCACATTATCCACGCACGTCGCGGCAGTTTCCTTGGAGCAGTTATTTCTTATGTTCTTTTATTACTCATCGTCATAATGCTCTTCGAAAGTTTTTGCAGGCTCGTTAAAATTTTATACCGAATAATCCGAGCATTTTTTTTTTTTCATTGAAAATCCAGGCACAAAAAAGGTGTATTTTTTTAATCGAGATTAATAAGTCTGATATCGAACGATCAAATATGCATGTAGTTTTGAGGTAACCGGTGCTTTAACGTGTGGGCCGATTTCGAACGCTCGGCCCACGTCCCCACATGCCGCCAGGCCCTGTCGCCTTATTCAACACCGCTCTCACGTTTCATCGAACCATGAGTACTTCTCGATTCACGGTATCCTTGTGAAAAAATATATATATCGAATTCAAGGAGTAATCATTTCTTGGAGCAGTTCTGATTCAATTGATACTTAAAATTAACCGTAATTTAATTACACTGAGAAAAGTACTTAACGAATTTGAAAAACCGTAATTTCCATTCGATGGCGTAAACGCTTTTCACATCTCTTTATCCATTGAAATATTCCATATTTAGAAATCGATTTTTTTCATGAGTTAATTACTTGTTGTAGGGTGCACAAAATATTCTGTGTATGAATATTTGATTAGACTACAAAAAAAAAAAAACAAAAAAAAATATCGGAAATTCTACATCAATCAATCAATCTTGGAAACTATTCTATTTTTATAGGTCAATCAGATCACTCACGTCGTAAATTTGAGCTTTTTTCTGCATCTGCATTTGTCTATCGCGTAATGATACAGTTATTTCAAGGAAGTTTGTATCGTTCTGGATTATATACACGCGAAGGTGGAGGAGGAGAGATCGATGAGTTTTATGGTGCAGTTTGTGGTCCTTTCACTCTTCTGTAAGCTATAGACAAGCATATACGTATATTCCCACAGGATAGAAGCTGCATTGGCGTTCAACGAGCGTGCAATCCACGATGTGTAATGCAAGAGTGCATTATACACATCTTAACAGTGCAAGATCATATTTATATGTGAGTGTGGACCGAACATGCGTTCTTTTTCTTTCGTGTTGGGCCTCCGGGTCTTTTATTATACTCTTTGCACACTTCAGTATGACAGACCTGTCCATTAAACAGGCACCAATAAAAATCCATACATTTATACGGCTATCTCTATACTAATATCTACACATTTAAACATAAAAGGTGTCCGAATAGCGCAAGTTTGAAAATCGTCAATAACCGAGAAAAACCGAGCTTTTATAATAATCATTATTTTTATTGTTACTGCGTTTATTCTCGCGAGTTGTTACAAACTCATCACATCGCTTTGACCCCACTTTTCCCCTGCTTCACTGTTTTTGTGCTTGTTCCTGTGAGGCCCTCCAGAGGGTTGGCCGCAGCCACTATTTCCAAATGCATTTGCTGGAAGGCTCAGGGAAACTGTGAAAAAACGACCGATGCGGGTTGATTTATTTTTACCGAATTTCAGTCTGTTAGCACCATCAAAAAATCAGAATAACTGCCCACCACCATAACTACCAGAATCCAACCAAGTCTTGACCTCGCCTAAGGCTATAATTCAACTTTGTTAATCGCCGAAGCTAACACGCTGTCGGTGTTTTTGATAATTTTATTTGTACTTGTGATTGTGCTTCTTGTTGGAGAATTTGTTACTTTGAATTTATAGAAACAGTATCGTGTATGTGTATATGAATATAGCATTTATTTCATATGAATTCTATTAGAGACAGGAGGGACATTGCAACGTGATTGCGTACGAGAATTTTATGCAGGACTTGATGGCGCCGCCACTCGAGCACTACGACATAAATGTATGTGTATCGTACTTATTTATTTACATGTGAACCTCTGGTACCTTCACTATCGTCTGTTTGTCAGAATTGCTAAAAATATCTATATGTGTGAAAAATCATAAAGTGCGGTAGTGTTATTGACCGGAATTTTTCGCCGTTGGCACTTTTTGGCCAATCGAACTTAATCATACCAATCATAAATTTTTTGCACACAACGTTGCTCAAAAGTAATTATGTCGGGCAGTTTGGAAATACCACAGAAATGAAAAAAAAATCAAATGAAAATTTCGAAGCTTTACGTTCAAATGAGCGGAATATTTTCATTAAAGCATTGCTCATCATAAATGTATTATTTTTGGTCATTTTTGTATCTCATTTTTTATTTTTATACTTTATGTTCCGAACTTGTACTTTCTTCACCCTTTTTTTTACCTCGTCAATTTACATATTTTCGACATAATTGTCACCGAACAGCTCTTTTCACGAATGAGTTATAAGCATATGTAAGTAATGTACTCGAAAGTAGTAAATTCAGAAGCTTATCAAGCGTGTACATCATTGGGATTGATGATATGTCTCGCAGTTTTATAATCGCTCATAATATTCATCAATCTTGCACGTGTAGAAAATGGAGAGGAAAATATTTCTGTTGAAATTTTAAGTCCACCATTTGAGGTCTCTATTTAGAACTTTTTGTTTTATAACAAAACACGAATAAATTCATTCCTAGATCCAAAAAAGAGGAAATTTCTCTATTTGATCTACACATTTTTTCAGCAATACGTGTTTTTGAATTCAGTGCTTTGTCTCGTGTACTTTCAAATCTATCGGGAGCATAAGTTACAATATATTTATAATTTTCATATAGAAACAAAAATCTTCATAAATTCTGCAGATTGTTTCGGATAAGAGGAAAAAGTTGATCATTACGAAAGTCGTTTTACATAGATCGTCATGGCCAAAAGACGCCCGCATCCATATATTATTCCCGTGTATGATTTTATCGGGCCGCAAGCGATAATTTTTTTTTTGGTTGATCGCAGCATCTTTTACGAGACGATGCTTTCGTCGCGTGTGCTCCCGCGACTTTATTCGGTTTTCTCACGGCGCAACGGCGAAAAGCATGGAATTTTTGCGCGCATATATGTATTCATATACACGTGTGTACTTACAAGAAAAAATAACAAATGCGATGATGACCAGTGCAAAGAGAGGAGAGAGGCGTGGTGAAAAAATAAAATAAGGTTGAAAAGAAGAAAGTCCCCGCAGCTGTATATTCACGAAAACGTGTATTTCGCACCTCGTGAGATCACGAAGTGTGAAAATAAACATACACTACTTGTGAAAAGTGTTACAGCAAGTGGAGAAAAAAAAATTGGTAATTATTCAACCAATTACTTGGTAATTTTTTGTCTTGCGTTAAAAGAGATTTTTTTTTGTTCGTAATATGTGTCAAAGTTTCAACGTAAATGGCGAGAAAAAATCGTATGTATTTAAACAATTTTCGTCGGTAGTTTTGTGCCCAAAAACGAAAGAAAGTTTTTTTTGCAATACATTAAGTCCCTGATATACAATGAATTTAACAACATTCATTTTATTATGTTTTTGTGATATTTTTTTTTCTCACTTTAGGAAATAATGCGAACATTAAATAATGTAAAAAGTATTCAAAGAACTTTACAGCGCGATTCTTGTTAATGCCATGCCTCTAAATATTTACTAATAAAAATAAAAAAATCTTTGACCGAACTACGTTTGAAATACCCGAAATGATGGTGTTTCATGTTGCACCACATAAATACAATGATCTTCGAATTACATGGTTTCGTATACTACGGTAACACGAAAACTCAGGCTTTTGTACGAGGAGCCCACTCACATATATATATATAAATTGTGGTTACCCGCGAAAAAAGATGGCGCGAAAAGAAGGAGAATCAGAGGCGATGAGAAGAGCTAAAAAAACACGCTACGATGTTCGCACGTTTTTGATGGATCATTTGATCGACGGGAGCTTATAAAAGAGATTCGTATTTCGAGATGATCTTTTGTAAAGTTTTGAAATGATCATATGTATTGGCTGCAGCTTGGAGATAGTCAAAATTCGAAAATTCCTGTGACAGCAATGGAAACGAGGGACAACTTGAATTTTGGGTAATTTTTGCTGTGCAAAATGTTAAATTTCGTGAAGAGAAAATGAAATTGACTATTTCCTTGTTTCGAGAAACAAAAAGTCTTTTGAAGCTAAGAAAGCAACTTGATCAACATTTATCTAAAGAATCGTCTATTGAATTTTGTTGAACAATTTTTTCGTCGTGATTCACCGAGCCATAAATAAGCAAAGTAAAATATTGTTTTTTTTTTCCATTATAGTTCAACCAAATAACAGGTAGAAAAATCATGACATTTTTAGAAATTTTGTTTCGTGGGTCTCGAAAATGTGATCTGGAGAATATTAAGTGTACTTACGATGATCATACGTATATATAATTAACATAAATAGATGCGTGTATGCATGAAAATCGAGTTGTGCCATGTCTGGTCGGTCATTGGCGACTTTGCAAATATAGGCTGGCGCATAATAACGTGGGCCTACGAGAAAAGGCAAAAGCGGTTAATAACCACGAGAGCAGTTCTATTAATAGAAGCACGAGGGCGGTATGATCTCTAAAGCAAGTTTCCATTGATCATTCACGATCGATCTATCGTTCGGCTCGTTCACCTCGTCTCTTTTTTTTTGTGTCTCTCAGTCGTTTTTTTCGTGATCTTTGATACAGAAGGGAGATCCAGCCGTCGAGTTACTGTCCATATTATGTACATAGAAATTGCAGGACACTCGGTCGTACGACGTTCGACAAAGTCGCCATTTCATCGTCCGGCACGATCGGTTTATATATATATTTTTTCATTTCTTTGCAGTTTCCTCGTCAACTCGGCGTCGTCGTCGTCGTTGTCGTTACCGTCTGGTGCCTTAGTATACGCATCATTCTGATACAAAATCACAATCTCTGTGTTTTTCTATACATATATAGAGACACTTTCCACACACGCACATATACATTTGTGTATATATTTTGCTGTTGACATGAATTGCCTCGCGATCTATAATCCTTGCCGCTTTTGCGATACTGATTTATCATGCTCCACTGACGCGGATACGTGAATATAAATATACGTACATGTATGCAAATATATATGTATGTATAGGTATATATTCCGTATGAGCCATACATTTTTAACGTTTCACCCGTTATGGTAGGGCACGAGTGTCCACCGTTGAAACCGTCAGTTTGGCGCGACTTTAGACTTAAATATATATTTTTTCCATTTTTTATGATTTTTATCCTTATTTTTTTATTGTACATTTCATCGAGACGGACACTATGCAAGATACTCTGATTGATTAATGGTACTGCTTTTTGCAAACTGATAATATTCATTGCGATTATGAAACTTGTTTTTTTGTTTTCTTTTTGAATAATAAATCGTACCGTCTGTGAATTTTTTTTTCTGGTTTTCAACAGTTAGACAAATGAACTTCAAACACGTTTTTTTCGGATTTTGCATTCATCTGAGTGGAAAATATAAAGTTTTAGTTTACAAGCATTAACCTTCCTGGTTACACTTTTAAGTTAGAAGTCACCACACATCTGTGTCTTCCATAATCAACCGCAACAATATTTTATTGTTCAAGTTATCAGAGCGTCGCGTGGGTGAACATTCAGGATCGCGATGCTACTGGTCCAGGCTTCTACAAACTGAAGCGTTGAGATGTTGATCTCGGTCTTCCTTTGCTCTCGGAGAAGCTAAGAATCAGAAAAGGGCCGTATACTCGTTTCTAGAGCCATTAGACAACCACGCCCTCGCAAAGCTTCAACAAAATATACACACGCGCACAAATTTTCTTTTATGTTCTTTCTCTGCGTCTGGGACTCCCTTTGTCGACGTCGTTGAAATTTACGTTACGACGCATCTCGAGAATTCTTTGGGTTGGGAGAATCGCAGAGAAGATAGTTTTTCCTCGCCTGCGCATGGTACGCGCAAAAAAAAGAAAAAATAAAATAAAATAAAACGAGAATAAAAAAAGACTATTCACATAAGTACAGGAGATCACAAAAGTAACGAATGAGACTTACACCTTAAAAGCATCGCAATAATCTCAAATGAAATATTATTGTACAGTTTCTTCTTCGATGTACTGTTCGTGAAATAATATTAATCAAATGCTACTATCACCCATCTGGTTGATTGGCCAAAATTAGCTCATAGTGAAAAAGTCTTCCCCTCAATCGAGCAACAGTAAATTAGTCTCTACACTCATTCCTTAAGGGCTCAAAAACACAAGGAGTTGCCAAATGTTGGGTCAATTTCAATAGCTTTCGTTTTATGAGGAAATAATGTATCGATTGAATTTAATTTTTATTTATATGAAAACACAGATCGTTGTCAATCAAACTAAAAAATTCCGTTTGAAGAAAAAAAATTAGGCGAGCTGCGATTGTAGTTTTTATAAAACAGTTCATTGCAAAATGCTATTAATTGCTGTAACCACGTTTCCGACTGTAAATTTTAACAAAAAAAAAAAAAAAATGGAATTATGTTTTCTTAAATCTGGCAAAACACCAGTCACGACCCAGTAGTGACCCATTTTCAACAATGTTCTTTTTCTTCTCACTTGCATATAGAAAAACTATGGTGTTAAAAAATTGATTAATGAATACCAGATAATTGTGTAAAGATCCTTTGTTCCATATTTTTTCCAAGGTGATCATTCTGTTTTGAAATAAAATATAAACCGTTTTCAAAAATACAATTTCTATTGAAAGCATTTTGACGTTTGAGCATTAGTCAAATTGAAATGACATTTTCTTCTCAAAGCTGCAATATCCTCCACAATTTATATTCGATTCTTGAAACAATCTGTATTCTTATGCAGATGTTTTTATAAACAATTTGTTGAACCGAGTCTCAGTTAATAAGGGACATGTGGGAGTAACTTCACAACCACAATAGCTCGAGATTTCACGGGTCCGTCGACCCCTTCTAAACTTCTCCTTTCCCTTTACACAAGTTACTCCCTCATATACGCGGCACATGACGGGAATAGAAGAATTAATCGTCGAGGTTTCAATTTTTGCCACTTACAAAAAAATCGGTCTTGCGAACGCTGGACCAAAATATATTTTCGCGCAACCCTTGGCTTTGAGAAATTTCGATATTTTTAATGATTTTATAATTACTATTGTAAAGTTGTAATACAATTTTATCATTTGCTACTTGCTAATGTAATCATTATGTAATGATTCCGTAGTTCTGTAGCACATTTAGTTGGTATACGTTAAAGAATATTGATTACAGGTATTTTTTTAATGAGTAGAAATCTTGACTGCTCGTGGGATCGTTTATAAATGATCATTCGTTGTTTGCGAAAGAAGTTGTGGTGGGGTTACTAAGAGGCACGCGTCTCTAACATTTTTCGTGTATTCCACCTACGCTCTATCGCCATATTTGTCATCAAGCGCGTGTCTCTCATTATACAACATCGTATGTTGTTTATAGATATACATAAATGTGTATATATGTAAAATAAATCAAACATATATAATGATAGCAAGGCTCAGGTACATAAACCTCTTCTCATTTCTTATATATACTTTTCCTCGCTTTCCTTTTCGGAGAATCGTAGAACTTGGTTGTTTCACGGGATATTCTCGAGATCGCGTGACCGTAAACTCTCGGTTCTCACCTCTCATCTCATTCAATCACTGACGTATAAGCGACGAAAGGGAGAAAAACGAATAATGAGTATACTCGTGATCGTACAAAAACAATTCAGGGATTCTAAGAGTAAAAAACGCGAACAAAAAAGGTCAAGTTGAAAAAAAAAAACATAGGATCAGCGAATGTTTATTTACTTTTTTCAAGAATAGTTAGATTCGTTGAGACGAAATACTATAAAAATAACGTTTTTCAAATAATTTTTTATATTATGCACATTATGATGTCTTATAGAAAAAAGGGTATGTCAAGAGTCTCGTCAACTTCGCAACGTATCAGAAACAACAAACCCTGTAAAATGGAGACTTCAGTGGATTCTAAAGCAATTTGCAACACCCAGGAAAGACGAGAGTAAAAAAGAGCAAATAGAGTAAAATAAAGAACAAGAGTATCAAAGCCTCCTTTGCTGAGTCGTCGAGAGAATTTACGTTTTGTTTCGTCTACGAGAACTTCCTACAGCGGAACGTCAATGTTTTTTTGCGATTCGCTTTTTTTGGTCTTAAATCCCCATAATCCGTTCTCGTGTTCAGGCTGTTTGCAACAGACGCTGTGGCTGCTTCGAGGCCGTTACGCGAGGGCGTAAAACTTTTTTTCGTCAATTACGCTCGTCCACGCATACAAACACACGGATAAACACATGTGTATATTATATCTGGGTGTGAAAATGCTTATATGTATACTTAACCCTCTTATACGTACGATCTATTCTCGGCCTCGACAAATAACAAGACGAGCAAGAAGGAAAAAGGGTCGAGAAGAGAAACTGGCGAATTGCCAATCTCTTGTTCAAGCGACTCAAACCTGCGGGGGTTTTCGCGCCCCCTCATTGCATCTCTTCTCTTCTCTCTCTCTCTTTCTCTTTTTATTTTTTTTTACTCTCCTTTTTTCTACCTTTCCGCCTTTTGCACTGACTCTGACACTGTCTTTCTCTGTTATTCGCTTTTTGCCTTTTCCTCTTCCTTTTTTTCTTCTCTGTCTCTTTTTCAATCTCTATGTCGTTCTCTCATTTTCTCTGTTTCTGTTTGCTTTGTTCTTTCTCTAAAGAAAGATTGTCGAACCTCAACGATCGACGTGACGTCTGTCCACGATTATACCTCGAGCACCTCTTCCGTGTATATATCTCCCGTTACTTGTTATACGATCGAACCATTCTCGTAAACGTGCACTCCCATACCCATACATCCAACAGCACACAATTCCAAAATGGCCCCATTGTCAACTGACTGAATACATTCTGTACGCCCTTACGACTTCATTCTAACATATTCACCTAAAATTCACGACATATTCGTCCGTATTGTACCGATAAGAGAGAAATGAACTTATAGTCTGCGTGCATCTGAGTCTCCCTGTTTTCATTCTTTTCACGAATACGAGGACTGCGTGAGAAAATAACGAGAACTTTCACGATAAAAGCACGTTAACCTTTCTCCCAGCTTTATATATTCCGCAATATAATTTGGAAATAAAACAAAAAAGGATGGAATTATTTCGGTTTTTTTAACGATTTGGGAGAAAAAAACCTCCAAACTTTTACGTATTAAATTAGGGTCCGTTTTATAATGATGCTATTTATGTATTCAGACGACACTCACGACTCGAGATTGCCATCATTCGATGCACCATTAAGCAATGATAGTCACGCATAAGTGTAAGAACGTACGATTATGTGAAAATCGGGTTGCGCAGGGAAATAACAAGAATACGAGTGATCGTAATATCCAGTAGCTCGGTAACAAGACCGAGGATCGAACACACTTCCGAAACATTATTATGTAGTCATTAACCAATGTTATCTTCTTTCTCTTTTCTGTCTTTTAGCCTCGTGTCCTGCTGCTGCGGCACATACCAATCACCCAGAGCTTTAAATGCCATTTTATATATGTATATATAATGCACTTAAATATACGTGTATTCGTTTATAGTTGACTGGACTCGTTTGAATATGTACAAGGTGGCCCTTAAATTGTCTCCGATATTGATTAAATAAACTATAATTGCAGATTGAAAAATAATCTTTTTGATTTTCATCATTCATAGGATATTAATTGAGTGATACTAATCAATGAATCAACCGACAAGTAAAACTTGATAAAAATATCGCCAGCACTGTTAGCAGAGGGTTTTTGACAGTTTTCTTTGGCCCTCATGCAAATGCTATATAGAAGTATATAAAAAAAGAGTCGCTGTGAACAATACTCGGGTTCTCACAAGAATAAGAACAGAGACAGTGAGGGGGGGGGGGATGAATTAATCGGAGAGAGGGAAGGATATAAAAAATAACACTTTTCCATTCGTTTCGAAATATTTTAATTATTCCCGGTTGTAATCAAATAACTCGTTGTTTTTGATTTGTTAACGGGTGAAAATTAGAAAAATGCACGAACTTAAAATTTTGACTGGTAGTTACCGCCTTAAAAACACCCTGTGTATCGTGTTCACGTGTGAATATTTATTTATTTCTATATATGTATGTATGCATTACGATGACATTATGCGTGTACGCGGAGATTCACATACCGCGTGCGTGGCGTGCGCGGACTCTCTCCTCGAGAAGAATGTACCAGAACAAAAACAAAACGAGCGAACGATCCAGCATTTTATCGGTGAATTAATGGCCATCCCGCAACTTCCCTCGATCTCTCGAGAAAGCACGGTGGCAACGACGACTCGGCTATTAAAAAAGGTCTTTTATGGAGTGTCGCAAAAATCGTCGAATAAATCCGTCCAGATTTATTCGAGATTCGTAAACAAACAAAGAAGAATCGTTCGAACAAAACTCAGGATTGTCGATTTCTCGGACGATAAATCGAAGTATAATGGGAGGCATTTTAGTGCATAAATAATTTCAATGTAATGGGAAGTTGGTATAAACTAGCTGGAATAAATGTTCAATGATCGTATCTCATAAGATCACTTATGAAAAAGGAGACCGGTGTTTTTTTTTGAATTTTTTCAGTAGACGTGTAACTACAACTACGTCACATCAATATTTTGATGAACTCTCTTCAAACGACCGTCGGTCGATGTGTGGGGTGGGCAAAAAAATAAATGACACTTACCTTGCACCAACGACGACCTGTTGTCTGGCAACGTCGAAAAGCAATTGGGAATAGGTCGTGACTCCATCAGCCGAGAAGAGAATGCTTCTGTCAGCCAGATCTGCAAGAAGAATATTAACAATTGGTGGCGTCATCAATTAAGATTACATCAAAATTGGTTAGTGAATTTTTCACTATTTTACAATTAAATAGTCTTTTGTGTAATTTGTCAATGAAATCTTGAAATTTAATCAAACAGTTACAGAACTATTCATTTTTATTATTCCAATGAAAAAGGCAAATCAGTATGGAACTTAAGGGAAAGTCATTAAAAGAAGAATTTAATCTCAACGACAATAAAACTGAAGTATAAAATTACTGCCTCATCGCCAAGACGTTCCTGAACGTTCAGTAAAAAAGTTGAGGAATTTCCTGATGGAAAGAGCAGCACAAAGCCGTAAAATCTTTGCCAATAATTTTCTGACCCTCGTAAGTATAAAGTTTACATGGAGTTGGGACCATAAATCTAGGAGATTATCTAAATACCGGGACATGTGTGCATGTATCCCATTCAATCATCGAATCATACCCAAAACTTCCGGTACATCGGCCACAAAGTTCTAATAAAGTTACGTCGACGAGCATCGGGCACATGGGAATGAGAAACAACTCTGGTTGATGACAAAAATGTTTAAAAAGATCTTACACAACCATTGTTCCAAGTAGAGAGCATATGGAACAGAAGTTTTCTCGTATGAAGTTTTTTGAATCAATCAAAATGAAAACATTTTCTCAAATCAACACTATATGTTCGACCTCTATCGTACCTGAATTTTTGTACCACGATCACAAACTCATTTTTTTAAATTAAAAAATGCAAACGAAAGCAACTTGTTGACCTCAGAATTTCAAAGCATCAGACACATTGAGAATGTAAAGTAACAATTCTTAGTAACAAAACGAAATGCTATGGAAATGGTAAAAGAGGAAGAAGTCGCGACGAAAAGTGTATAAAAACTCGTATTGCTCGGACGTCGAACGATACGAGTATGAGAAAGAGGCCTCATCAATTATTTTTTTCTTCTTTTACTCTTTTTTCCTTTGATATAGAAATAGTTGCAATAGCAATACTAAGAAAATCATTCCACCATAGGTATGATGCCATGTGAATATAACAAATATATACATCTATATATTAAATGAATGAAACGTGTTACCGAGGGAGTTCTTCAGAAGAAAAGGGCGTCCTCCATAGTCGTTAGCCCTCGAGGACAGAACGTGCAGAGAATTTTATATGATACACTTCTACAATGCCTACAACTGTATTTATATATATATGTACATATGGTCATTTTTCTTTTCTTATAAACTTCGCTCACTCTTTTTATACCATTTGTATGTTTTTCTCTCTTGTATTTTCCACTCCGACGTCGTTGCAATGCCATATCATCACGCATCTGAGATCCCGGTGGTGGTCGGTTATGGGCCACGAGAGAGAAGGCCATGGACGTAAAATCGAAGCCTGCTTTACGAGGTAGCTCCGTCGCCAAACTTCAGCCTCGTTATATACTTTCAATTTATTTATACTCACACATAAGAATTGTGAACATTTGTATGGTATGAAACCGTAATATATGGGCCTGAATTGGAAGTACACGAGAGGGAGGGACAGGGAGAAAGAGAAGAGTTAAAAAATGGACTCTCAAGAATATTTTTCACACTTCTCTTTTACTCGTTTCGCACCCTCATCTCGTTAAAGAGGCTGCTTCGGTCTAATGGGTGAAAAGAAGAGAGATAAAAGAATAAAAATGTGAAGGTAGTATTTTCACGATGTAAAATGAATTGTCGCAAAAGATCTATGTACAAAAAAAGGGGTCTTCCTTCGCCCTCAAAGTTTCAGAATAAATTTGAAAAACGCGTTGTAAATGCAAGTGAGAAAAAAAAATACATAAGTCGATCATTTCAATGCATAAATACTTCAAAGTTTTTTCTGTTTTGCTGATACTGACAGATATGACAGCGTCAACCATTACTTCGTATATATTTTCAATGCACGAATTTCGGTATATATGAATTGGGTGTGAAAATGTTGGTCTCTTTGAAACGGGCTCTATATCCTATTAATTGTTGCAAATTTATTGCAGAAGCTGAAACGTGGCAATTTGTCAGGAGGGTGACAGTGTCAGTGATTGGGAACGGTTTCAAACACTTGGAAAGCCGTGAAATCGTATTCTCGCGGTGTCATTTTATCAATGTAACGCTACTTCGCAATAATGAAGGGTGTGCGACAGCGAAACGGGACAGTTGATCGAGTTAACGAAGATAGAGGGAGAAAGAGAGTGAGAGACAGAAAAGTTATATCGTGTGACGTTAATTAGAGTCGAAAGGACTAATATGGGCAGCAGCAAAGGCGCGAGATCAGCAAACCGCAGATTTCTCTTTACCGATCTTTTCCTCTCTCTTTCTCTTTCTCTTTTTCAGCAGGAATATCAAACCGAATGTAGTAGGTAAGTACATAAGAGAGTCCCGACGTCAGCCTTATCGATAATTGAGTACCGAGGGCGAGTTGTTAGCCCTCCAACTTTCTATCTGTCTCCCTCTTACTTCCAGTTTTTTTTTCCAGGCCTCTTATCTCTTATACAGGACTCGTTTACCAGGATGAACCTGATTTTTAGCTGGACGATCTCAAATGGGAAGGAAAAACGTAGATGAGAGAGAAAGGGAATAAAATGAGCAGAGAGGCGCGATAACTCGAGCGGCAAGAGTGCTTTTATTTCCAATAAAATTTCATCTTTACCTCTTTCATTCTGCCTTCGTTATTACGCATAACGTTTTTGTTTTACTTTCATAAGTAGAAATCGAAGGTTTCTATTCATTGGTGCAATCCTTTTAATAAGCTAGATCCTCACCGGTCGCGAAAAGCATATGCCGATCAATATTACAATGAATCAATTTCTATTTGCATTTCCCTATAGAAATGGTATTGTTCCCACTCCAGAATAAAAATGTCCTGATGCTGTAACTATTTATATGAGCACTAAATAAAGACAACAACCATAAAAACAATAATAATATTTGCAGCCATAATAATAATGAAATACTGGAAATACTAAATTAATACCCAGTTCAAAAATTTCATGTGTAGCTGACGTAGCTCATATCTTACGCTTTGCTGATCCAAGCTCGTTGGTTCATTCTGCGAGTGAACGAGCAAAGAGCGATGCTGGACGCGCCTGCACTTGAAGATAGTCGAGCAGCAAAGAGAAAAAGAGAGACAGAGAGAAAGAGAGAAAGAGAGAAAGAGAAAGACGGACAAAGCTGCAGAAGAAAAAGAAAGAAAGAGAGGATGCAGTGTGCACCACAAGAGTTGCGGCTGAGCCCTCTCATCCTGGCTCCAGTTAGCATAACCTGATCTCTCGTCCGTAGAGCAAGCGCTGAAAGAGGCAAGGGAGCCCCACGGCCTCGACGCGGAGCAGTCTTTCGCTCCTGCGCGATCGTCTTTTATCCAGTAGAGGTCTGTAGCTCTTTTTTATATTTATGTGTATGTGAATAAATATATGTATGTAAGGGTATGGATATCTGTGTACACCTACTCTTCCGTTTTTCTTAACGTGTATCTCTTGTGCCTCAACATCGGCACAACTGCGGAGCAAGGAGAGATTGATGGCCGGGTAATGGAACTACCTCATCTCTTCCCGACCAGCTTTAGCCTCGCTCTTGTCTCTCTGCTCTTCTCTTTTTCTCTCATTTAATACAAGTCGATCCACGCGTTTTCCAGAGGACGTTGAGGAAGAAAGAAAAGTACCAGGCTCTCGAGCAAACAGAAATAAAAATGAGGAAAGGAGATGATGATGAAGAGGGAAAAAAGATAAAGCAAAAAGAGGCCACAGATGGAAGACGATCTTGATCTCGCGGCGCTTGGCCCCACTTTTTCATCGTCTTCTCCTCTTACCGTCTTACCCCTTTCAGCCCTTTTTGTCCTCGCGATTATTCTCCTCTTTTTCTCTTCTTCGTACTCTCTGGAAACGCACGATGGCAAGGTCGACCCAACACGCATACAAACTCGATCCTCTCTCATCTCTTGCTATATCGCTTTTACGCGCTCGAATTTTGTAGGTTTAAGGATCAATTGGATAACCCAATTGTCTGTCAGACAGAGCTGGCAGTTTATTCACTCTTTCACTCTGGAATATCTTCGTAGCAAAAACTCCTGAGGGTACATGATTAAAACGTTTTCACGGCTTAAATTGTACGTCGTCTTTCTAGATGTTATGCATGAAATTATTTGATATCATTTGACACCTGATGCCAAAAGATTCCAACCACGAGTGAACCCAGTTCAATCAGCTTTGTCAACGTTCGAACCTTTTTTTAAATGTGCTGTTAGCAAATTTTTTGTCGGTATACTATCCGCGATTTGCGAGAGAGTTCTGGCTGAACCGCCTACAGAATATTTGACGTTGATCCGTCTTTCGCCAAGGATGTCAAGACTTACACATTCGTGGCTTCATCCGTGTAAACGAAAAATACGTAGTGATCCAACTCAGCCACAAAACAACAATAAAAAGACCGACGTAGATTAACGATCACAGAGACACTGCCACTTTTATTCATCTCGCACTTTAGGACTCCAGGGAAGGATTATGCCTCAGCCTTGACACCGGCTTAAGGACATCTTTACGGCCTCCGAACGAGAACAAGATCTCCGCCCTCTAGTGCCCAAACGCTACCTATTTTCATGATCCATAACTAATTTTAATCTAACGGGAAACGGATGTACGTAATTTCGATTCATAACACAGTATTCACACACGCAGGCATACATACTATTTTATTTGTCTACGTGAAACACGAGGCCATCTCTATGTGGAAAAGTAGCTCATGGAAATTACTATTACGAACGTTAGAAGCTTGCAGCTCCCTGGTAATTTATCATAACTCGTCGCCTCATGCCGCCTCTTTTTATTGCCCCAATATTCGATCGCGCATATTTTACCACTCTTACGGTTACCATTTGTGCCTTTCGCGTTCATGAGAGTTCATCGCTCGAGAATCACGAAGTGAGTGAATCGTTGCCACGGGCCCCGCATCTTACGATGTTGTATTATCGATTAAGCTCAAGACGTCCCGTATGTGTGTGGGTACACAAATAATAATCCAACTGCTGATTTCTCGCGCTCGATGCCTCAATTCTAAGAACTCTATCGTTGAAGAACATACGTACAAATGTCTCGTTCTATCATAGTCAGGTGGATGAACACTTGCGAATATCGTGGATTCAAAAATATTGATTGTTTAATACTGAGAAATAGGCTTCCGATATAGTTTAGCACATTTAGCTCGTAATTTCAATGATTACATTGTTGGACCCATGCATCAGGAATTAGAACACCATATGTGTCTAATAGCCCTGGTAGTTGTCTAACAATCTTGAAATCCAGGATAATTTGACACGAGTGAAGTCCCAATCAACCCTTGACGGTGCAGAACAATTGAAAACGAGAGTTCACCAATCCTGGCAGTTCCAGAACAATTGAGCAACTTGTCAACCCTCCTCGAGCACAATGACAGTTTCACTGATTTCTCTGTTTCACTCTGTCGGAGTCACTGGCTGATGGTACCATACATAATTCTAAGAAAGCATAATTTACTAGTGAGTGTGTTGATGAAAAGGAAGGACGTCGACCCAAGTGAGACGAACAAGTGGAAGTTCATTGTTTCTCGTCGCCTTTCTGCTTTTTCTACTTATTGCACTTGGTCGGCGTTCGAAGAGAGTCTCGATGAAAATGCCATCCGGTTTCTTGGAACGTGACTGCTCGGTCGTTCTGCCGAGTAAAGACAACAGCAGCACGTCGGAGGAGGCAATAGAAGAAGAAAAGGAAGAATTGGATGAAGGTGAAGAAGCGGGATAGGATGAGGAACGTTCATGGCGTGCTGAGAAGTCAGAAAAAAGTAGCAACAGGATAACTGGAGAACAAGAAGCGGAGAGTAACCACGAGAAAAGAGCCTATGGATTCGAAAGGTTGAAGCTCTGTGGAATACCAAGACAGAGGGACATAGGAAGAAAAGATGACTGCATCTCCAGTAAGTTCGACCAATGATTTAATATTATATCAATACGTTGAGGGAGAAAAAAGCAGCAGTGAAAGACCTTTTTAATTTCAAACTCTATGAAATTTGTCCTTTTATTTTTCGTTACAACGAGTTCCAGTGAATGGACAATAAAATACATCGCAGAGATTCACAAAAAAACTAAAATCGGTTCGATCTCTAGGCCCATAGTGATTGGAACATTCTGGAAGTCCTGGAAAAAGTAACGAGTTCAGATCAAGAGAGCTTTCTTGCTTAAATGCAACTCAAGAGATCGGTGACAAGCGGACGAGGGACGGAACGAAGGGGGAGGGTTACTGCAGGTTGAAGGAGCTCGCCGACAAGAAATTCGCACGTGATGCAACGCAGTCTCATTGATCTCCAACGAACTCTTCTCTTCTTCTGCTTCATGTATAAAATAGCGTCGAGAACCTTTTCCTCTCCCGTGTGTATCCTTTTGCGGTCGTTTATCTCGTTGTGTTACACGCACATGCGATCACTGAGAATTTTTTTTTGTCGTTCCTACCAACCCAGCCGCGTTTGGACATCGAAGAGGAAGTTTTCAAGCTCCCGATTCATGAATGGATTTCTCATCTTTCTCAGGACACGAAGCAAGCACGAATGCAAGCAGAATATTCTATGCACTTATTTGTACAGCAATTTTCTCCTCGTGAACGGGTACATTGCGTTTTTCACTGACTTCGTTAAGTTGGTACGATTGGCAGTAAAATGAGGAACGTTGGTGCTGTGTCAATTTCAACTCGATAAAAAATTATTTCCCTTCTCACATATGATATAAAAAAATTATGTGCATTACTTCCAACGACGGTTGCATCGAAATACCAATTACGCAGTAACCTCGAGATCGATGTTTTAAATTGTGTGAGCGTACCATACATTGTTATATATCATGGCACAATTATTATGCATTACGAGATCGCCATCAGGTTTGCCTAAGGAATACGACAACCGCACGCACTCTGAGAAATCGATATAAACATACGTTGAAGAAAAGATTGGGCACAGTATCAAAACTATATGTGTGTGCTTCATGCATGCGTGACGCTAATGAACGTCATTGAGATCGCACAGTCTCCTCCCCTCGTAAGATCTTTTCCCTCAGCGTTCACCGCACTCTCAAAATGCAACCCATTTATTGCTTTTCGCTTTTCTGACTCACTCGTATTCCTGTTTTTCGTTCTGTATTTATTTAATTACGTTTATAGTTTGTACCTTCTTTTTATAACGGAGCATTTTCATGGCAGGTAGAGACAGTAAATTTAAAAAGATTTTACTCTTAACATTGTTAGCTTTTAACAATGTGTCATAAAAAAATTCAATAAATATTCTATTTTCTTTGTCTTTAGAGAAAAATACAATTTTTTTCCTGCATTTGCTTGAATGCAGCCTGGAATTCATTATCGCGATTGCCTCGGACACGCCTTTTCATCAGTCAAAGAGATAAGAGTCTCGGTAGCACTAATCGACTTTTTAGATGGTCAATCGATTTGAAACTTCATTCTTGTGTCCTCGTTTCCCCTGACCACACTAAAGCTTTCATGGATTATAAAAAAAAAACTAATATTCAACGTTTGTAGAAAAAACACTGGCAGAGTTGAAGCCGCAAAATGAATTTTAGCTCACGTAATGTTTATAGGAATTAGCGTCCTCACGAAAACGTGGGAACGTGATATTAGTAAAAACATGAAGGAGAGTTATTGAGTCGCATGAGTACATTATATCGTTCAAACATATTTAAGCTGCACCGACATAAGTTGCATGACTCAAAAGTATTTCGCCGAGAAAGATAGAAAGAGAGCGAGAGCGTGGAAAAAGAGAGATAGAAAAATTGTGAATTGTACGTACACGATCCCGCAAAATATCCCTTTCAAAAAGTAATCGGCGATCATTAAACACTCGTTCTAATTGAGAAATACATACGAGTATTTAAATGGTCGTTTCGTGTACACTGCAAAATATGAGATCGCAGTCCGAGGCATTTTTAATGTTTCTTGGAAAGAAAAAAATCATTAATAATAATAACCAACGTCAGGTAGTATATATTCGTTGTATATTACATACGCATTTGAGCAAAGGCGGATATACATACCTTTAATTGCGATAACGCCCAACTTGTATAACAAATACATAATTAACTATGAAACTCTCCGACCCGCAATAATATACCTTCAAATTTGTAAACGGCACTACATACTTAACCGTAACCCCATTTTGATGTTTTCATTTCACGATTTATGACTCATGATGAAAAAAAAATTTATTTGACAGTTCGTGCTGGATGCTATTTTATAGCAAAATGGGAAATTGATCCTTCGTACTTTGTTATACAGAAAGTATCCCATTCTCAAAAAATGAAATCGTTATTAAATAAGAAATAACTATCTTTAAGGATAAGAGAGAAAAATTATATTGAAGTCTTTCACAAGTTGAGGGTCAAAAAGAAATTTCAGGAGCAAAATAGTAGGAGATTCTTTGACAATGGAATCTTGTGATTCTTGATAACACTGAGAGGGCTTAACACACGAATCGCATTCTCTTGACTAACGGCATACCAGAAGCTGTTACAGGCGATGTGGACCAAAGCAGTATAGGCTAGGTTCGTGACAGCGGACTCGTGACATCAACGCCCGAATGAGAAAATATATCTATGCTATGTTATAAAGCAGAGGGCCCTCGAGGAATTTCACAAACTATTCAGCGAGCATGTTATCATCGTTCTAGACGACCATCCTATGTTGTTACAAACTTTTTTCTCTCAAATAATTTTACAGGCTCCAGAAATGATTTTCATTTTTAAAGTTTTCAAAATTCGGAATTTTGTATGCAGTATCTTTTGGCTCTTTGATTTCTTCATTAATTCATTGCGAGAGTATGTAATAATGTTAAAAATAAAATTTACCAGAACAAGGCCGTCTGGCAATCGTCATTTTCACAATGTCGTCTAACTCTTCACGATGTCACGCCGACAAAAAGAACATCGACGACAAATTAGTGTCTACGCACCCGAGTGAAAACGATCTATTTTTAAGCGAAGAATAAATCAACACTAATTTATTCGCTTCTAAATGGAGATGTTATGGTGAAATTCTGTTCATTGGCCACATATCTAAATCTGAGTCAAGGCTAAAACGACACTTTGAGAAAAGTTTAGTTTAGAAAATTAAGCTTGAATCACTTGTTTGAAAAGTTATTCGATCGATTGCAAATAATATCTCGAAGATTTTTCTTTTTATAATTGTTTACTCGTCCTGTCGAATTAGTAGTATGCGTTCGAAAAATTCATTGCGCTATGCACATCTTTTTGCTTCTCTCTTATCTCAAATAATTTCTCGCAACAGTCGAAACTGCGAATTTGGTGAATCAATTAATACAAGAAAAATCTGATGAGCGGCGGACGACAATAATCCTTACAAAAACTTGCAATAATAATCTTCGTGCAAGGATTATTACGAAAATTATCGTGACAAGCGGAATCTCCGTGTAATCCTCTTACAAGCGTGTCTCATTTTCGCCGCTTGGTTGAAGCAAAAACAATTCTGTTTTTTTTTTCGACTAAATGACGGCTGAGGAAAAATAAGAAGGAGTATCTTGACAGAATTGTGTCCTCCGAATGATTTCGATGGAATCTCTGGATGTTAAAAAAAAATTTAGACCGGGGTGACAAATCCTGCAAGACTGAATTGGTGGAGATACAAAAAGGAATATGAAAAAAGTTATAAAACTGAATTAAAAAATGAAGTATCTCAATCGACGAAGAATTTCCGGACAAAGTTGTTCGAATAACGTGACTGTATTCTTTCAATATTTTTTCTTCAATAATGAAATTAGAAATCCTTCATTCATTTTTCAGAATGTTGTATGATCGAAGACTTTGTAATGAAGAAAATACATTTTCCTCATATTTACCAAGTGAAGACTATTTTCATTACTTATATTATAATAAGAATGTGGGTTTCAATACCAATATCAAAATATGCTGCTTCAAAAAGATTTTGGACCATCTCATCGACCATAAACACATGGGTGAAAAAAAAGAAATTACCCAAATGTTAGGGTCACTCAAAGAAGCGTCCTTTTTTTCTCTTGTTAATTTCTTCTCGTGGGTTTTCTCCGTCGTTCAAAGAACAGAACCTTTCTCAGCATCAGTTGACACGATAATTGGTTCGGCTAATTGTTCCCTTGTTTTTTGAAAGTCATTGCCCAGGTAAGGAGAAAAAAACTGTCGATAAAAACGAACAAATCTTTCAGCTCAAACTTCAATTTTTTTCCAAGAAATCGGATTTGAACGAAACTAACGGTAATGAGACAAATATAAAATAAAAATAGTAAATTGTCGGAATCACAGGCTTAGAGCGCAATTTGCTTTAATTGAATTCAACGCTCTAAATTCACAGAATATTTGAATTCCTCATATGTGCAACTATTCGGCCTATTAATGAAATTAATTTTTTTTAAATAATAGTAATGTGAATTGCAAAACGTTCACAAAAATAAGAAAATATCAACGAAAATAAGAAAAGTAAATTTCTTTGTAATGACATTGGGCAATATTTTCAATTCCGAAGGTTTATCAATTCAATAGTCAGTTTAAAAATCAAATTTATTTGTCGAGTTACAAATTAGTATATATTGAATAGTAAAAATGATAATGATGGATAAATATTCAAATGTTCAACGAATTATTTTGTGAAACCATTTTTCGAAAAGACGATTCACGTGTGTATTTAAGACACAAGAATAATGTGTATTCGTGCATGTGATTAGCGGAGACCGAAGCGATAATTGGATCGGTTAATTACCCAGGGTCAAGTCGTTATGTTCGCCGCTAGCAGGGCGTCAGTCTGCCCATGTATTAAGAATCTCTCCCAAGGAAGATCACGATATCCCGTCCTACTTGATTATTATTACGAACGAGTTTAAAGAGGCGTACGATTCACATTAACGGCGTTTTCGACGAATCTCAAGAGCTCCTTATATCTCCGAAAAAAAGATAATTACGAGTTTCAGAGTGAGAGAAATATCTATGAGATTTAGATAGTTGTCGAATAAAGCTATTGGTTCGTAACAATTGTGTACTTAATACTGACACTTCTCGAAAATCGAATAACATTTGTTTTTTTTTTTTTTTAACGTAGAATGATAAACGTTTCACTCTCGAAATAAATGCATTTCTTTAAAAAATCCAGAAAAAATAGTTATTCACGCAAAACTTAAAAGGTTTTTTTTAATTTCTTTGCTACTTTCGTTTGACTGGAAGTTGGTGACCACAGGTTTTGATTATTACTTTAGCGTCCAACGTTTAAAATTCGAAAGAAAAATAAAGGAGGTCTTCGAAAGGGTTAGAAGCAGAGTTTACTCAAGCAGAAAAAGCTGCCTCTTCCGCGTTGAGTTTAAGAGATCTTGTCCTATAAAGAGATACGATAAGACGGGTCCCGAGAGTTTACTCTTTTCTCTCAACTCGCAGTTTTTCTGCTTCCCATTCCAATCGACAGTGTGGTCGGTTTTTCCAATCACTTTTTTTATTTCAGTGTTGGCAGTAATTGCAAAAATGGAAAAGGCAGAAAGAGAGGAAATGAGAGAACCATAGGCGATGGGGAAGAGACGTGACGAGTTTTGCACAAACGACCCTTCAGGGATACTAAGTGCAGACGAAGAATGTGAGAGCCGAAGGACGCCATTTTTTCCCTATATATACGATTCAAGAGGTAACCCTCCGAGAGATCTTGATCGTGACTGGATTTCACGATGTTTCATACTCTTCTAATAAGTCCGCACAGTGACATATAGAGCGAGCGAGTTCCGTGTACCAGCAAAATTCCAATGAAACATTATTAAAAGAAAAAAAAAATTGGCAAGCCTCCTTTAAATGCGGTGAGACGTTCACATAAAAATTTTGCCTTTCAAACAGCCAGATAATTTCCGACATCAGTTTCTGAGGAATCAGAACCCCTCATACAAACTTCAATCTGTCCAGTAGCGCGATTCTTATGTTCGGTAATGAATTAGTGGAAAAGAAAAAAATGCAATTTCAGTTCCATTAACAAATAGCCGTGAAATTATTGGGCGAAATTGACAGCAATGGGTTCGCGCTTGGTCGTGTGTGGCTTTGACGGTCACTCAAGTTAACCTGCTTTGCACGTGCCGGTAGCTTTAATGGATGACCGTTTACTTCGACACTAGCCCATCGATTGCTGAGTGGGAAGCTGTTTTTGTCAGTCTCTAATAGTTCTAACCAACTGAAACTCAGTAATACTGAAGCCCCTCCGTATCGGTCAGGTTTTCCAAAGTTTTTTTGGCTCCTGTGCAAAAGAGATAATAATTTAAACAAATATATCTATCGAACGTTGTCTAGATTTGTCGGTGGGGAGACGAAAATATGGGACACGTCGAAATCAGTAATATAAATAAGTAAATAAGTAGGTTTTCTGATATTCTTAAAGACCGATTTTAAATGATAAACTAAAAGAAGAAATGCTTAAAACTTGAAATTGGAAGTAAAGATCATCCGAACAAAATTTAACAGATATTAACTTAAGTTTTTGCATATAAATAAAGAGCTTGACTGATTTCAATAATTATGGAAAGCGTTTCTTTGGAAACAATTTTCAGTGGCAGAAGGATCTTTAAACTGTAAACATATACAGACGAGTATGAAAGTTTTTTAAGTGTTTAAAAATGTGTACTATGTGGTCAAGCAGAATATTTACGCGAATCTGTGAGACGAACCGAAAAGTATCAAAGAAGGGCGCGTCAAAAAAGTTGGAGAATAATTCGGTAGAGCATTTCTGTACGTTTGAGTGCACACGTTAAATTATAATAACGCATGATGGTCGAAGCGACGTATATTCGTTGAAAAGAGTCGAAGGGTTGATTCTATAGTGATTTTATGGCCCGAGAGAGTCGATTTTACCTTGCCGCGAAACAGGCCATATAAGGCACGTGAGTACATGAGTGCCGCTGAATTTGCCAGAAGAGAAAGAGCGACAGGGACCGAGGGACCTTTATAACTTTAATACTTCGATTTGGGTGAGAGTACGAGGTGCATGAACGTTCGTGGAAATGTTTTCGGTACGTGAACCGGTGCTGACCGTTCCTGTATATACAACATCGAATAAAAATGAATATACGGGGTGTCGCGACATAAATCGAATAACTAAAAATTCAAAATAACTTTGCATCCAACAATTAACACGCAATTTCGTCCGTTGCCTGTTAAATAAGGACTACAAAATTACGTTAAAATTCGATTACGCGAAGGTCACGCCGAACTTGAAGAAATCCGTATTTTTAGTTATACCGCAATGACGCATAAGACATTGACGTGAGCTGATTGATTGTGACAAAAACATGAAATAGACTTAAAGATTTTGATATTATTCGAAATTCAAGTAACTTTTATTTCAACTGTTTTTTAATGCGATGTTTTCAACACATCAAACTATGGAATAGATTTTTTTAATGGGACACCCAGCGTATGAAAGTTTGCAAATTTGTGATACATTCACTGCGCTTTATTTTTGATGTTCTTATACATGCGACAATATAATCGTTAATGAGTGCTCGCGGCGTCCCAAGAAATATTACTTTGTTCTCAAGCGTGGTCCAAGTATAACTTCAATTTATAATTATACAATCAGTCTTCTTGTTATTTTTGTAATTGGTTAAATTATTTGGCTTAACAGCGAGTGGCAACCATTGGATGTACCAAAGTGCAATGATTTTATAACAACAACTTAAAAATAAGAGCCACCATAAAATGATAAAACTCAGAGGTGTGAATCGTTATGGTTTTATAAAGATATAGCAGATTTGTAAAAAAAAATAGGACGTGTCAATTAATTTGTCAGTGAATAGCTTTCACATGTAACATCCGACTGAAGAACTTCTTAATCTGATTGTACGATTTACACGCATATTTTCTGAACGTACTTAAATTTTATCATTTTTAATTATACTTAAAAAATAAATGTTGTAACGGTTTACAGAGAGATTACCGCATTGCTGTGTGCGTTCTAAAAAATGCATAGTACAGGCGTATAGAATGGAGAATGTAAGCTTCATCGACACGTGTCGGTAGATAACCACGAGGGTTAACGAGACTCACGCAAACACTGCAAAGTATTGGCATTGCTGTACCGTGTGTACCTTGGCACAGCATCGCATAGGTCACGTACCTTATACAATGTGTCCTTACTCCAATCGCATAAATTTAAATATTATAGACTTCTATTTTTAATCCTCACTGAAGATTTACTTAATCTCGTTTTTAGTGAGGTCACGATGCAGAATGCTTGAAATTAAAATAGAAACAGTTGAAGTTTTACGTCATAAGCCCGTTTGTATAAAGTCAAGAGAGAGAACGGTTTCCAGAAAAGCAGCTATTGACAAAATAGAAATTTTCATCTCAAATTATGAGTTGATTTTGTCATCAACTAATATTTTCAAAAAGTTTCATCTTAAAATACAATGCATTATTTGATTCAAAACAAAAATCTGTTTTCGAGGTGTCTGGGTCATTGCACAAATATAGAGCAGATGCAGAGAAATTCATTCGTGATAAAATATTTTTAGACACTAACTGAATGATCAAAGATTAAATAAATAAAGTTGGATAAGAGTGATGTTAGAGTTCGAACAGGCGATACAATTTTATTGCAAATAATTATGGAAACAAAAATGTGTTCCATAATTAAATTCACTGCAATATAACCTTTAAAAATGAAACAAATTGCAGTATCAATTCAGCGATTCAGACACCCTGTGAACAAGATATATTTTTGTATGAAAATATATGTATATAATTTGTACTATATACGAACATGGATGAAACGAAGGAGAGAGATAAAGGAAAGAATGCACATGTAGTGACGATCTCATCCGCACGCGCCAGAGTTCGTGAACGTTGAGGACGCGTGTGCAATCGTGCGTGAGTGCAACTCTCGTTCGTTTACAGCTCGAAGTAGGTGCAGATTGCCATATTTGCAGTTCTCAAAGCTGAACGTGCTCGCTCCACCAAGGAACTCTACGTTCTTTATAGACTTATAATATTATAAAATGTAAGACTTAAACTTTGACGTCTAGGGTGACAGAAACGACCGGAACTGCTGACAATGATCGTGATCGGCGAGACCAGAATTTTGATTCGATGTAACGTTACGATAATGCGATTCAGATCTATATATGTATAAATATAACGTGGAACACGTGAGTGCATGATATAAGAACGTGCTATACATACGGGACAGTGTCATGCAAATGTTATTTTCATTATTTAAAAGTATCATTGCTCGGTGATCAAATTAGAACATCGGAAGTCTCGGAGAAAATAAATTTCTTTGATATATTCATCAACAATATGCTCAAATTTTTTTTCTCGGTGTTTGTCGATCGATCTTTGTATTAATTTTATTTCTATTATACTTTCCATTGCAATTATATTTATTTATAAATAAAATTATTGTTTCTTGCTAGTAAATATTTCATTTTGTGGCATTATTATTTCATATGAGTTCGTTATTTATTAACATAAGTGAAAAAGAGCCCTGAACGTTCTTCCACGTGGGTAGAAAGACTCGACGTCGAAATGCACGCTAACAGAGGCGCGTGCCAAAGAATTCGCCCACGTGCTTCGACACACATGAGCTCAAGGAAAAAAATCTTTCTTCGCATCTACCAGATTTTCATATACACATTTGTTATGTGCAAAACGCACACAGAGCGAATGTTTTCGATACAATCATGACATGAAGAGACGCGGTAGCAGCTCGACGCCAAATATCAAAAAGAAAAGCCAGCGCAAAGTAGAGGTCTCGCTAAAGCGTTTTTCCATAGAAACTTGTTATATTTCGAGCATCTAGAATGATTACTCCAATATGTAATCAAACTCACAGGTCACCAATCATGATAATGTGAGTAAGTATTAGTGGAGTAGAATTATACGAAGTATTATGCATGAGGAAAGAGCCGAAGATAAGAGAGACAATCGTAAGATATTTGTTTGGCTTCTTTTATCGCAAGAGCACGAGAATGTGTTGATCTTCAGTAGATCGATAGTTAAAAATCGATTGATTAATTATTTACAGAAATTCGACAATTTTCTGTTATTATTGCATTATTAATCGATTATTAAAAATAGATATCAATTGATCAATTATTATTATTCTTTATTGTTTTACTGAGTTTCGTTTCGTTCGCACGCACCGTCAGACATTCAGAAAAAATAGCTTCTCGCTCAGCGATTGATACGAAAGCTAGTGCGTGGCTACCAAGTTGGTGGTCGCCAAAGGCACATACTGACCACTCACCCATCGCTGTTGGTCCATATTCTTATGAATAACAGTATAAAATGATCAGTGCTACTATATTTGAGATCATAGAGAAAAGATAATGGAAGTATCAATGTTATTTTATTCGTGATCCGAGTTCAAGTAACGGACGATATAGTTGTTTGCATCGTTGATGGAAACGCAACAAAGAATAATTTTTCATTCAGTATATTTGTAATTATAGAAAATATACCAATCTTTTTTCGTAGATTTTAGTTCTTGGGTCGAAAAAAACGATCGTCCAATCATCATAACGAAAAACTGCATCCGTATGTTGGGCAATGGTGACGAAGAAAAAAGAATCTCGTTGGATTCCAACGTAGCAAAGTTCATTATCATAGTAACCGCTGTAATTTTTAATAAAATTAACGCAAATGCGAGACGTGATCCAACCGATTTAATGGAGGAAGTAACATCGGTTACAGCCCATTGTTTCAAGGGTGTCGGTAAAAGAGAAGAACGAACTATAAAAAATCCTTTACGACCGCCATCTTAGCAAGTAACGCGCATGGATAATTCGTATCGTTGATACTTTGGGACCTCAAACCACTTCGACGGGTCAACCACTTCGAAGATGTAACGAAATGCGCAGTCAAAAGAGAAAGATAAAAAGAAGAAAGAGGAAGAGAGAGTAAAGGGATGATGAAAAATATAAGCTAGTGATTTATTGCAAGAAACTGAGATTTACAGCTCTGTCAGCCGTAATACCATCGAGGCCTCGCTAGAGCACGCGGTTTTCCCAGGCACTTTCAGCGCATATTCACATGATGTCCCGAAAGTCATACTTCAACTGTAAATTATGTAGATTACGAAATTCTATAGAGAAAACCTATCAACCACCACTTTTCTATCCAATACACCGTTAATTATTATTCTGATTGATCAATCAGTCATAGCCAATCCGATGCACCGATACACACAAGTAGGAGTAGCAGAATAAGTATAGCTAAATAATTACGCTCGATCCTTTGCCATGAGCCGAAATAGTGACGGTGCATCTCCTCTCCCACTGTTTCTTGATAATGCTGCAGCATCGTTATCACTCATAGACTTATTTTTTATAGATAAGGATAGTACCAAAAAATAGAAAACTGCTTTTTTTATTCATAATTTTACAATTCTATTCTAATTTCGCAATACCCTGTGAACGTTTGATCTTGACTTTTAGGACACTTTGTATGAGAAGGTACGCTTCGCATCGTCCGTCTTTCTTCTCGTGTATCTATACGCACACGCGTTACTGTATACGTCCATTCGTCCTCTCTGACAACGGGTGACCACTCCCTGAACTATTGCGACCGTTACCGACCAAAACGCCGTAACTCACTTGACTTTGCACCTTCGATCGTACACAGGTTACGACCTTTTTGGTGCTAACTACTTCCACAACTTCTACGAACTTCGCATTCATACTGGTAAGAGTTTTTATCACGAAGCCTCTAACCTAGAACTTTAGTGTTGTATTTTTTTCGTTGAAATTATTTTATTTTATGAAAAATTAATACATTCAGCCTGATCGAAATTTAAAAAACACGATTGACAGCTCAACAAACAAAGAATTATTTTTGTAGTCCAAGAAGAATAATCTTCTCAAGAAGAATGATAAAAAAATTGAGGATCATTTCTTGTATATCAAAAAATCCTGATTTTTTCAAACAAACTTCTTCGTGTGTTCCTTTGTGATTGAGAAATGAAAGAACAAGTACTGTAGACATTTTTTGAAATTATTTCGTGAAATTCGAATTCTTTGCCTGCCTTATAGGGACGCGTGTCAAACTGAGTGATTTTTTATTTAAAATATCTGGAATACGGGATAGTGAATCCTTTTGAAAGTTTGCACGTAGTTTCGTAACAGTTTCCTGAATGTGACCTCCAAAATTTTTTTTTCTATTCTGTAGAAAAACGCTACTACCTCAAACTTGTGGTTGAAAGGCCAATGTCGATCGTTAACGTCTCTCTAACGTGCTCGATGTTATTATGGTGCATTACCTTGGTATATATTTCGTACTCATGTGGTTGGCGCCGCGCGCAAATTTATCTTGAATATTTTATTCACGGTTATTCATCCACGCTTCACTTATTATAGTCAATTTTGTGCCCTCTCTCTCTTCCTCTTTTGCTTTCTCTCTTTATGCGTGCGTACTTATATATTCGTTCGTACACAATCATTTAAAATTCGCGCCGCAACGAACGCCGTTACGTACTACGTGCACATGTTATATTTATGAATCCAGTATGTTGCGCAGTTTGGCGCCACTTTTCTACGCTCGCCTAGACCAATCGAACGTATGCAACCAAAGTGGAATTTCATACTCTAATTTAAAAATGCTGATACATCGAAAAAGTCGTTCTGGTTTGAAACATTTCAACGGAATTTTCTTTCTATCAATTTTTTAAGTCCATTTTTCTGTTGAACTATCTGAATGATCTCAAAATGAAGAGTTCATCAATCCGAAAATCTTAAAATAAAAAAAGGCCACAAGTTTTGGATTGTAACGGCATCAAACGATAAAACTCTGATTACAGAACTTAGCGCGAATATGAAAAAAAAGGTGCAAAAAGTATACTGAGATGGTGCACAGTTTTTATTCGCAAAATTACCATTTTTTCAAATTTCTCATCGTTTTATGGCTACATACTCGAAGTAATAATCCAATAGCTCTCCAATCGTTTTGATTGGTAGCTCGCACTGAATATGCAAAATATATGAATATTTAGACGGTGCAATATACAAGGAATAATCAAATGAAAAATAGTGACTTCAATACCTGTTACTTTTTCAGATTTAGCGAGATACGAATGTGTGAAGAATACGACAACAATAACAATCTTAATAATAATGCCTTTATTATATTATATACGTGCATGGTATATCGAGTTTCATACGGTTGATCGACAATCACACGCGATGGGGTTCATTGCATCCTGCTGCTGGTGCTGTTGCTGCTGTTTTATATCGATGGCCTCCCGTATCGATTCAACGTCGTACAGAGAATGAACGGTATATCGTCGTCAAGACGCCGGACGAAGCATGCATAGATACAATGCACATTTCACTGACCCCAGGAGCAATCGAATCTTTTTTTCTTCCTCTCTCCCTCTAACTCCCTACCTCTGTCTTTATCATTGTCTCTTCTTTGTTTTTTCCTTTAACTCTGTTCCTTTAATCTTTTTTCTTTCGTCTTATCTATCGTTCCTTCGATCTTGTATACCTTTCTCTGTTTTTCCTTTTGGTCTATCTATCCTTTATTTTATTTCTTTCTCTCTTCTTATTCTATGTATCTCTCGCCCATGAACCGCGAGCAGTTTCTCCGGTCATCGAAGATCGATATCGACGATAACGATGTCACGCGAATCGACCTAACGCGATACACTCTCCAATATATTTAAATCTCTCTTCACGAATCTGCTCTGTCCATCGAGACTACCATTTAAACTCAATGAATTTATATGAAACTCAAGTTATCAAAACTATAAGTATTCGAAAAAACAAGACCAAAATTCCACATGCTCTCATCAAAAGTTTTTTTTTTACTAACATAATTTTCTCAATTTCATATCCGAGAATAAATTGGGGCAAATAGTATTATAAATGATCGATCAAGTTCATTAACGCTAAGTGCGATTAAACGTAAATTATAGTAAATTTCTATGGTTGGACTTGATCGTTTATCCTTTACGTACGAGTATACTTACCTAGTTTCTATGTTATATATTCTATAAATAGAATTATGAACTCGTGTATGTAGTAAAACACGACCTAGCGTCGTCTTACATCCTCCAACGATTATTTATTGCATTCATCATTTTCTCCACTGCAGAGCTCACTGCGATCGACAATATGCCTTTGCATATACAGATTTGTAATATATAATCTAACCTCAGCCACCATTTATCCCCGTGACGAACTGATTATTATGGAAACGTGACAGGATATCATTGCAGAATAAAAATACAAAAAGATTGACAATATTTAAACTCGATCTAGTTTTGAGCCATCAGCAAAAACATGTTCCATGCTTGCATTGAAAAATAATGTTAATCATCTTATTTTTCGTTGTTAATTCACATCGATACTACTACTATTCCTGCACTATTATTATTATCAGACGAGTGGGTGAACGCGTACAGAACAGTCGACCGCGAAGATTCTTGCGGAAGCACACAACGCTCGATCTTTTCATCTCGGTTCGCGGGTGTTCCACTTCGTAAACAGGACCAGCGAGTTTCTGCGTCGAGGTGATCAGAGTTCTCGTACAAATGTCTATATATTTATATATATACATCGAAGTATCGGGATTGCCGGTAAAGGTATACGAGATCGCTCCCACGGAATCGTGGAAATCTTCAACCGGCACTCCCTCGCTCAGTGGTTTCATCTCCCGTTTTCTTCTTCTTACCAAATGGATTGATTTAGCAAAACAACGGTTTTTCGCGATGTTTTTTTTGTTCCATTGGAATTTATTCTTGTTATTGTTATTTGTAAAATGATCTTACCTTCGTAAGAGATTTGACGAAAATCTTCAGTTCCCCGAGCCGAAAAGAAAACTTGAAGAATGAGCGCCAGCGATACCCATGGCGAAGCCATTTTGTTCATTGCTGGTTAGAACCGTCACTCTGAAAATTGCAAAAAAATATTTATTAGACTCCTTTAAGCACCCTTTTTTTCAACTTTTATAATCATAAATGTATTATTAACTATACAAGTATTTATCGAACAGCTTTAAGTGGAGAAAATATTGCGCGATTCATTAATTATTTTTCTTCAAAGCAAAAAGCCCGAGTATCGTCATCTAACATTCAATTTTCTGCAATAAAATATTATTATGTGATTGCAAATACGTGGCAAATTGATCACGAATGATTCCCGATACCCTTGACATTTGCCAATATGTCAGTTTGTTTTATTTCCATGGTATACGACATTCGCGAGTTTGTAGCAATAAAGTGCAACGAAGCTCAGAGGCTTTTTATCGCATAGAATCCTCCCTGTTGCAATTATTATGCCCGTAAAGATATAGATAAGACTTGGAGAACAAAAACAACACGTATAAATCTGAATATATATGTACACGTGTAAATATGTATATATTTTATCAAGACACTAGTGAGAAAAGAGCGGTGGTGTCATCGAGATTGATGGACCTCACCATCTGCAACTCGTGTACGTACTCATTTCTATATTTCTCATTCCATACAGGGTGTTCCATAAAAATACCACAAACGGATATCTACGAAAGTAAAATTACGAAATAAACTTAATAGACGATACAATCTGCTGGTCCCGAAGTCAAAAAAATTAATTTCGATTTAGAAGGTTTTTCGTTCGTTAGAACGTGCGTTATTGGCGATCATCATACGCAATATTATTGACCGGACACCCCGTATACTGCGTATGCTCAATTATTGTTACTAATCAAGCATACAGAAATCAAATTCCAGTTTGCTTCTCGGAGAACTTCAACCACATTAACAACTCACGATTCCTCCATGTCCAGAGAGAGAGAGAGAGAGAAAGAGAGAGAGAGTTCAGCTGATTTTTGACAAGGGTTTCTTTCTCCTGTCGACCCCATTACGTCTATCTCAAGTGTTTGCAAAAAAAAATCATATTCACAGTTCGATTGATGACGACCACTGCCTCGTAATGGAGATGAACGAACCAGCCGGAAATCAGGAGTTACAAGGCAAAAATCGATGTAGGTGGGTTCGAGTTTGTCTCGCAAATTTCAAGCACGAGATTTCGTAAAGCGAGAGAGCGAACGGGTGGGAGAGTTCAAACTTTTCTCGTGTACCGGATAAGGGCAGGTCGATGATTTTATAACAATCGCAGTAAATGTTTATTATTCCCCAAGACCATGCATGAAAATGTAAAGAAATGATACTCCGGCCAATACGATCCCAAGAGTTCCTTAAACTTACGCCCTTTCGTTTGTCAATCACATTGACTTCGTATGTAGGCAAGGAGGAATCAAAAAGTCTGACATTGCACGCAGAAGATTCGAGAGTTGCCCAACCTCTTTTCGGCTTTCGCATCCTTTTTTGGTGCACCAACGCTCGTTCCAACTCACTTGGACTTCCTTGCGAAACAATTACGATATACTTTAATATACGGTGGGACAAAAATATGCTCCGTTCCTTCAGTCCCTTTTCTTTTTTTCCGATTCACAGTATGTGTTCTCGGTTTAAAATTTTACATAAAAAATAATGGCCTGGTATTTTGGTGTCTTTATGCCACTTCGGGCTCTTAATTTTGTTGCAAATATTTTTAAGAAGGTATCACAGACGATTAAACTGCCTTCAGCCTTCAGACAAACTGCCCTCTTTCTGGATCACACTGTTCATCATCGAGTTGGAAACTTTCGGGATTGGTTGGAAATATTTTTTTATCCCTGCCCACATAACAAGGTGAGGGATTAATTTGAATGTTTGCTCACATTACAAAAGTCACTCTGTTTTTATTTCTACCTACGTTTTAATACGACGAAATACTGAACTTTCGATACTCTGCCATACTTTGTATTGAATGTTTCGATTATTGATTGATTCGTGATGACAGTTGACAGTTCGTTTGGCGTCTTTTAACGCAGATTATCTTCTTAATAGAATTCGAATTGTTTGAAGTTATTATTAGGACTTGTCAGGATCACGGTTTCGCGATTTTTCGACAATAAATCGTCGCATTTTCTGCGTCTTCTCTCTGCCTTAATATAATCGTCGTGTGGGGATCGTGTCTCGTGGGTAGCGTCAATCTCTCTCCCAGTACGACCGGGAATCTAGAGAGCGAGGACAAGGTAGCAGAAAATCTAAGAGCCAAGAGGCCGCGAGCAGGTTCAACGACCTCACCTACGGTGAGTTCCGTCGTTTTATCTGCTTATAAATATATAGATATATGTGTCACACGTATAGTTATATCTTCAACTCGAGTACACGAAGTTCCTTACTTGGAGCCCTCTGCGGCTCTCTTTTTTTGCCATTGCTCTTCCCGTCTCCGGTTCAAACGAAATAAGGAGTTTCTCGGGACGTAGAGAGCGAATTATGGCATTTGTAAGCCAATCGCGAATCGCCACAATGACAGGTGTACAAGAAAACTTGGAATTTTCTTTTATCATCTCCTTCTTTCAATTAATCCTCGAATACCACAGTCTACTTCATTCTGACTAGTTATTGGTTTTTCTCAATTAACAGTAAAACTATGGTCAATTGAAAACGGCCATTTTTTTACGAATTACTATATCAATTTATAAATTACAATTACTATATCAATGCCAATTCAATTAGCGGGATAATAATTGTCGGCTCCTTTTGTGTTCAACATCTTCAGGTATTTTCTGAAATGAGCGTTTCCATTCGTTTTAATTAATTCGATAAGTTCTAAAATGGAAAAATATCGTTACTGCATAACCTTTGCAGTGTCATTGCCGATGGTGATTTTTTTCCTGCAATAATAAAATAAAAGTACTTCTATATGAAAGAAAATTAATTCTAAAGGAAAAACAATTCAATAACGGAGAATGATGGAACTTGATTGAAAAAACTAGAAAATTATGTTAATTCAAATAGTTAATAAAACAGGAGAAAACTTACAAATAATAACAATAAGTTACAGAAGACACACGGAGAAAAAAAAGGCGTCTAGACTTGGGGAATCCCTGTCGTAAGTCATTGCCAAGCTTTGCTAGCCCTGTCGCTGTTTTTTTCTGCCTCCTCTACGAATAGTAAGTTTATACCAAGTCAAACCTCGTGCCGTACGTGCATAAGTGAGAAAGCAAACGCGTGAACAAAATTCATACGAAGCGTTAAAATTTATGTATATAGACATTGATACACAAAGACCCACGTGGTGGCGCTCGTGTTTGCCTTCAACTATTCCGAGAGTGCACAACGCGTGAGGGAATGGTATTATGGGTCGACTATGAACGAGTATAGTCGATTGAGCTACTTCACTCTCGCTGTTATACATTCGGTACTATTTGAACGGTATTCCGGCATTCACCCATGGTTTTCTCTCACTGTTTGCTTTCTCGCCCTCTCTCTCTCTCGCTCTCTCTTCCTCAAGAGAGTTACCGCGAAGAATATATTTCGGGCCATCGCGGTGGTCTCTCGTATCGGAACAGTGTTATTTTTAATATCCAGCACTGACACTCGATGTCGCGTGTACAATAATAAATACACGTGTAGCAACTGCATATATTTTTGTTAAAAATTTTTCAAATCGAACAAGTGACTACGCCATTTCCACTAATATGCAGATTTCCCTCGCTCTCGGCATTCGAAATCATAGTTATTATGTCAATGTTATCACAGCAAACAAATTTTTGGAACATTTTCGCAACTTTTATGTAAGCTTGACAGAAACGCCCAACTTTTACATAAAAATTACGAAAATTATTCAAGTTGAGTTTACTGAGATTATTCGGTGTTGATTTTTCTGAAAAACTCTATGATCGCGAGCTCACCGTCTATTAAGAGAGCTCTATTCACCTTAAAAAAAAAAAAAAATTTATCTGAATATTTTCATATTTCGGAAAATTATTCAAATTCTTCGAGTATTCGAATAACTCAAATAAGGTTATTTATTTAATTCAATAACAGGTTTTGAGGCGAAGGGAATATAAGTTTCGTTAATTGAAATGAAAAAGGATCGCAAATAAACGATCTCAGTATAGTTTTTATAAATCTTTTTTCGGCGGGTGTTAGTAGATAACTCAACACCGAATTATTTGAAATCGTCGAAATTAAATGGCAATTCCTATGCAAATTTTCTGAATAAACGCTCAAAATGGGTTTCTATATACTTTCTGGTAATGTCTGGCTGATTCATGAAAATTTGAATATGTGGAAAATCTGAGAAATATTCAAATCCTCCCATAATGTAGACCGAATGTTTACTGCTTTGTGTATGTTGTTTGCATCGAAAAAAGAAAAACTGTTCAAGAGATTTATGTCTGGCTTTTGTGGCGCTTTCGCTTCTTTGAATCTCTCCTGGATTTCCTTGGCGTCGGATATATGAAGTGGTCCAGAAATCTTGAAGCTTCTTTTACTCATGCACATGCGTGGCCATGGAGTAAGCTTAAGATAAGACAACAGAGGATTTTCATAATGAGAAACGGGATAAGCGCGGATGCAACGTGGCAGTTTGAGCTCTACGATAAATGAGTGGCTCGAACACGTGGTACTATCGCATTATTTATTCACAGATACCAATATATGAATAGATTTTATTTGCGTTGCATTTTTTTCTTTTAGAGGTTTTTTTCTATCGCTCCATTTGTTTTACAATTCTTATCTGAATCCAACACTGTAAGTCCCTCGTCAAGTGTGATAATAATGTTGATTTGAAAGAAAAAAAATAATTGTTTTGTCGTCGTGTAACTCTGGGCAATGTTCTATCTCTCAAAAAATGTGATCATTTTGTCTTTACACTACTACAGAAAACCTTTCTTTTTTTTTAAATATTTTACAAAAGATCGAGTACCTACTTTGGCGTTAAAAAATATCATTGAAGAAGACAAGAGTTTCGAAAAAATTATAAATAGATATTATAAGTATTTTCATTGCTAACGAGAGAGTTGTGGCTTGGAAATGATGGGGCATTTGAAGTTTCGTTTGAAGCTGAAAGGTAAGAATATTATTAAAATTTTCAAGAGTAAATTATATGAACAGCACGATAATCTTAAACTCGAAATTTGATATCTCGCTGACTAGGTACTCCACAGGCTTCGGTGCTCGAAGTTCCAAGCTTGTTATATTTGTTAGGATAAGGGGAAAAGTATCAAGAATGGGCAAGTTGTTTCAAAGACTGCCAAGTATAATTATGAAAGCCGACGTATCATGAAAATTCTAAATTCTGATCTACGCGACAAGCAAGACATAATAATTATAGTTCGAGGGAGAGGGGTCGAAAGAATACCTGGACATTTACGTAGAGGGCCATTCAGATAGAAAATAGAATCAGTCATTAAATACACATGGACGTATAAAAGTGTTATAATCTACAGAGGGTTCCAAAGGTTGTGTGCAAAGCTTACATAGATATGGACCATTATGTATAAAAAATTCTTTCAGTCGTCGCTTCTACAATAAACGATTGATATGAAATTCATTGAATAATGATGTCCAATCGGTTAAACATTCACTATTTGATACGCAATTCTGTCGATACTTGCTCCAGATAAACGCGATCTCGATTTTCAGTGAGATCTCATCAATAAACCGAAAATAGCGTTGCAGCTTTTCATTTCGACATGTGTTATAATTGACCTTTCGAGGTTAATTTAGAGACACCAATTTTAGGCACATCCTGTATGCATGAAGGCGTATCCCAGCATATGCTATTGCTGTAGGACGTACGTGCGCGTTTTTTCAACAGGATGAAATCCGGTAGTAGACTCTCCCATATTTATATATACTACGATGAGCATATTTCTTCTTTGCTGCAAAACTATTAAACGAGATGGACGTCAAGGTGTCTGGTGCTCGAGTATCCTAGGCGTACAGAGCACCAGGTACAATCGGCTTATAGGTATATAAATATGTTAGCCTTGCCTGAGAAGCAGCAGGTTCTAAGTCGAACGATTTGAAGTGTAAATTAAATTATAGGTTGGTTCCTTTTTTTTCCTAGCGGTCCAGATATTCCAGTAGGAGACTTTTTCTTCGTGCATACGGTAGTGAACTGACGTTTTTTTACTTAATCATTCTCGATGTTGTTCTTGTTCTCGTTATGTTTTTTTTTCTTTTTCAACAGCCTCGAGCTTCGATTCATCGTCGATTATGCCCCTGGTGTGCTGGAAGAACGATTGCGTGAATCTTACTCGTGTGCCTCGAGCAGAAACGCATTCATAGCTCGGTAACATCCAGTACACCCTATGTGGTCGGATCCAGTACATAGGAAATCACCATCAGTGAATTAATGACTACGAAGCATAGAAACCGAGCGAGAGAGGATATATGATAACATTATTGTTATAAGTCTTTATAAAAATTTTATATAAATTTTTATTTAACAATAATCACCTATTCGTTATAAAAAAAATTCTACCAGCCTTCAGCAACGAGAATCGCTCGTTCATCATGTTAACACGCATTCTATCCATCGATATTAACCGTACAGTAATAGAGAAAAGTTCTAGTCCTAGTAATAACGGTTAAACACATCGTTATAATTAAGTAGAAACAAAAAATCCGATAAAAAGCGGACTCACTTTTCGGTAAAATGAACTAGACTACTGTGAAGCCAGAGTTGCCTCGAAATTAATTTTTTTTTCATCAAATTATGAGAGCATAAAATCACGTAACATTAATCGGAAATGATAAATGATTCGAGAACAAGGTGAGTCCACAGGCGCAATAATTGGTTCGATATTAGTAAGAAATTAGTCAACTGGAAGTTTCATTAATTATCGGATCATCTTGGGATATAAATTGACATGAATATGCTGCCCTGAGATTTTGCGAGGTAAGCGCCGAGGATTTTGATCTCAATTTCGCTGTATTTAACTCCGCGGGTTGTCTATACAAGTATATACATGTATTAAATGTCTTTTTGCCTTGGGGAAACGAAATCTTCTCCTTTTTGCATCTTCCCCCGACCACCTCGATCGAATTATTTATTTCTTTTCCTCTCATCGGAGATCGTTAGGTCTCATCGCCATTCGCATCGATGAGTTCTTCGTCGTGTCAAAACCACGCCGCCAAATATACACGTTCTGACAGTGATTACCAGTTTTCGATAATTCGGAATAATTATATTATTATTTTTTCAATTCTTTTCGATTGGAACAATGTGTCAGTGAATTTTGTGTCATTTTCATTCAACTGTCAACTCATCCATCTCGTTCATTGTGTTAAAATAATAGAATTTTTATATTTATTGGTAAAATTTAATGATATTCATTATTATAAATAATATTAGAAGAAAAAACTCTGAAATATATGGAAATCTGTAAATGAAAAAAGTTATTCTGTTTGTTCATTTGGGTCAGAAACATTCAACAGTAATTGAAATCCAGACATTTCGTTATGAGGTTAAACTGCTGAAAAATGATGATTTTTAATCTTTTTTTTTCGCAGCCTATTTTAGTATGTTGGGATTAAAACAATTGATAACGTTGCTTTCTTTGAAGCAAAATACTTGTTCTCTGAAAAACTGATGAAAGACGAAGAAAATGTTTATCGTTAAACTCCATATCTTAATATTTTCGGAAAAACACTGTTTGCTTCGACCTGGAATTAAAAATGAGACTGACCGAGTTTTTACTAAAATGCAGTGATTTTATTTGCTATTCTTAGAATTAAATCTGTAATGAAGCTCGGGCGAAGCCAAGAGCATATACAACTAGTACCAAATAGAAATAATGAATTAAGAAAACCATGAAAGAAGACAGCGATATTTAATGAATCATACTCTTACAATGTTCCAATCAAATGCACTTTCCATTGTGCAACATCGGTGTGGGAGTTGACCGAGGACTTTTTTTCTTTGCACGATTCATCGTTCACGCTGAATGTAAACAGGCAAAAAGAAAAAATAATGAAAAAAACATTGCACTATCTCTCGTCCGATGTAGACTTGCAAAAATCAATTAGCGACAATGCTTTGGTGGGTGTCTTTCCCCCGTACATTTAGACATATATAAACATTGCTGACAATTGTGACAGAGAATTTCGTAAGACGAAGACGGAGATCCTTAGCGATGACTAGGATCGAAACTCGTGTAGGTTCGACAAGAGAAACTCCCGTTTTTCACCTTCCCTTCCAAACCTCTTCCCCTCATACCTCACAAATCGTCAATTCTTGATTCACTCTCGTACAGATCGTGCTGTTACGTATCTTTTTCTTATTATTTTTCAATCGATAGTATTGGTACAAGATGAACATAAATATATACAGAAAAATGGATACATCCATGATGTGCATCAATTGATATTTACATATTTGCGTAGGATATGTTATCTCCATTTAAGATATATTTGTACAAAAGTAAGTAATTATTATAATCATTATTTATTCTAATTCGTTATACCGATTAATCAAAAATATAATTTTTTCTGTCTTAAGTTGTTTAATATATTTGACTATTTGAGTTTATTTTCTGATTAATTATAATTAATTTTCATGAAAATCTTTTAATCGAGAGGGCAGTTCATTACGTTAATCTTTTTTGGTGAAATACTTCATTTAAAAAAATGATAAATAAATATGCTGCAGGATATAGTACGGGAAAAAAATTTACGGAGCGAAAAACATTCTGATGCAGCAGCCAAGGAAATGGGGATCAGGTCTGTCGATTTGCGGTCATGTCGACCACGTAGAAACGTCGTAAGAGCTTTGAGTTTATACAACGGGACACGCGCACCTCCACCCACATACGCGACCGAACATACATATATGGATTTATACTCGTATGTGTCACTGTATGGGTTGAACTGAGAAGGTGAAAAAAAGAGAGATGGAGAGAGAAGCATAGAGAGAAAGAGATAAAGATACGAGAGAGACTGGCAAGTCGAATGTGCGTGGGTACATCGCGGTCTCCTCATTCGGCACGTATTATTAATGTTTTGTATATATGTTTGTGTTTATATTTATAATAATGAATAAAACCACGCAAAAACCTTGGAGCCCTCCCCAGTTTCCATTTACAACCGTGTCGGTCCGATTGAAAATGGATTTACGTAAATGATCCTTTCATTATGCCTTAGAAGAATTTTTAACGATGCAGATCCAACAATTCCATTTTGCAGATACATTGCGCATGTAAATATACAAAAAAATATTTCTTTTCGAACAAGAATTACAAATGATGAGAAATTTTGATCGATCAATTGATGTACTATAATTTGTATCTTCGTTACTGCAAAAAATGGGAATCTTAGGGGCAAAAAAAATAGTAATTTCAGTCAATACTAATGTCACCTTGTAACCGTTTTCAATACGGAGTCGAAGAGGATATTTTTGCACAAATAAATGACACCATAAAAGATTGATGACTAATAGAAATAGAATTGCCAAGAACTCAAAAATTTTCGATAAAAAAAAATCAAATAATTAAATATGGTCTTGAAAAGCAAAGCCTTAAATCTTCCGAATTATTAGAAGACATCGACTCGCAAAAATGTATATTGAGTCATCAGTCGTCACGCAGTTTTTCCAAGATGAAGCAATAAAAACGAAAATAAATGAATAAAAATAAAATAATCCACAACATCACCTGCACGGAAATTGGGATGGAGAAGACGTGCTCTCGAGAGAGTGGATTTTTACCAGGAGATTTTAATTAGGTGGGTGGAGCAGAGATGAGATGGTTCCAAACGTACGCATGCATGTGTGTACGCTTATAAAGACGGACTTCATTTAAACGAGGTTGGCCGCGGACAAGGTCGATTGCAAGAAACCGGTAAGCCGAATAACACGTCCAAGTAAATACTTTTCACATGTGTGCAACGAGATATTTTTCATATGTCGATTTCTCACGAAGAAAGAAAGGCGTAAACGCTGCGTTAATACGAGTGTTAAAACGTTAGAGTTAAATATTTTTTTGCTACATGCCGGCAGTGAATGTATCGAATTTCATAATATCTATGAAATATTTTCGTATATGTATAGTTAAGTATAGAATTAAAAATGGAAGGTGGGCGAGATGGTCTTAAATATATGAATAAATCATACGACCGCTTGATTATATTTATAAATTTATGAATAACCATAAAGAATATAGAATATCCATGTATATACATGGATACATGAGTTTATACATATGTATATATGTACGACAGGATATGTCACAAATGCAAAGGAAAAGGGTTGGGACACGTGACATGAAAAAAGAAACGATTCACCATCTCTCTCAAATCTAACTTTTTTTACTTCCTCTTTCTTTCTCTCACGATAGTGACAGATATTTATATATAGATACTTACATATATAGTCTTCACGTATGTATCAAGCGAGTGTACCACTGAAATGATAATGAGACAAGATACCGTTGCCGGTTCTTATACTCTTCTCTGTTGTCAGCAAATGAAAACGTGGTCAGAGCAAAGAGCTTCACACCGCATTGCACATACATTACTATATTTTTATATAATTTATTTTTTAAATATATGAATATAAATATATATGTGTTTACAGGTATGAATATGATTGTAGCTAATGTATGAGGGTTTCGATGTCCTTTCATGAGAGCAAGACAAAGTGCATGATATTCAGCTGTCAACAAGGAGATGCAAAATAAGAGAAATCGCTGAACCGATTTAATGACACGATTCATTGCAGCCTTTACAGGATCCTTGAAACGTTTCATTGACTTCCGTATGGCAACGTTCCATAAGCCCTTATGAAAGATGAAAAAGTTCTGTCCTCCAAAATTGTAAAGTACTTATTTCGTTTTATATGCAAGAATACTTGGATCGCGATAATGAATTTATTTTCTTTTAAACATGCAGATGCTCTACATATTCCTGCACACTTTGACGCATAATTTTGAGAACATCGTTATTTCGTTAATTGTGACTTTAATCGATTTTTACTGAATCATAATATTTTCGGAAACATGCCACAAACATCGTCTCGTAAACGTGCTGTCGTGATGCGAAAAAGTGATAAATATAACCTCAAATTCAGTTATAAACCGTGGAACAAATAAATATATCTGTATAAGCAAATGTGTTTTTTTTCCATGTACCTGCAAATAATATTTGTTTGTTGAGAGTGTATGGAAATTGTACAACAAATTAGCACCTGGAGATGTTTCGAAGGTTGTGAAACCTCGTTAGTCTTAGCGGATCGTAGGCTTTGGTATCATTGGGAATATTCAATAAATAATAACGATAAGAAATTACAATAATAGAAGAATTTGTTTAAATGAATACCTTTTATGGAAAACTCGTCACGGATGAATTGAGCACGCTTCGGTTCAAATTGACTCGATGTGTTAATGCAGCGACCAAATTTAAGTGTTTCATCAAATAGTTGAGATCGAGACTTTACAGAATAATTTTTTTATTCAAATCGGCAGATTGACACTAATAAATGGATATGAAAATAAAGTCAATTATGATTATCATGACAATAGTCAAGAAACAGCAGGACAGAAAAGTGAATGATGTGTAACCGAATTAATCTCACGTATAAATAATAATATTGAGTGGCTAAATACGGGACAACGGCATGGTTTTTCACCTCCAATTCACGGTTCGGGAAACAACGTCGAAGCGTAAGGTGTACAACGATACGAACCCTCGAAGAAAGCGTTTACGTACATATATTTGTTCAAGAGACGGTTAAACTGATGAGAACTCTTCTCTCTATAGAACGAAGACGTACGAGATAAAAAAAATCTTCGTATTTTTTCACCTATCACTTTTTATTATCTTGCCCAGTAGATTTTCTTGCTTTGTCACTCCGGTACCTTTGGTCGCAACTTCTGAACAAATTCACGTCAAAGTCGACGACCTGAGAGTAAGGACAAGTAAAAGAAAACAAGAAAATAGAGAGCAATCGAGATCTTGGAGCTGTGTGCACACATCATTTATCTCAAGATAATGAATACATTTTTGATAAGAATAATCGTAACGGAGGTGAGATAATATATGAAGAAATTGAAAAAAATGTGTCTGCCCTCAAACAGGAAAATAATATGCGGTAAACAAGAGCCCAGTATGAAGCAAAAATATATGAAAACTAAGGAAACTACGATTAAAGAATAAATGAAAATTAAAATGGTTCGCTCCGAGTAGTGGTGGTGTAAATAGTTCAAAGAAGTGAATAGAAATGCGGGAGAGATTTTGAGACACGGCTGACTTTAACATGCGCTGAATAAGTTTAAAGTTTTTTGGTTTTCAGCGAGCGAAAGAGGAAGAGCAAAAAAAAAAACGCGTCGGAGAAAAAGGAAGAGCGATGCGAGAGAATTCAGGAGCTGTAAAACTCGTCTGGTTCCGTCCCGCGGGGTGTTAAAGATATTACGAAAAAGAAAAACAAAAGAAAAAGATGAAACAGCAAAGTGAATATATGAAGCGAAGCAAAAGAACTCGAGAGCCACACGCTGTGCAAAAGACCGCGTCATGAGCACATTTTTGTCAATTTTTTTTTTTTTTTTTACTCACCTTTTTCTAACCTATATATCAATCAAAGCTGAGACTAGTACGAAGCATGAAAATACTTTTGCGCAGCTTGGGGTAGTGACAAGGAGGTTTGGAGATTTTTTTTAGGACAAACCATGTTGTGCCAAACACGTGCCTGTTCTAAAAATACGACGAGAAGCTTATTACGATGGATGAAAAAAGAAAACGAATAGGTAGAAAATCATGCAGCCAATATAACGGTACGTGCGAAAGAACGTAACGCGTGAGATGACACGGATTCGCGGGTTAAATCTCCGCAGTTACGCCCTTTCGTTTTTTTGCATTGTTGTAACAAGGACAAAAATTTGTATGGAATCGAATGTATGTAACACTGGGCGAAACACGTCCGGTGAACAAAGGAACGACTATAAACGAGACGTTCTGTAAACCAAGGACTTTAT